>JALJCO010013897.1:0-380000 GCA_023101725.1 Atherinomorus stipes | reverse complement strand
TTCTAGATTTTTTTAAATAAGATGCACTGCCTTAAATCAAAAATCTTGTATATTACTGACATGTTTCTCTTTAAGTAATTTTGTCTTATTTTGAGTGTGATGAGATATTTTCACTAGAAATTAGAGAAACATACTTGCTAAGATTTGAGTTTTTGCAGTGTTCCTTTCATGTCTACAGTGATACTTCTTGTCTAGACCTAGTTTTCCTTGGCAGAATGATATAATGGGCCTTTTCCATTGCAGCTGCACAGGGCACGGTACAGCACAGTACAGCACCATACGATAAAGACGACTAGGACGGTTTTTTTTTCCACACAGTAGAAGCAGTAGTCTACTGCCTGGAAGTGGGCGGAATAGGCGTGGTTGAGATTGTCGCAGTTGTGAGTAAAAGAAAAAAAAAACAATGGAGGCATTGGATATGGAGGCGTTTCTGCTGTTGTTGTTTTCTCTGTGGCTTGTAATCACTGAAAACAGAGTCAGATAATTTTAGAAGAGGCGAAACACGTATGATGTGTATGACGACAATTTCCTTTGACCAATCAGTGGACAGCTGTCATTTACGTCATGTTTTGTGTAGGTTCAGCTAGGGCTGGACGATATAGAAAAAAAGATTATTGATAAAAAAAAATCTGTATCTATATTGATATTTATCAGAAAAAAAAGAAGCCATTATCAAATTAAAAGCTATTTTAGGTGCAGCCCTGGCCATTTAAGCTTTTTCTGAATTACCTACTTATAATAAAGATCAAACTAAAGCCATTTTCAGACTTGCATTGTGGAACATGAGCGGTAAAGTCCATCTGCTCTTTAAACAGGCTCATCTTTTCAAACATGCCGCTTCCTTGCAGACTTATCGTGTCCCGGTGCTTTTAGACATCAGAAAATGTTGCAGAAAAGTCAGCACAGCCCCGCTCTCCCTTCAACTCTGTCTGGAACATTTTCTTGTGCTTTCAGCCAAAACGACGTGCCGCATCATTTCCGCTCTTGTGACGTGTAGATCAGCCGGTACATGTTTGCTACATCTCCGAGGTAAAAGAGCAGTACGCATGTGTGAATGCAGCGTTATAAAGGACAGAGTTCACAATATTACCTGCTTTCCAGTGCAAGTCTGAAAGGGGCAAAACACTGAATTCCAGTTCAGCCTTTGCCTGGGTCTGCGTTCGTGATTGGTTTGGAGGAAGGAGTGACTGAAGTATCATGCTACCTGATAGGCTACAGCGGAAAAACTGTGCTTCTATATTGAACTTTTATTGACCCTCTTTTTTTTATATTGAAAAAACCTCTATCGGTCGATATATATTGACATTGAATTATCGTCCAGCCCTAGGTTCAGCACAGTAAGAGCTAGCTCTGAAACGGGGTGTGAAAAATCGTAACGGGTCGTAACGGGTTTTTCCAAGGGGAAACACAAATAAAGCGTGCCGTGTGGAAGGGTTACGAAAAAATGCAGTGGAAAAGGCCCATAAGTTTATGTTGTAAGTCACAGGCAGACATCGATGTGATGATATGATATTCTTTATTGTCTCCAAGGGGAAATTTTCTTGGCCTCACATGTCATACAAGGACCGCCATACATCAATAAAAAAACTGTGAATTTACAATAATGTACATAAAAGTATTTTAGAAGGAAAAAGAAATCATCACTGGTTACAGTTAAAACACCAGGGGAAAATGGAGCGATTGCGTAACCTGTCACCCTTGGGGAGATATTTCACAGTTCGTACAGTATGGCCCAAAAAATTGGACTTTCTTACATCATTTACAATTCTGATAGAAGTAGGAATAAAATATTTTTTGTATTGGTTTAATCTGCATTTTGGGACTCTGTACCTCCTACCTGAAGGTAATCATTTGTATTCTGGGTAAAGGATGTGTGACGTGTCCGACAGTCTCAGTACTGACTGCGTTGGAGGTTGTTATTTTCTGCTTAAAGTAAAAGTAAAGCGTGTCCTGAGGAGTAGGGATGCACGATATAGGAATTTTGGCCGATATCTGATATGCCAATATTTCAAAACTCATGTGGCCGATAACAGATATCAATACCGATATTAAAGCTGGAAAATAAATTATGCATTAGATTAGAAAAATATCTCAACTTGTGTTATGTATAACAAGTCTAAGTTAATGACAGTTGTTAAAAAAAAAACTAATCGGATATGTGCGCTATATCCTAGAACCACCTGGATTTTCATCTCCCTGAGGAGACAAACAAACAAACAAACAAAAAAAAAAACAATAGCCAAAAACAGGGGATATTTGGTTATTTACAACCAAATGACCGTGTGTAAACTCTGTTCACACAGAACATCCTAAAAAATGCTGTTTTTAGAAGCTTTAAAGTCTGTAAAAAACACGTTTTTGAAGAAGAAGAAGAAGAACATTGGGGTTTTTTTAGACTTTGGAAACAGCGGCTTGATGGGTTAAATATCAATTAAATATTGGTTAAATATCGGTGGGGTGGCCGGTGTCCAATACTCAGTTTTAAGGCTGATATAGGCCGATACCGATAAGGAGCCGATTACATCGTGCATCTCTACTGAGGAGCTACTTTTCTCTCTTTTTGTACCAATTTACTGACAACTTTTTACAGATTTTTAACACTGATCAACACTAAAAAAGAAGGTGTTATGACGGTTTGTTAATCTACTTTCAGTGTGCGTAATAATAATTTGATAGTAAATATCAATAAACTAAAAGCTAAGATGTTATTTACTTTACAAAAAAATGTTATTTAGGTTCAAAACATTTTTGCCATTTCCTTCTTTTTTGTGGGTAAAGGACAAAAACATTTCATCTTCATTTGGCAGCAGTTTCTTGCAGGTTTTCTGCAAAAACAAAAGCTGTCCATGTCATAAATGTAGCTTTTAACCATTAATCAGTGCAGAACAACAAAGTGCAAATTCTCAAGTAAACCTATCAAACACTGCATTAATATGTCATGAATATAATTGCGACTTAAAAATATCAAAGTTAGCTTCATTGTGTTTCATGCAGACACTTCCAGGCTAAAAAAAATCTCCCCCTCCCTTCATCTTTTCCCACTTTCAGGCACCTGATCTGCCAGCAACTGTTACCTCACAGTCAAAGAGAGAAACCATATGTGAGCATGAACACAAAATCCTCCACCACCACACAGGGTCTCCATCTGGTGTGTGTGTGTGTGTGTGTGTGTGTGTGTGTGTGGGACACAGTGGATGTCCCAGCAAATCACAAAACAGCACCCCGTTAGATCCTATAAATAGAGAGCTTCATGTGCAGTTCACACCTCCCCGCTTCCTGCAGCCCCGAGTCCTCCTGTCAAACAGAGCTGTTTATGTTTCTGACAGAAAGCAGCATCTAATGAGGAAAACGTTATGTTCACCTTCTGCTCTTAATCGCCAAGTTTAGCATCAGTCATGAAGTCAGAGATGCAATGACAAAGGATGAAGGAAGGAAGTTATATAAAGGATAGATTAATCCTTATTTTGCTCTTTTTGCTGAAATTTACTACCAAACTGTTGCAGAAATAAAACAAAAAGATGCAACAGCAGCTTTGTAATAGTTGTGTTAAAAGATCTGGAGGTGATCTGGTTCCACAAATCCACCATAACCGATTCAGAAAAGACTGTTTTAAAAACACCAAGTGAAAACACGCGCCTTACAGATACACTCACACACATCCATATGACCTCCGTATGGCCAGTGGCCTTCTGATAAGTGTGATTCACATATTTAATGAGTCAGGATATCTTGTCACACACAGTTTCACACATCACAAGCAGCAGTGATAGCTAGTAGCATATCAGGATGTTCTGTTTGTGAAGTAGAGCGTGTACGACAGGTCAGGTTGTTCAGTAATTGGCAATGTGAACCGCATCTATGATGTCTTTGTGTGGGTTTTTCATTTAGAGAAAATTGCTGTCAAATAAACAATAAGATAAAATAAAGCTGCAAATGGAACAACATTTAAAACAATATATCATCAAAGATGTCAAGGGAATAAAAGAATATGCACTAAAAGAAATATCAAATTGAAATAAATGATAATTTTATGAGAGCTGTTTGACTCTGAGCTCTCGGATTTCACAGCAGAAGTCCACAGGAAGCCTTTGTGTGGATCATAAAAGCAGACTAAGTGGGGCTTGTTGAGCTTTGAATAATAACAGGCTGTTTGATCTCACTGAGAGCAGAACAAAACCCGTCTCTGGCCAACATGACGGAGCTCTGGTGACCTTTAGGTGTGTCTGACAGTTCAAATACAGACACAAAGACTGATACATTCACCACACATATTCATAAACGTCATACTCTAGTTTTAAATCAACCAAACAGGTTTGATGTAGAAAGCTGTCAAGGCTTTATTTGTTATTTTACTTCATTTTTTATCAACAGTACAGTTCAATTATTTTTATTTTTAAGAAAATTTTTAAGAAAAGAGAAACGTTCTATCTTTGGTTATTTATTCATTCATTTTGATTATCGTTTGTGTTCAGCTATGTTCAGGCTATTTGTACATAAGTTGAATGTTATTATAAATGTTACTTAAATAAAATACTTTAAAAAAAAATTAAAAATTCAAGTAAAAAAATAAATCAATTTCTAAAATCGTTATGTGTATCGAATCGTGGGTCAAAAATCATGATACGAATGGAATTGTGAGTTGGTGTATCATTACAGCCCAAATCGTGACCCACGTAATGTGATACGTATCGTACTGTGAAGTATTTGCCAATACCCACCCCCATCGAAAACACCGAATCGCTATCCACTGTATCAATATGATATTGTATCATGATCAAACCAGTGATTTACACCCCTACTCGACTCATTTCATGTTATTTGATCTACTAGCAGCCTCCTATGCGAATGCAAACTTAGTACATTTTTTTTCTACCTCAGCTGTGACATTTCTGGCTTTCAGAAGTGTCGGAAATGTCCTGTCTCTTAAATAAGACCCCCATCGCTCAGCTTGTTTATTCCCCTTCATCTTTCTCCTCATCCTTCTGTCCATCTGAGTCCAGTAATCCTGGCAATCAGCCGCTATGACAGGAACTCCAACAGCATATGACAGTCTGATTTCACTCTTAACCTCTCACTCTGAAGAGAAAGGGATGAGGAGACCTTGTCTTGTTCCCAAACGCTTTGCTCGTGCATTCAGTTTATCACTTTCAAAGTTGGCTCTGGTATCTTCTTTCTTATGTTGGTCAAGCATCCAGTATTTGCCCAATGTTGAATTACACACACTTTCCTTCAGCTAATTACATAACTGAACTTTGTCAGTATATCCAAAATACACAATGCAAATAAGACATCAACTTTTTCCCTCAATTCGTCATTTTCAGTTTAAAGCTCTTCCCGCCTCTCATCTCTATTCTTAAATCACTCCTTACTTCACATTTTTTCCCTGCCTTCCTTCCTCATAGTCAGTCTTCTCTTCCTCTTTCTTCCAGGTTCACATCTTTTCTTTCTGCTTTCATTTTATAAAGTAAATCTGTAACAAACCCTCAACAACTTGAGCCAACAGAGGAGCAACACCGGTGTGAATTATTAATGACATACAAAGCGGCACCTATGATTTTATTACAAACAGGAATGAGAAGCAAACAGGAATGGGAAGTGAGGAAGACACATGCTCCCAACGTGGCCCAGTTTGACCTAATTCAGCCCAGTTAGAAGCAGCTGTTGTCTGGTTTTTGCGGCTAAAGTGACTCACACACAAACGAACAAAGACATCCAGATATTAGCTTAGAGTTAAGGAATGAGCTTAATGTGCTTTTAAAAGGCCAGCTTATCGACCCACAAGCAAGGCTGAGGTTATTACCACGGAATGGGACGTGCTGAGCGAACACACTCCTGACAGCTGATAAAGCAACCGAACAGTGAGACCATCATATGAGGCTGTTCGGTTTTTACTGCCTGTTACTGTCCGCTAATCAGATTTAAAGCAACTGTACATACAAATTACAAGCAGACCAAGAAAGGCAAAATGAAGAGAAATTAGGAGCGGAAAATTAGCTCGCTGTTAGAATATCAATGGAAAGAGATATTGCAGGAATTCCAATAAGAGTAGCAGAAAATAAATAAAAATGTGAATGAATTAATTTTTCAGCAATGAATGATCCCATTTTGGAGGAAGGAGCTGACAAAGACAAAAAGGTCTTTCAAAACACACATTCCATCTTGCAGCACTGCAGGGTTAATATCAGAACCCTCCACTCGCTTGTAACAAGGAAAGGGCAGCACGTCTTTCTGTCACTGTTGCAATGAATTACTCTGGCAATGCCTCTGGCAGAGATTCAGGCCCTGGAGAGGAAAACACACACACATATACACACACTCTCACTGAAGCACTTGGTTTTGCTCCGCTGCTCCGATCAAATCTGTGCTGGGACCAACTTGGAGGTAGCCATTAATTTTTGACCCCGGTATGACAGAATAACATGAACATGCTTTACTGAACCACCGGAAAATTGCAGAGGGAATCACCAGAGGACCCAAAGATAACTCTGAGAGGGAAATTACCGCCACATGTTCATGAATCCTGACATGAGCCGGCCTTGCTGCTTTTACTATCATGCATTTGTACTCTGTTTAATACAGTAAATAAGCCTTAAATGTCTAATAAATTCAGAAAGTATGAAGCAAGGTGGATGATTTTGCAAAAGTAAAACAGAGAGACAGAAATGTCTGAGTGGCCCCCGGTTACATAATGCTTTTTAATTCGGAATTAATTTTTTCTGAATTAAATAATCTGGAATTAAATTATTCTCCTTCGTGTTTACATGGAAATAATATTTCCGAATTAAGGTTTACATGGAAAACACGTTTATCTAATTCTGCTTTAGATCTGGGGGTTGAGAAGGGTTCTGATTGGACAGGGGGAGGATGTCACGTACTATATATCATCAAATCATATATATCATCATATATCATGTAAATAGTATTTACATACACGGACGCCGGATCCTGCTCCTTTTCGTTTTGACTATGACGTGAAAACCACATAATAACAGATTTTCACTGTATTTTGATTGTAGTTTTTAGGGAAGTCCAATATTATCGGTCAATATTGGCATTAAAATG
This sequence comes from Atherinomorus stipes, assembly GCA_023101725.1. Taxonomy (NCBI): domain Eukaryota; kingdom Metazoa; phylum Chordata; class Actinopteri; order Atheriniformes; family Atherinidae; genus Atherinomorus; species Atherinomorus stipes. The sequence goes on along the minus strand of JALJCO010013897.1, from coordinate 372,938 downwards.
TGTTATCGGAAAATATCAGTATAGTTTTTTGGACCAATATTTTAACGGAAAAACAAGATCTTGCTAGATTTTGTTCCATTAGCAGCAGTCCAGCATGCAGAAAAGATCCTGTTATTGTGGAAGAACTTCATATCCCAGCATTCCTTTCAGAGTCATGTGACCACGGTGCAGCTGCTGCTACAGACTGACTTGCTTTACAGCTGCTTATAATGTGTCTGGTTCTAAGTTGTTGGTTAAGTTATCAAGTTGTCAGAAACATTAGAATTAGCCACATGTTGGCTAATACCTGCTAGTATCTGATATCCGGCAGCCAGATGTCCAAAATGAACTCCTCTGGCTGAGTTAAGGATATTTTGGGATCTTTTCTCTCAGAGCAGAGTACAGTTGTATTTCCCAAAATATGAGAGATACAACCTCACAGTTGTCTGCATATATCGGTATTGGTTAATATTGGATATCGGAATTTAAAAGTTGGACAATATCGAATATAGGTAAAAAAACAAACAAAAAAAATTATCGAACATTCCTGGTAGTTTTTTTTAGCAGCAGCTCGACACTAACATAGTACTTTATTTCCGCTGGCTGGCACGAGTCCAACGCTTGTTTCACGTGCGCTTTGAAAAGAGCTAATTACAAGAGGACAAGGGAACATGCATAGATAGGAATCAACTTAGAGCAGAATTAAAAGTTTGCGTGACAGGCTAATTATTTCATTAGGAGTTAAAAGAGGAATAAACAGACCATCTAGTTCGTGTTTAAGTTTTCTTCGGAATTACAGTATTGTTTGTACTCAGAATTAGGGGGGTTTACATGGTCTTCTTAAAGTGGAATTAACTTTTATTCGGAATTAAAGAGGAATTGAAACTCTCATGTAAACACGGTCAGTATGACGTTTCTTCCTTCTCTTAGAGGTTTAAAGGTTTGGTTGTACATCATGCAACTAAAATATTTGGTTTCCCAGTTCAGGTGACTCTTTTTTTTGTTGTTATACTATGTTAATCCCATTTGGGAAATTCAGGCTCTGCATTTCTAGACTTTTTAGAGAGCAGTGGGCTGCCATGTCTTGGCACTCGGGAAGCAGTTGGGGGTTAAGGACCTTTGTAAAGGGCCCACAGCGGTTTAACCTTAGCACCACACCGGGGATTGGGTTTACATTGGGCAGCACTAGGAATGTTTATTTCAAAAGTCATTACAGATTTGTTGCAAGATACTTTTAAATAGTCATTGTGAGGGTCTGAAAAGTACCTCAATCACAGTGAAAAAAAGGATTTTTTGGCCTTGTAAAAATCACTTCAATATGAAAAGTAAATTCTACAAAAGTTTTGTATTTTCCTGATTTTACTTTCAGAAAAAGGCATAATTTTATTGAATACTACTTGATATTTTTTTGTATATTTTTAACTTAATTTAAAATTGTATGTATAACTGACTATTACAGGTAATTTGTATTAATGTATACTCATGATCAACTTATAAAAAGCAAGTAAAGGCGGGGCTATTTTCAAAACTCAACATGTCTGGACCACAAAGGCTCATGGGAGATGACATTCAACAAGAACTTAACCTTTTGTGAATGCTATGGGATAAATTTGAGTTATTTGCTGTGTTACGGTTTAAATTCAGACAATTTCAGAAAGTTCTGTAGTGTTTAAATTGTAATTACAGAATACCTTCATATGTTATTTGTTTTGGTGTGAGATTTTCAGTTTGATGCAAACTGAGTCTAAGCAGAACTAACTTGTCACGACAAAGTAAAATTTAATGGCAAAGTTGATAAATCCGAGTAAAGGTTACTTGAGTTATTCTTGAAGGAATAACTAATACATGCAGGTTAAGTTTACTTGAAAATAACCCTTGCAAAATGTACTCAATATTTCTGCACGCAAAAACTTCCCAAGGGTTTTCTAAGTAAATAATACTCAGTAATACTTAATAATAACATTTTTTTCAGTGCCGGCAACCAAACTGACAGGTGTTTTTTAATACTGGCAGTCTCGTGTCCCCTGTTTTTACACTGCAGTGTCATCAGTCGTGGATTTATTTTCTCAGAAAATGCATGTGTGGTGTGAGATCATAGTTTTTAGAGCTCCGGTTGGAAAGTGTGGCACAGCTTTATCTGCTTTAGACTTTCCACTGGCCTCAGTACACAGCTGTCTGCGAGGAACAAACATCTGTGGTACGAATATGAAAAAGCTTATTTAAGGGAGCACCCAGAGTCTATTTTAGAAGTAGGCCAGCAGGACTTTTAAAATCAGCTTGAGATAATTAATAGGTGGGTGACTCATCAGTTTTCCAGCGAGTCAGTTTTCTGCAGTTTAAATGAGCATTTACATAGCTGCACCTTTGCACTGGACTTTTATACAGCAAGAAGCCCTCAGAGATGGTGGAAGTGCTTCTCTGCATAGAGTCAGATCAGGTTAATGATCTGTAACAGAATGAATGTTGGCCATTTAACCAGTAATGGTCTGGCCTTGTGCACCATGATAATGTCATAATTCCTTCCAGCATCTGTTCTAATAGCTTACCCTGCCAGTGCAGAACATTCAGTGAAACATGGTGAGCAGCTGAACCCAGGTATCCACCGGGGAGATGACGTTCTGAAGCCATAGAGGACAAAACTTTACTTAAGTGACCTTGACAAAAGGATATTTAAAGGATTTATTTTACATTTGCAGCTACAGAAGGTAGTTTCAAAAGCTGGCAACGATACAGCTTCAAGGGGTTTAAAATGTTTTGAAGTCCAGCCCAGGAGAGTAATCCACTCAGCTCGCGTTTGCTAACCCTGGTCGCTCCATGATTCTCTATCCTTTACTCAAGAGTCAAATTGTAATACTTATCCAAGGCTTTTTTGTTTGTTACCTCCACCAAGGAGGTTATGTTTTTGGTAGCATTGGTTTGTCTGTCAGCAACTTTACAGAATAAGTACTGGACGGATTGACCTGAAATTTTCACCAGCCGTGTGCCTCAGCCCAAGGATGAACCCATTACATTTTGGTGGTGATCCGGATCACCTTCTGGATCCAGGAATGTTTTGAAGGATTCTTTATCATTGTGTGATAGGCCAAATTTTGGAATTTTTGCATGTAACTCCATATAAATGGCTCAAGTGTTTGGTAAAAAAAAAATTACAAGAAAGGATCTCAATGAGTTCTATAATGTTTCAAAAGTTGATCCGGATCCAAAGAAAATTCCGGATACTATGATCCAGAACACACAAAAATAAGGAAGTCGTTGGAATTTTCAATGCTGAAAGGTAACAAATGAAGATACAGACATGCAACTAACACCAAACTGTAGCCAAGACTGCTGAATCGGGAGTATGTCAATGGAATTGATGGATCTTCAATAGCAACGAAGCTAGAACCAGAAGAAAACTGCCATTATATCGATTATTGAATATTGATTTTTGGAAATAACTATTGAAGTAATAGTGATACAAGCATGATTCCAGACGCTACTGGTATGTTTTCATGGTCAAGGAATCCAATGATGTAGATTAAATGAATGTAGGAGTATAAGTTTTTGTTGTAAGTCACAATATGAGGGGGACATGAGCTACTTGGAGAAGGTCTGGTCTACATTTAAATGTTTTAAAAACAGAACACAAAAACAAACAAAAAAAATGTTTTAAAAACATTGGCTTGGTTTATATTATTGTTTTTGCGTAAAATTGCATTTCAATCAAAATGTCATAATCACGCAATAAAGTTAGCCTTATCTTACAGTAAATTAGCTAATGAATGTTTACAGATTCCTTGTTTAAATCCTATCCTGTTAAAAGTTACCGTTAATAATCACTTTCCATCTTTTGTATTGGCCGATCCTGTGAATCAGTTCATGAACAGCGAGTTGCTAATAGTTCAGGGAACTCATCCCATATTCTAACTGAGCAAAAATCACAACCAGCAGCTTATAAATGGAACCGAATGAAAATCCCAACATAAAATAGCACGTCTTTTTACATGTTGTTCATCAGCCAAAAACCCAGAGTGCAGTCATGGTCTCTCTGGAAAAAATGTGCTCATGATGAAGGTCCACTGGTGTCCTCTGCTTTCACATACAAAGGACAAAGATAAATCTTTCTTACTGTAGGATTACAGCCATCCACATCACCGAGCATGTAGCTCACATAAGCCCATCTTCTTTTTTATAGACTATCTCATACATTTGATTCACCATAATGTATTTCAGCCTCTCACTTTCTCTCCACCAATCTATCTTTCCATGCTCATTCTACCTTCATCTCATCCCGGTTCTCATTATGTCTGCTTGAGTTCACCGACTCGTTCTTGAAAACCCCAGATTTCCACACCACTCTCAGTTTCACTTTTCAGCTCGCCTGCCACATTGTATTTTTATTCTACGTCTTCATATCTTGCTGCTTCGTCCAAACGAGCAGATTGCTTTCATTTTAATCTTGGGAAAAGGCAAAGGCAGTATATCAACTGACTTAACAGTGTTAATGAGTATAAATGGGAAGGAATTAAAATGCTGCTAGTGGCACTAATTTTTAAATTCATAGAAGCTGACAAGAGCTTGTAGCCTCTGTCACATCCCACTTGGTGCCATTATGGTACTTGGAATCAGGAAAAAAATCCAAAATACTACAAATATACTGTATTTGGTTTCTCCTTGTAAATTCCTCTTTTTAAGCTTCCTTGTTTGGTTGTTACATATGTCATGGTTGTGCTGGTAGTTATCTACTAACCACAGGCTTGGAGTTTCCATCAACTAGTTTCTTCTTATACTTTTTAAGGTCCGTTTTTGTCGTGTAATAATTTGTAATTTTACTTTTATCCCAACAAATTCAGCCAGGAGTATAAAGGAGATTTCACAATAAAACTGTGAAAAAAGTTGCATCTTTAAAAGTTGCTCAAAAACTACAAGTCTTTTAATCTTTAACAGTTGCTTTTACAGTTGATGGAAGTGCTGCACATAAACTGACAGATAAAATACAAATTACATAATCATTACAAATTATAAACTGCTAGTAAAGCATCTGATTAGATATCAGTCCAGTAGAAAACCATCCATCCATCCATCCATCCATCCATCCATCCATCCATCCATCCATCCATCCATCCATCCATCCATCCATCCATCCAGATGCAGCAGCTTAATCAGAGATACCAAACTTCCCTCTCTCCAGCCATGTCTCATCCAAGGAAACCCTCAAGTGTTCCCAGGCCAGCTGAAAGACAATGTCCCTCCACCATGTCCTAAGTCTTCCCCAGGGCCTCTTCCTGGTAGAGTATACGTCACCAGGAAGGTATCCTGGGAAGAAACCTGAGCCACCTCATCTGTCTCTTGATGTGATGGAGCAGCAGCTCTCTGAGCCCCTCCTGGATGACCAAGCTTCTAACCCCACCACAAAGGAAACTAATTTCAGCCGTTTGTGTTACAAACTCCTTCTTTTGGGCACTACTTCCTGCTCATGACCATAGATGAGGGTAAAAACGCAGATCATCTGGTAAATCAAGAGCTTTGTGCAGCTCCTTTTCAGCAGGACGGGCCATTTAGAGGCCATTTAGCTGCAGACACCTGTTCTCTGACTCCATTCTCTGATACTTGAACTCCACTTGGGGCAGGATCTCATTCCCAATTCGGAGAGGAGAAGCCACCTTTTTCCGTTTAAGATCAAAGACTAAATTATCTATTTATCTATTCACATATGTGGAAAGATATGTATGTGTATGTATGAGATAAACGGCAAGTCAGTCTGGGTTCCCTCCATTGGAAAGTAATTTCCACTCCAGTAAAAAATTGACCGGACCAATCACAGCGCGGGAGGCGGGACTTCACGACACGTCTTTTTCAGCGACTCCAATCGTAAACAGTCAGACTGCCCTTCTGATGTGTAAAATGAGCTGCAAATGTCCTTAAAACTGCAACAAATTGCTACTCTGAGGGCTTTCCTCTTACAAAAGAGGTCTGGGTCACTTCCTTGTTTTTGATTTTTAGAGATGCACCAATCCAGTTTTTTCTGATCCAATCTGATACAGATATCTGGGCTGAGCGTATTGGCCAACACCGATCCGGAACCACTATTGAATGAATGAACTATAAACCTTGCCATGTGAGTGAAGGCATCAAGCTGGACATAAAAAATTTGTCTCATTTAAAAAAGGTAACAATTTAACACATATATAAATATTATTTATTAACAAATAAAGTATAAACTTATTGTGATATTATTAAAAACAGAAATGACTGGATCGGAACACTGGATCACTCACATTCATCTAATATCCTATCCAGTTAATTTGTCAATATCGGAGCCGATATCCAACCCAGGTATCAGATCGATGCATCTCTAGTACTTTTTTATGCTCGTCTTGCACCATGCTGTAATGCTTTTAATATTTTATGTAAAGCACTTTGAATTGTCTCGTACTCGAGATGTGCCATATGAATGAGCTTGCCTAAAACCAGACGTATGAAGCATTTTAACATGTCGGCCAGATTAAAATTGTATGAAATCAAAGCTCTCAAACCAAACTAACACACACAGATAATGTGTTTGGGTCAAACACAGACATATAAAGCTGGACAATTCTCATATTTTTGTCTCTTATATAGGAAGGCTGACGTCAGCAATTGTGACCAGCAGTCCATTAAAACTAAGCATCAAGTCACCGTTTACTTCCAGACTCTTGCTCTGATCCTATAAAATCCAGAGTTTATAGCAGCAGCTTCCATCCCTCCTTCCAATTTCTTTATTAATACAATTCAGTTTCTCAGGGAAGCTGGAGCCCTTCCACACAGTCCAGGGTGTTGCAGCATTGGGTAAACTTTGATCAGTAACTCAACTGCCCCCTCCATGCCCGTACTGGAGCAAGAACGAAGGTCCAATTTAACGGCCAGATCAAGCAGCAACGGTGTATTTCAGCTGTACATGTGTGTGCAGTAACTGACATTTAACAAATCCACAAATGTTTGATGCTGCTGAATGTCATATTCTTTCACAACCCCCCCCAAAAGAAATAAACAGAAAACTTTTCTCAACAAAGTTTATCCATTTCTTTCCATCTGGAAATACCTCTCCAGTAAATGAAATTCTAGGTTTTCCCGTAGCCCCTGATAAGATCCAACTATCATTCCCTACTGTAAGTTGTGCCACTCAGAAAACTGTTATTACTTCCTGCTTTTCTTCATCCCTCTTCCTTCCCTCCCCTCCACAGCTGACTGTCAACACAGGGACCCCTCAAAGTCTGTTCCCCCACCAGCACCACCCAAGCCCTCACATAACAATCCCCCTTTTTCTATCTCCTTCAGCCAGTCAGCGAGTGTGTGATTTCATTACAGCTCCTCTTTTCTCTTCAGGCAAGCTCCAGATACCCACAGCTCCATTCTGCCTCATTAATCGGTGATTGTTTCTGCGCTGGATGAGGGTTTCCACCATGCTAGAGAGATTTATGACAACCTCTCACAACGAAATAAATGCAAGAAAGTTAGTGAAGACTCCTTTCTGGTCAAATGAAAATATATCGATAATAAAAGTAGGAATGTTATAAATATGTATTACATATGTCATTTAAAATTCTTTTTGGAAACCATGGATCTGATGCCCTGTGGACTAAAGAAGGGAGGGGCCATCCAGGTGGTTTTAAGCAGACGCTTCAAAAGCCTGCATCTCTCATGGTATGGGACTGCATTAGCAGCTGTGGCATGTGCAGCCAACATGTCTGAAGGCCCCATCAAAGCGGAAAAGTGGAAATATGCACAGCTTCTTTCAGGGGAAGCTGTGCATATTTTAGTAAGATGATGCAAAATCATACACTGCATCCATCACAGCACCATGGCACAACATCCTGGCCCTGCAGGGGAAGAGTCCAGGTCCTGAATTCACCTGCCTGCAAGTCTAGCAATGAAGATCCAGGACTGTTGAGCAGCTCCAGTCTTCATCAGTCAAGAATGGGACAGCATTCCTCTCCTAAAACTTATAACTGCTCTCCACACTTCCCAGACATTTATACAGACAGTTATTGGGAGGAGAAGGGATGCTATAAGTAATCCTCACCCAGTTCCACCTTTATTGAGATGTGTTGCTGAAGTAAAATTCAAACTGAGCTAATATTTTCCATTGAGTGGTAAAATGTCTCAACATCTGATATGTTTATGCTCATTTGGGAAGAAAATGAGATTGATGAGATTTGCAGATAACTGCATTCTGTTGCATTTTACAAGAGTTGCACCATTCCAGTTTTTTCCAGTCCAGTCTGATACCTGGGCTGAGTGGCGACCCCGATACTACTGTTGAACAAATAAACTGCATACCTTGCCATATAAGTGAAGGAATAAACATTTGACTGTGTTAAAAAAGGCAACAAATTAACACAGATATAAACATACTTAATATTATTTATTAAATGTGCAGAAATAATGAAGGAGAAATAAATAAATAACACTTCTCTGCTCTGTGTGATGATGTAACCGACGTTGCAAGCATAGAACTGAAGTGACCAGATCGATGTAACTATATTGCTGTGTATGATGTTAATAAAAAAAGAAATGATTGGATTGGAATGCTGGATTAGCCTCATTCATCCAATATCTGATCCAGATAATTAGTCAATTTCAGGAGCCAATATCCAATCTGGGTATCAGAGCATCTCTGATAACATGACATCCTAACTTTTTTGGAAAATGGATTTTATACTGTAACTGTTACACACTCACAACAACATCAACATCTCTGATGAAATTTGTGTAATTTGGCCGAAAGCTGAAAAATATCACAGATGGACACAATATCCACCTTTCCCTTTTCTTTCGCTCACATAAAAAAACAAACAAAAAACTACTATTACACGAGTAAATACATTGAAATCGTTTTCTCATCTTATTTTTCTGTTTCCCTTATCTTAAATTCCCCCAGCTGTTTCTCAGTGCATGACATCTTTATTTGTCATTTACCAAATTTAAAAGAATTAGAAAAGGGCATTATCATGTATGGTTGCACAATATAATCGGCCCCCTATCGGTATTGGCCTATATCGGCCTTAAAAACTGAATATCTGACATCGGCCACCCCACCAACGTTTAACCGATATTTAACCGATCAGCCCGCTGTCTCTAAAGTCTAAAAAACCCCCAAAACTACTTCTTAAAAAACTTCTTTTTTACAGACTTTAAAACTTCTAAAGAATAGGGATGGAAAAATATCAATACATAAAATATCAATACACTGAAATATCCTGATATTCTCATATTTTAACTTTATTTTTTTATTTGCTCGTTTTGTTTCTTTTTTTTTTTTTTTTTGATATCATATTGACATTTAAAACGTGGTATTGATCTATTTTACGAACAAAATCAAGATTTACAAGATTTACTTACAAGATTTTGTAAGTAAAATAGATTGACACCGTGTTTTTAAATATTGATTTGATATAGGCATATGAAAATATTGCGATATTTCAGTCTATCGATATTTTTTCCCACCCCTATCTTTCAATGTGACTGAAACTGATAACAAAACTGCTATTTGCAATGACTGCTTTTTTTCAGCTTTAATGTCAGTATCGATATCAGCTATGGGCCACATGAGTTTTAAAATATCAGCACATCGGATATCGGCCAAAATTTCCAATATCGTGCATCCCTATTATCATGTAACCCAATTAAAGTCACCTTTCAAAATTAAATACACCTGAACAGTGTTAAAATAAAATAAAAAGCAAAGAACCTGAGATATTTCTCATAGACGTGATGGAACTGGCTTTAAAACCTTTGCTTTTCATCCACTGAATCATACAGACGATTGAAATAAAAACATGTGAACGTAAGTGTTTGACTTTTAGCAAACCTATCTACCGTTATGCTTATTCTTCAAATATGTGTCTTAAAAAAGTCACAAAAAAACACAAATACTGAGTCAGGAATGAAAGTGAGAAGCATGCAAACCTTCATCTGGAAGGGGTTATGCATGCATATGTTGCCTCTGACCTTAACAGGTTGAAAATAACATCAAACAATGTCTGCAGATGGAAGATATGAAATAAAAATGCAAGGTGGCCCTCAGAGTTCTTTGCAAAATGCTTCTGAAGATTATTTAAGAAAACCTGAGTTCCACAATTGACAGTAAAATAGCACTATGCATATTTATAAAACACCTATTGAGATAATGACCCTCAAATGTAATGTAAATGTGCCAGTTTATGAGGATATTTAATCACAAAATGCCTTCAAGACGATTATAAAAACCATTTAAATATATATATAAATTCCAAATAACTGTCACAGCCAATCTGATGTCTGGAAGTTTCAGATGGTGATAAATGTCTCTCAATCTAATCCGTATTGATCCATGTCCTGGTACAAAGACACACAGGAAACCTGTGCAAACACACACACACACGCAACAGGATGAGATTAAAACTCACTTTTCTAGATCAAATCGAACACGCTGAAGGCTGCGTCATGCAGGCAGACAAAAACATTTGTGCCCACGTGCGGACAAAAGCTCTTCCTGTGCTCCGAGCTGAAAAGACTATCAGCACTGCTTGTCATCTGTTATGTAACCTTAGTGATAAAGTGATCAGGGCACATGTGCATAAGAAGATTAAATATAGAGAGTGGGGGAAACAACAGCAATAAAAGTTCTCTGTAGTCACTTAAGCTGGCTGAATAACAGAAGGTTTTCATCAATGCAAATTACCTAAACTACTGAAAACCTTAAAAAACTTGGTATGAATTATAATACAAATCAATGCAAGCAGCAATCCTGTCCCGTTCAGAGCCTGAACTCCTATACTGACATTATATCACAACATTCTTTATTGAAAAGATTTTCAACTTCACGTTTTGTGGAGATCTAAAAAGAAGAGTTTTCATTTGAGCAACAACATCAAACAAAAGCAGACATTTTTCAAATCACAGAGGCCTGGTTTTATATGGCAGTAGGTCAGGTCTTCTATGTTTTCTAAACTGGATTTTGAGGTCAGCAACAGCAAGTTTTTCCACCGTGGTTGACCAAGAGGTAGGTTACACTCCATGCACAGGGGCTTTGGATGTAAGAGAAGAAAGCAAAGAACAAGAAAAACAAGGTGAATGTTACTCCTTTTGTGATCAGCTATTCAATAAAAAACCCTGTAAAGATGCAGTACTGCATTTTACAAAGTACCAAATGAGCATGTGTGAACAGCACATGCAAATGTATCAAAAGCAACAAGCAAAAAGTACAGAGATGGCAGTGAGGTGGATTTATGGAAAAGGAAGAAAGAGGCAATGAAAAGAAGACGTAAGACTGACGGGGAGCTACGAAAGAAAAAAAAGAATCAAAGAAGAACTGTCCTGTCAAAACATGACAGAGCTGCACTGATTCAAACTAATGAGCGCAGCGCAGAGGAAGAGGACCTCCATAGTTATGCAATGCAGACCTACAATTGTGAAATGGCACTGAAATAACAAGAACAGACACGGTAGTGGAGTCATCATGAGGGACAGGAAGCGGTGAGAAGAGGAGAGAGCAAGAAAAGGATTTAAGTTGCATTAATATGATGAAGTAATAACATGAAATGCTACACTGAGTATGGACTCTGGGTGAAACTAAAGCAACGGTTCCCTTTTGCCTTGTTCATTTAGCCATTCACATTTTTCCAATATGAAAAAATAGATTAAAACAAAAAGCATCTAGATAAGATCATGCACCGGAAAACCTGACTGAACAAGTTAAACTTACAAACTTTCAGAGCAATTCTGCATATTAAACATATGTTTGCATGTCTGGTCCTTTCTCTATTCATATTTTAATTTAATTCTAATTAAATTGGTCTACTTCTACTGTGGAAGTAGACCAAACACCCACCTGTTCAGGGTCTTGGTTTGAACCATTTCCTCAGCACATTACAGCATATCCTGTGGCTGAAAGCTCCACAATGCAAAGCGGACAATATTATCCCACAGTAATGTGAACCCAAGGTGAGGGTGAACTTTTACAGTCAAATCAACAAACAATCTTTGCATAAGATCCTAAAAGTAGTTGTTAAATGTAACTCTAAATGTAGCTAAATGTTGTTAAATGTAACTCAGAGCGCCACAGACAGTGGAAGCTTTTAAAAAAAGGAGTAAAAACTTCCCTTTTCAAGAGACCGTGGTGTTATTTTTATGTTCTGTTTTAGGCAAAATTGCTTTTATTGCATGTTTTTAAACTGTGGTCTCTGTAGCACTCTGAGATTTGATTTCAAATGCAAAGTGCATTACAAATAAAATTTATTATTATTATTATTATCTACTGAGCCATTCATGAGTACATTTAGAAAATAAATAAATAAATAAATAAAAACAAAAGTTATCTGCTAATTTCACAGTAAAATGTCCAACAACAATCGCTTTGCAACACAGCTTTCTCTGCACAGAGCCCTCTCTGAGTAACCATAGCAACACACATGACACCAGCAGTGTAGCCATAGCAACCGCAGTGCAGCTAGACTAGCATCAGCGGGAGGTGCCAGCGACTCATTTTCCACGTCTCCACTTCCACATCACAACAAGTGCAGGCAGCGGGGTGATGATGTCACCATGCTTTGCTTTGAAACCAGGAAGAGGACGAGAGGAGGAAGGAGGAGAGGTGGAAACAAAGGCGAGGGAAAGAGGAACAAAAGAAAAGACAGATGGGGGGGAAAAAAGGAAGGGGAACAGAGAAGAAAAGGATGGAGGAAGGATGGAGAAAGGGAGTGATCTTTTAAACAAAAACAGCACAGACACACACTCCTGTAGCCTTAAATGTGTGTTTTACAAATGACCTGCAACTCCAGCCCGCGTTAATCTCCTCAGTTGTGGTTTCAAGTGCTGCCACAGCAGGACTTCAATACCCAGCAGAGTTCCTGCTTATCATGTATCAACAATAAGCCTCCACATCCACCAGCTTTTATTAGCACACAATAGCATGTGTTTATATTGCAGAATAATTGGCCTCTCACATCAAGTGCTATCAAAATCATTAAAAACTGCTTTATATTTTATGTTTTGCAGTTTAGTTCCGTAATTCAAGATTAGAAATATGAAGATCCCTCTACTTTCTGCCCTGGGGTTTCAAACAACCACAGTGGTGTGAGAGTGGTCAGGAGAGACACATTGGGATTCTGTATGTCCACCACTCATGTACTCAGCTTAATACCCTGCACCTGTAATGTGGTTAGAGCAGCCAGAACTGCAAGAGAATATCAATGACCAGCAAAGTCCAAGATGCTTAATTTATCATTCACACAGCATCGCAGTCTCTGCATCATAAATCATTGCAATATCCGTCTTTTGTCTTATTTCAATGCAAAGACAAAGTCAATTGCGGGGCTTTAACAAGGAAATAAAAGTCAGACCACAGCGAGCGTGACCCATCTGTTGCCTCCAAAATGAAATGCATCATCTCTCACTTATGGAGCGCTGACAGGAATTGATTTAAGCAACTTCACGATTCATAAATAGTGCAGAAAGTTACTCTTTGCACAAAATGTACCAAATAGGAACAGATGCTGTTCAAGCAACTTCTGTCCCCACATCTGTGGAAGTGCTCACTGGACAGAACTGAGTTTTTACTGAGCAAAGTGTGAAGCTATTAAACCGAAAGGCACTCTGTGCTTTTCAAAAATTTAAATGCCTATATTGATTTGGCTCTGGGCGGGCTCAGCCTGCTCCAGTCAGTTTATCTCCTTGAAACTGAGAAAGCAGCAGTGAGCCCACATGCAGGCCGAAGCACCAACAGTCTGCTGAGACGATTAAAAATTACCCATGGATGTTTCAACCCTGGAACACTGGGGGGAAAAAAGAGAGATCTCCAATGTGACGGCTTAGCCGGGATAGTGTTGAAATCCATTACCGCACAGAAGAAACCCAAATGTGTCATCTGCAAAGTAATGGCTGCTTAGGTTGTAGCAACACTGTTGAGCTTTCAAGACTCAAATGTGAGTAAAAGCGACCGCTCTGCCAGTTCAGGACAGGCTGGCACAGTTTACACCATAATGTTTAGCATGCAACAAGGGATTGAGTCCAGTCCTAAATTAAATGCTGTTGATCTACTGTAACACAATGGTGTGTAAGCATTAGACAACTTGGCAGCAGCAGGCTGGATTGGAGAGAAATTTTATAGCATTTTATGTCCTGAGACGATGAATCTTACAAATACCAACAATACCAACATGTCTTCTTTAGTCCCTAGAACAACAGAGGTTTATTTAGTGACAGGGATCCTATAGACCCAATTTAAAAAATGGACGCGGTATCCGGTCACATCTGAAGGGCCATCTTGCGTGTCGTCACTCCCAGAAAATACTGAAATGGGCAAAGGCAAGACCGCTCCAAGCCCCGGGGCAAATGGTTAACAGCCAAGCTAATACTAACCGAGCTAATCTGAAGTGAACAGGAACGAATGAGGATAGATGGTTTAAAGGTAAAGCATACTCAGAGTCACTATTAACCAGCTAAAAACCACCATTGAGCAACCTTGCTACAGGCTGAGGCCTTCCTGGGAGCAAGCAGGGAGCTAACCATTAGCCACCACGGCTAAAATTGGCACAAGTCTGCCACCTGTCAATCAAAACAACATGCCCCTAATTAAGCGTAATTTTAAGATTCAATAACATCTAAACTGAAGAGTTATAAAAAAAATTAATAAAAAAAAATCACCCCCCTCACAGTTACCATGGAGGTAAACTTGACCTATTAAACCTAAAATGATGTTTTGAGCCAGGCTGTAAACATGTTTATTTCTGCCGTAAAAATGTTTATTTCTGCTGTAAAGTTGGTCTCTTTAACATGGGAGTAGATGGGGATTTGCTGTTTTGGAGCCAGCCCCTAGCGGATGAAGAGAGAAATACTATTTTGGGCAACCAGGAAGTAGCCTCACTGTTCTCCAGCGGAGTTTGTCCTTTGTTTCGACCCAACAAGGACCCAACTTTTCACTGTCAGCCTCTGTTTTTACTAACTTGCAATAACATCTAAAAAACAAGACAATACAAACAAACTGACTGTAATCGGTGGCAAACCTAAAAGTCAGGCTTTGTTGTGTTAGACAGATGTAACAGTGTGCCTGGAAAAGATCATTTACACTTCTGAGAAGGGGTAAAAGTTGACTTTAGTCTTTGACTAAAGGTTCAAAAAGATATTAGAGCTGCATTCAGGGCAACATCTTAAAGGTGGGCATCCATGCGCTCATCTATCAAACAATGCAAGACAACATTCCACACACATTACAAAAGCAAAGCTACAGAGGAGGGTACGGTACTGATTCATGCTGAGCTGTTCACCATCAGTCAGATGCAGCACACATTTAGACAGGCACGCCATTATTTTTTCATTTGAATTAATGGACACATTGAGAAAGATAAACCACATAATGAAACCTCCATGGGAGAAGCTGAGTCTATGAGAGTTTACATAAATAAATAATATTAATCTGGACCCAATGATTCCCTACGGACCCCAGAGCTGAGCCTTGTCAACAAACCCCAGTTTGTGTCTACAGGTGAGACGATCTGCACTCCAGTCAGCTTTTATCTGCTGTAAACCATTTAATGGGTAAAGCAGAGACCCCCCCCACCATCATCCATCTGTTCATTTCTCTTCCTCTGTCTGTGCACAACGTTGTCCTGCTCCAGCCAACCACAAATGATTCCCATCTCGTCCCTGGGCACATTCAATGCTGTCTCACCACCATTCAAAATCCATCACCCCTTCATGTCTTGCTTGGCATTTACGTGGCCTCCATACCGAGAACAAGTGAAGATAGATACACTCTGATGTATGAGGTGAAATCCTGAACTGTCTTTTACATTTGAGCTGGAAATTAGAGGCAGTCTGAGTCCAATTCACAACGCAGCCAATCGGAAATCTGAGAGGATGCAAATCATCGAGTCTGATATATTAGGGATTAATCCTGAAGCTGATCTAAATCCAAGTGTGTGAGGGTGTTTCGCTGGCAGATTTAAGGTTTCTGGAATTAAAAGAAGCAGAACTTTACCAGAGCAAAGTAGACATGCTTCAACCTTTTGGTATTTGAAGTTGTCACTACTGGTAACTGTGAGACAGTCTGTATCTCAAAGGATGAACGTAATAATCCACCTGCTGCATGAAAATGCAGAAACAATTATACCTGACATTTTCTAACATTTGTGTTGCAGTAGCTCGTGCCCTCCGGGGCCCACTCAGTCACACCAAGCTATAACGTTGCTGTTAAAAATGTCAAAGTTGTTCACCTGGTACTTTAACAGAAAAATCTCATCAACTTGAGGATCTTTTGAGGTTTCACATAACTTTCTTCCACAATAAAGAGTTAAAATACTTTTAGAAGTGAATTGTTGTGCAGTTTTCCTTGCAGCACTAAGCAAAGAAACATTTTTAAATAGATGAGGCGTGTACCTGCCAAAGGTGGTGAAACAGCTGTAAAGAGTCATTTACTGCTAATAATTTAGCCCTCAGAGTGCAGCGCAGACGAAGGTGAGCTTTTAGCGGGTGTTTTACAGCAGCTTTTGATGGTTCTCCGCCAATCAAGATGACAGACGGGGAAACATTCTTTAAATGACTTCGAGCACACTGGCTGTCATTGTGCAGAAAACACCTTCTGCAGGCTAACTTAGATCTTTCTCCTAAACTTTACCCAATCCAATTATTTAAATAATACTTTTGTCAATCTAATAATTTAATTTCGGTGATTTACTGACATGAAAATGGCAAAAAAAATGTTTTTTAAGTCTTTTTGATGAACTTCCGCAAGTAGATTTGCTTTTTTTCTGTTTTAAATGATTGTTGACTGTATCCTTTGTATGTGGAAAACAAATGGTGTGAAGACATTATCTAAGGTGCTTTGTGTATGTAAATCCAATTTAAGTATCAGACACATGGAGTGGACAAAATAAATAAGCTGCTTGTGGTGTCCCCCTTCAGCTTAGGGTTTCTTTTACCCAGGGGTGTCTACGTATCAGTCCTTCCTTCAGACTCTGGCTCTCTTACTTTTTTTTCCTTATATGTTTGCAGTGTTATTGCATCCCAGTCATTTCCCAATGTCTCCATTAGTGATTCGGCAAGTTTTCTGCCCCTCAGTGCATGGGGTATCTCAGACCTACTCCCGTTACAGTCACTGAGGCATGGAATTACCTCTGCACCCCCTACGGGGCCGTCAGAGATGCCACACCGCTGGAAAAAATAACAAGACTGGCAGTAGAAGAGGGAACACGAGGGGGAAATGAAACAAAAAATAATGCTAATCATCTGTTTTGGAGGCCATTATAGCAAAGAGATGCTATGTTCTACTGAGTTTGTAACAGCTGTTTGAAAAACTCATCTCAAATTGATTTGAAAGTGGAGAAAATTTGAGTGGCTGTGCACGAGAGTGTGCATGCTCAAATATGTGTTTTTTGGTGTCAAGCTGGGCCCAGCCTGCATGTGTTTGCTTATTGAGACTGTCCCATGCAAAACAGCAACAGTTGGATAAAATGACCCCAATATTGGAGATGCACCAATCCCATACATCAGCTCCGACATTTATTTCTGTATTTTTGAATTTATTAATTAAGCCACTGTTTGTTACTGTAGGTTTCAGGCGGCTGTTATATTTTATATTACATTTTAAAATAGGTGTTTGCAGTGCACATTTAGAGCGCTATGAAATCAGTGATCACGGATTCGCGGATGGAATCACTGAATAAAACATTAAAAACGGAATTCATTATAAACGCAGGAAGCCATGCAAATAATAAGCGTCAATTTCCACAAATGTGTTTTTTTTTTCTGAATAAAAAGGGAAGCTTCACTCGGAAATATACTTCACAGGTGTCACTAAAGCTGCAGAGTGTACTTCAAAGTGTCATTATACTGAGCAGACCACTTTCCCCACAATTATTGTGATTGGCGCTTTACGCTGGACATTACTGTCTTATTAACGGTCTACGGTGTGGACAACCATCTGTAAATGAATTTTGTTCTAAATTATACGTATGTCTTATTGGTATTTTTTTATTAAGTTATGTGAAAATAAAAGAATGAAAGAAAAAAAAATGACAACGTAAAAAAAGGGGGGGGCATGCTCAAGACACACACAAAAAACTAGTGCCCTGTTTTTGCCTTAAATATTTTTAAAAGTGTGACAGCATTCAAATTTTCAGTTAGAACTGAATATTTTGGCTAGATTTAACTGTTTTATACACTGTATTGGTGTTGAATTTGTGCAAAATGATAAAAACAGAATTCTCAAAAATAAAAAAAGGAAAAACAACAGAACAACACCACAGAACAACAGAAAATCGAAAACTTAAAACGAGATTTTAGAAAAAATAAAACAGATTTCACAGGGCACTATACTTTACATGGAAGTGTTATCTATTTCTTTTTGCTGCTAATTTTTGATTTGTTAATAAATAATAAGTACGTTTATATCTGTATTAATGTGTTACCTTTTTCTAAATAAGGCTAAATGTCTCACATGGCAAGTTTACGGTTCATTCATTCAACAGTAGTGTCGGATCGGTATCGGGCATTGAAGGGATAATTCATAGATAGAGGGATAGATCATTTACAAAACAACCTTGGGTGTGTATGCAGGGTCATGTGGGCAACTAAGTTTATTAAAGCGGTAGAAGTGATGTTATTGTTTGTTTTGCCTTTGTTCTGCTCGGCTTCTGTCTGTCTGTCCATGCTCGTCTATAAGATCTCTGGATTCCCACAGGACACCCTGCTTTCCTACATTCCAGGAGTTCATGTGTGTGTGAGTGTGTGTGAGTGTGTGTGCTGTATGATATGTGTGCACCACCACATAAACAACACAAGAGAACAAACCACTTCCTTTATGTATGTGTGTGTGTGGGTGTGTGTGCGTGTGTGCATGTGTACCTTCTACCTGGGATGCTCCATTTTACCCAGAAACCCTTCCGGTGAGATCCCCCTCGCCTTCCCCAGCTTCCCTCACCAAACCCCTTTTCTCTTTTCATACACTTTTTTTTTCCCAAGCTTCTTTCTTTTAAGTCCCAGGTGGAATTTCTCTCCTTTAATGTTTCATCTCTCATTTCTACCATGTTTAGTTTTTCTTCCACTCATCAGCTTTATTTAGTCTCAGCTTACAAATGTGCAATTAGTTTAATGCATTTCTTCACCTTAGTCTGCCCTCATTTGTTACAGATGTTATATTACATTGAATTGTGACAGACTGAGTTGTTATCACATTTCCACCGGTATCTTCATGCTTCTGGTCTTTCCTCCCTTCAAAACCCAAAACAAAAATAACTTTGGGTGATCTGATTACCTTCTCTTACACCCATCATCCTGTCTCCAGTGTACAGTGAGGTTGCAATGTGGCTGGTTTTCCTCAGTTCTTCTAAGACCATCTCCGCTCTAATCAATCACGCTGACCCAGATAAAGCTGAGTTTAAACCCGAACCTCTTTAATGCTCTGACCCATTTACCAACACTTGTGTCTCTGCAGATAACACACAAGTTTCTTTGTCCCCCCTGGTTTTACATGATGAAATGTGGTTACATATTTGCTACACAGGACTAAATATAAGGGGAAAAAAAATAAAGAGTAAATGATGATTTACTCTTTGGCTGAATTACATCACTGTAAATAAGATGTCATGACTCATCTTTTATTCACTTGAGGCATAATCAGATGGATACGGAAGCGTATTGCATTCACCTGAAAAAAATAAAATTGTTCTGTTTTTCTGAATAACGAGAAATTTTTACAAAAATAACAAACGTCTTTTTTCTGAATTAACGAAAATTTTACAAAAATAAAAAAACTCTTTTTTCTGAATTAACGGAATTTTTTACAAAAATAAATAAAAACTTTCTTTTTTCTAATTAACGAGAAATTTTTACAAAATAAAAACTTCTTTTTTCTAATTCAGATAATTTTTACAAAAATAAAAAAACTTTCTTTTTTCTAATTAACGAATTTTTACAAAAAATCTTTTTTTCAATCAGAATTTTTTACAAAATAAAAAAACTTTCTTTTTTCTAAAACGAAAGTTTTACAAAAATAAAAAACTTTCTCTATCGATTTTCAAAAAAAAAAACCTTTTTTCTAATTAACGAAAAAGGAGGGAGGAGGGAGAAAGAACAACCGTTCCTTGAGGAGCAACCACTACTGCGCTCTCCTTCCTCTATTCCCCCACACCTCCCTTCCTTTATCATTACCTCATTTATTTATCTGATTTTTCACTTTCCCTTATCCTCCTCCTTCCCATCCCACTCCCCATTTCACAGTCATAATCTTACCCCTCTCCTTTTTCGTGAATTATCTTCCCTTTACCTCCCCTCTCTCCTTCTTTATTTTTTTAATTACTTTTATTCCTCTTCATGCCTCATATCCCTTTATTTTCTTTTGTTACCTCCAAATTTACCTTCATTCAATTTTTATAATTATTTATTACATTTTCTCCCCCCTTTTTACTATATTTCCCTTATCCCTCTACATTTTCCTCATATTTTTATCCCCCTTCATTTTTTTAATTTTGATTTTCTATAATTTTTTTTTCTCTTAATTTTTTTTTTATATATTTAATATTTTCTTCCCCCATCCTCTTTTTTTTACCTCAACACTCCCCCATTTTTCCAACAATCACCCCCCCCCCCCCCTTTTTATTTTTTTTTTTTTTTTTTTTTCTTTTTCCCCCCCAACCCCCCCACCCATCACCCCCCCCCCCCCCCCCACCCATTAACCTCCCCTCCCGGACTTTAAACGGAAATCATTGTTCTCCACCCCCCCCCCACTCATTTCCACACACTTCTCTCCTTCTATGACCCTCAAGTAGCTACTGCTGGTGGGTCAGAACCACCTCCGGACTGCAGTCAAGCCGCCTCTCGCGATCCGCGGTCAAGACAACCGGCGAATTTCAGCTGTAACTCTGAAACTTGGCTGGCTTGACTGCAGTGGCTCCGGATGGTTCATTATCGGTCTCCGCCGAGTGACGTAACATTTGTTGCTTAACCAGCAGTAACCAGCGCTTGATGCCATTTCAGGCGTAAAACTGTCAGTGGTCAAACCGGCGTGGAAATGAGCGCACATCTGATCATAAAAATGATCTTATGACTGAATCCATGTGTCATTTATAAAATGTTCGTGTCTGACCAAACAACAGAATCTTCGTCAGAAATGCACCGTCATCCAGCTGTTTCTCCTGAAGCAGCTGCAGCGCTGACAGATGGAGGCTGGTCGGATCCGGGCCAAACCCGGACAGGAACAGGAGACACGATAACTTTCATTAGTTAAACTAGGAAACAGTCTACCGAATGAACACTTGTACAACGTTAATGTATAGCTTAGATTAATTTATAGAAACGGATCTCCTCCACTCAACTCCGTGTCTCCTGGGAGCTGCAGTTACCAGCGCGTCTGTCCTTCTGGCTGCGCATAATGTTTATAAACTAGTATTTCTGTTATTTAACTTGTCAATAAAGTCTTGACAAGTTACAGCATCGCTGTACAGATCCACACAGGTCAGGGTTGTGTTGCAAACTTTCTCTGCAGCGTTCACGCTGGTCCGATGCATCTGCGCCTTTCTGCAGCCCGACTGTCCGTCTTCTGACAAGCAGCCGAGCTTTCTTTTCTTTATTCAGACATCAACAGTGAGATAATAAAGTCTGATTTATACTGACATTTTTGGCGATCATTTGTCGCCTTCATCAGAAGTTATAACACTCTGCTGTTGAGATCATCTGGCTGGTATGACACCTGCAGCTCCTGGAGACAGAAGACAGGAGGCGATCCGTCGTTTCTATTAAGTAGCCTAATCTGTACCCTAAAGTTATAGTCTATCAGTGCTCAGTCAGCAGACTGTTTCTTAGCTTAGCTAATGAAAGTTATTTTTTCTTCTGTCTCTGTGCGGGTCAGGCTCAGATCCGACAGTCCGGGTCAGGCTTGGACCAGCCTCCGCCTGACTGCGCTGCTGCTTCAGGGTAGAAGCAGCTGGATGAGGAGGGATTTCTGACGTAGATTCTGTTGTTTGGTCAGACACGAACATTTATGAATCACACGTGGATACAATAATAAGATCATTTATATGATCAGATGTGCGCTCATTTCCACGCTTGTTTGATAAACGGGACCGCTGACTTTTATATGCCGGAAATGGCGTCTTAGCAACAAATGTCACGTGTCTGGCAGAGACCGATTCAGAAAAACAGAACATTTTTATTTATTTTTGTAAAAAATTATCTCGTTAATTCAGAAAAACAGAACGTTTTTATTTATTTTTGTAAAAAATTATCTCGTTAATTCAGAAAAACAGAACGTTTTTATTTATTTTTGTAAAACATTATCTCGTTAATTCAGAAAAACAGAAAGTTTTTATTTATTTTTGTAAAAAATTATCTCGTTAATTCAGAAAAACAGAACGTTTTTATTTATTTTTGTAAAACATTATCTCGTTAATTCAGAAAAACAGAACGTTTTTATTTATTTTTGTAAAAATTATCTCGTTAATTCAGAAAAACAGAACGTTTTTGTTTATTTTTGTAAAAATTATCTCGTTAATTCAGAAAAACAGAACAGTTTTATTTTTTTCAGGTGAATGCAAACGCTTCCGTAGATGGAAGTATCCACACCCATCTGATAAATGGATTTTTGGGGTGGATGCCAATACATCAATATTTCTGTTATGGCTGATGTCATCTGGAAAAAGGAAAATTCATCGTTTATTGCTTATTTACTCCAAGCTTTGTATTTTGCAGGCTGGTTAAAACCACCATCTGCTCTACAGCAACGTGTCCTTCTGCAGACAGAGTTGTAAACAATGGAGTTGTTTGCAGGATAAAATACCACTGTGATTGAGACCATTTCTAAATACTGTAAGTCACACTTTTTTTCATAGTTTGGCGGCTTGTGCCACTTATAGTCCAGTGCGAATTATTTATAAAAATATATTCAATTTAACATATTTTTAAGTATCAATTCATATTGACTGACATGAGCTAAGGAGTAAATATTACTGTTTCATGTCAAAAGAGGGCACTTTAGGCTTGTGACAACTATATTCTGCTCCAAGGGCAAAAAATCCCAAAATAGCCTTATCTCAGTGAGAGGAGTTCATTTTGGACATCTGGCTGTACTGCCTGTGTGGTGGAACGAATCCTCAAAAAACATGTTTATCCTTCTTAGTTAGGATGTTTATGATAATTTACAGGCATTAACTTTAGAACTGGACTGATTGGGTACTTTTTAGCCGCAACAACTTGGTCATAGAAAAATCCCCAAATCACCCTCTTTTAAATAAATATGACTTAAAGTCCGGTGTGACTTATATATGGTTTTTATCTCTTCATGGTGCATTTTTTGATTGATGCAACTTATACTCAGGAGCGACTTACATGTATAGTCCAGAAAATACAGACTATTTCTGCATTATACTTCCTTCATAAGTGCCGATAAAGTCAATGCAAGGACTTGTATGTGTTTCAGGTTAGTTGTCCTCAAAATTTTTCATACCCTCCAATTAAAGAAAAGGCTAAATTCAAAGTAGTAATGAAAATAACAAAAAACCTAAAGAAACTAATAATACATTTTTTTTTTACAAAATTATAATTTAGAGAAATAAATTATTGCTTTTGAATTGTGGTTGGAAATAGTTATTAAAAAAAAAAAAAAAAAACTGTCCCAAACAAATTAGAGCACCTTTCCCATGAACAGTGGACCAAAATACCTGTCAACAGGTGCAGACAGTCTTTTTGAACAGAGAAAACACCTGATTGCAGTGATTACCTCAAAGTGTTGCTTAACAAAATTTTACCTTTGGAGCCCCACCATGCTTGTTTACTTGTTTTATTTTTTATACGTTTGTTTTTAATATTTCTTTCCAAACACAATTCAAAATCATGATTTTCATAGAATTTTTATTTGTTATTACTTTTGTCAATTTCATCTTTTTTCACTGACAGCTGATTTTTTTTTCCTCCTTTAATGAATATTTCTGAGGACAACTGAACTCGTTTATTGTAAAAACAGCAGCTGCACATGAACTTTAATCAAACTCATCTCCAAAATGTGGCATCAGTGAAACTGCTGGGTGCAGCTGACCCAAATTCTAGTTTAAGTGGAACCATATGTATCATGTGTATCTGCAAGGTCACAATCAGATAGTATGCAAGCATGAATGCAGAAACAGTGGAGCCATCTTAAAGTACTATCCCAAAATCCCCATTTTTCTACGACTGGTCAGCTAATTGCCCGAAAATGATGGAGAGCAAACTGGCTCTTCTTTTTTTTTAAGGTGTGCTAATTGGATATGAATTATGCAAATGTGTTTCGCTGTGATGCGAGTAAGGTCATAGCAGAAAAGCCTAAAACAAACATGGCGTCTCATTTAGTGCAGGATTGTTCTCTAGTGGAGAAAACCGCTCTGTCCCTCCCTCATATACACACTTATTAATTCTGCACATCATTCATATGCACAAAATGATATAAACCACTGAAAAAAAAGAAATACCTCCAAGGCATATGTCATCTTTAAGAGGGACATCTGGCAGATCCCATTTGAATTACCAATACAGCATAAAACATAAACAACAACAAAAAACAAGCCCCTAGGTTAATTGAGGTCAATCCATTAAAAACTCCCTGTTTTCCATTTTAAATCGTCACACTAACTTTTCCATACTGGCATAACAAACACATGCAGACACGGTCAGAAAAGCACACTACAAAGTCACCGACTGCCCTTGCCCCACATCCCTCCACTGCAAACAATAGGCAGCACTTCCTGAAAATCAAGAATAACAGGGAACAGTTTCCTTCAGCAGGTTAGTGAGGAATTAAAGAGGAGGAGAGAGACACATTCAGACAGGACAGAAAGAGCAGACATGCTCAAAATAATTCACCGCAATTATTCAGCGCTTTACTTTAAACCCAATACTCATCTTCATACTGTATCCACCAAATGTCTGTTTGTTTTTGCAGAGGGAGTGCACATTATTTCAACATTGGTGTTGCATAAATCCGGTTACAAAATAGAGTATTAATGATTTTCTGTAGGCATCAACAAGAATAAGCAACATATATTGTTAGCATGTGCAGATATTTACAGTATAATTATTCATAAGAAAGGCAGAGTCAATCATGTTTTTTGGTGCACTTCCAAGTATTGTGGGAAGAACATCTACGGTACTTTATATGTGTGTGTCCAAGCAGAGAGAGTGACCTTATCATTCTAAATGGCCTAATTTTAAATCACCATGTTCTCACACAAAAACACAAAGAATAAAGGTAAGGAGCCTCCTGAATGACCTTCAGGGGAACGTGGGATTCAGACACATGCAGAGAGGTGGAGACAGAGGGGGAGACTAAAAAAAAATAACAGGATAAAAAAAGAAAAGGGATAATAAAGAAAAAGGAAAATGCAGAGAAAGGAAGAGTGAATGACGAGCTGCATTTTTCCCTCTCTTCACCCTACAGTCACAGAGGATTTTTTTCCAATTAAGGCTGTTATCTCCTCCTCTGCCAAGCCCTCCTACCAAGACCCCACATGGTACAGCCCCCCTCTCTTTCTCTTTCAGTTTTTCGCCCCATAATTTCCTTCTCTTTTCAGTCTCCATCTATCGTTCTGTGTTTATTTTGTCTCTCCCCCCATATCTCTAAACCTCTTTGTTGGCCTCTCTAGATCGTTATTACTCCTTTGTGTTTACTTCACTTCACCTTAAGGCAGTGTGGCCACAGCTGGAATAAAGGCTTTTTTCTTTTAACATCTAGTGCAATTCATGAACAAAGAACATGGGAAAAAGAGAATAGCAGTCATCTAAAATGTATGCTCAGCTTGACAGTATCCGTATTTTTGTCTAAGATAATAGTTATTTGATGAAAAACACAAGTAAGTCAACAAAATGAATAGTGTGTACTGTGCGGCTTAAACTATGTGCATTCTTATGGGTAAAAATACTTCAGTTATTCTTCTTATCACCACCTCACGAGAACAGTAGTGACAATGTCCTCACTTTTCTCCTTTTCACTCCTCAATAAGTGAAACAGAAACACAGAGGAACAGAAGCACACTCAGTGTACACATATTTCTGTCCATTTACATGAGACATGACTCATTTTTAGCCCAGATTTCAGATTTAAACTATTTCATAAAATTTACTAAAATAATTCAAGTTTGAATTACCAACTGCACTCTACTACAATAATTTGTAGAAAAAGATAAATGTGTGAATAATCTTACGTCAGATGGACACAAATTTCTAAGTTTTGGTCAAGACCGCGCAAAATGTAAATGTGACATTGATTTTAATAGAATACATCTAGTAGATTTAACTTCATTTTAACTTAGTTGTTATGCTAATCTTGAATAAGTTGTAAGAACTTTGGAGAGCAAGATGCTTGATGACTTCGTCTACTGAAGTTGAATCAGTGTAATTAAACTGAGCAAGCCTTGTTGAAGCTAAATACACTAAAGTTTTAATTAAGCATTACTTAAAATTTTTAGTAAAACCGGTTTCCTCAAATTTTTTAAGTAATCTCAACTATCCGGGTTTAGAGGGTAACCAAAGACTGAAAAAAAAAAGGAACATAGTATCCAGTCACGTCTGAAGAGGGGAAAGTAAAGCCAGTTGGGTGTTTCCCACCGTCGCCATCTTGCCGTGACGCGTGTGTCGTCACTCCTGGAAAAGACAAGGTCACTCCAAGCTGCGGGGCAAATGACTGACGGCCAAGCTAATGCTAACCAAGCTAATATGAAGTGATCAGGAACGAACAAAAACAGGCGGTTTAAAGGTAAGACACGCTCAGACTTGCTGTTAACCAGCTAAAAACCACCGTAGTGCAACTCTGCTACAGGCTGAGGCCGTCCTGAGAGCAAGCAGGGAGCTAACTATTAGCCCCCACGGCTAAAACTAAAACACCCAGTCTGCCAACTGTCAATCAAAAGGACATGCCCCTAAGTATGTGTAATTTCAAGATTAAATACCATCTAAATGGATGAGTTATAAAAAATTCACCCCCCTCACAGTTGACATGAAGGTAAACTTGACCTATTAAACCTAAAATGATTCTTTGAACCAGGTTGTAAACATGTTTATTTCTGCTGTAAACATTTTATTTTTGCTATAAACATGTTTATTTCTGCTGTGAAGTTGACCTTCATTGGAGTCTGTGGGGAATTGCTCCGTTTTGGAGCCAGCCCCTAGTGGATGAAGAAAGAACTAGAATTTTTTTACTTTACTTCCAGGCTTCACTCTTTTCCAGCATTGTTGCCCCTTGCTCACAACCAAAACAAAAAGAAAAATGGTGTTAACCTAAAACAAGAGCTGCTGTGAAACTTAATCCCCACGCCAGCATACATGGCTGCGAAAAACACCAACATAAAAGCAGAGCCATGGATAGAAATCCTGTTTTGTGTGCAAATACTTTTAGGCTCATAAATGACAGGCTGCTGACTCTCATAAGCTTCAACCTTCCCCACTAACATCAATCTCAGCTTCATTATCTTTCTCGCTATCAATTTTTTACCCATCAGTCAAGTTTCTTCACCTCCAGTGGACAAAAAAAAACTCGAAAAGATGCATCGTTTCCAACCTGTCCTCCATTTCTCATGAGCCACCAGACAAACTCATTCCTCCCTTCTGCTACTCCTTTGTAGCTCTAATCTATTCCTCCCTCTATCACATCCAACCTTGCCTCCTTCAAAGGTCAAACAGCTGGGATGGATCAATGGTTTTGGGAATGTCGGATAGCAGAAGAGAAGAGGAGAGAGATTAGAAACACAGGAGAGAAAATGGGCCGAATGAGGGGGTGAAATTTCAGTACGGTGAGTGAAGGAGTGAAGGGAGAGGGTGAGGCCAGGCTAGAGGAGGAGACGGACAGAGGAGATTTTGAAAAAGAAGAGGGAGAGAGAAAAGAAATCCCTGCATCAGCATTCCTGTACGTCTCCATGGGAGCAGCAGGAGGAGGCAGGATAGGAGAAGGAATGGTAGGTGATAATAAATGGGGAGAAATAAATGAAGGGAGCAGTGAGAGCTGAGCTGTGATGGAGGGATGGGAGAAAGATTACAGGAGAGAAAATTAAGAATATGCCGGCTTTATTCCATAAATGATGAAAAATAGAAATGATTGTGTATTTGTCTGTCAGCACAGAGCTACAGTTCAGAGCTTTGCCACAAACTAACAATAGCCTGAAGAAGAAATTTATGAATCTATGTGTAAATCTGAAGCAACAAGAATTTCTACTGTTTTATCAAAGGTTTGTATTAACATAATTTTGGAAATTTTGGTTTGATGGAAATAAGTTTCTTGCTAGCATTACTGAAAGGTCCAGTGCTGCACCCCCAGAATGTGCTTCACATGCAGAAACGTCACATATGATAAGTGTGTGGTTGGAGTGGATGGTACAAATATTGTCACCTCACTGAGTTACAATGAGTCATTTGCAAACTTTACTTTCAAGTAAAATATGTGTTAAAGGGGAAGTTCAGTTTTTTCAATCTGGACCCATTTTCTAGTGTGAAATACGTTCATTTACTCACCCAGACAGTTTTGGTGCAACTTGAATTTCTTCGTGAGATATTTAGATCCACTCTAGATCAGCGTATGTCCAATATAATGGAAGTGATGGAGCAACTGCACGCAGCCGCTAAATAAGGCATTATCTGCAACAACCTTCATTTCACCGATGATTTGCTACGAAACATTACTCAGACCCCACCATGAGCTTAAAGCAGCTTTTTTGTGGTCATTTGTCCTTATTTAATATTTACAGACATATTTACTGGGGCAGCTTTGATGACGTCACTATTATGCGACACCATAACAACCTAATGTCTGTAAATAAGGACAAATCACCACAAAAAAGCCATTTCGAGCTCACAGGGGGGGTTCCGACTAATGTTTCGTAGCAAAACATTAGTGAAATGAAGGAGTTTGTGGCAGATAATGCCTTGTTTAGAGGCTGCATGCAGTTGCCCCATCACTTCTATTATATTGGACATATGCTGATCTCGAGTGGATCCTAATATCTCCTGAAGGAATTCACGTTGCACCAAAACTGTCTGGGTGAGTAAATGAATGTATTTCATGCTAGAAAATAGGTCCAGATTGAAAAAAACAAACTTCCCCTTTAAACTAGAAAAGCACTCAGAGAGCGCAGACCTCCCCCAAGCAGCTCTCGCAATGATAAAGAATCCTTCAAAACATTTCTGGATCCAGAAGGTGATCCAGATCACCACCAAAATTTAATGGGTTTGTCCTTGGGCCGAGGCACACGGCTGGTGAAAATTTCAGGTCAATCCGTCCAGAACTTTTTTCCATGAAGGTGCTGACAGACGGACGACAGACCAACGCTACCAAAAATATTACCTCCTTGGCGGAGTTAAGGTCATTTACACACGGAGACAAGTTTAGTTGGTAAATGTTTTGTTTGGACCTTGTCGACCACACAAAATCGCGTTTTAGAAATTTGAGATGCTAATTTTAAAACCAGGTCCCAAAGCAAATAAATCTTAAAATTACACTGTTTTGTTTCTAAAAATGCATATTTTCTGAACCAATGACGCCTAGGCCCCACCTCTCATTTAAAGTCAGGGTGGATTATGTTTTCCAGGAGCATTTATTACTATACTGCTTCAAGTCTTCTTCACACCCCGATTGCAGACAATTAATCAAATGTTCTGACACATAAATTTAAAAAAATCAATCACCTGTGGAACGTACAGGATGGGGTTTTGAACGGCCCGTGCTGATTGATCTAATGATTCTTATGTCCATCAAACTCGACTGCTGTTTGTCGCGCTCCCATTGTCCTTGCGCGCGCCAGACGAGCTGAGACAACATGGCTGCTCGCTGCTCTTAACTATGCCGCTGTTTGCTCTTAAAAAGAAAAAACGGATGTGGACCAAGTCATGGAGGTGTTGGTGTTTGCAGTGAGGATGTTTTACGCCGCATGAGAAGTTGGAGGTGAGATAATTATCACTTTTAGGAAACGTGGTTTCTCTGCTGTCTACTGGGAAGCTAACAAGCTAGCCACTCGGCTGTTCTCGGTTATGTTAGCCAACAATCATCCACGCAAGCGTTCCTGTGCCCTGGAGGCTGAATATATATATATATTTGTTGAAAATATTCACATAAACATCTCCTTTTAAGTTCAGTTCTCTGCCATCTTCTTGTTTACATTGAGTTAATGCTCCATGTCTGATTTTGGCATTTCAGGCATCTCAATGTTTTTATTGGTCTTCTGTGGATGCAAACGTTACTTGAAACCATTTAGGGAACTTTTACGGAAAACCTTTTAACACAAAATCTGTTCAATCTCGAAATGGACATAGCCAAAGGCTAGCAAACAGTTGCTAAGCATTAGCATATAAATACAAACTGCAACTGCTAATATGCTAACATGCAACAGCAGCTTACATAGTCCTTTTCACAAGTGCATTTTATCATCTATGGCTGAAGTGACCATGTTTGAGCGACGCAGCGATCATATCTGTAGCACAACCAGATGGCTTTAAAAGCAGCCAATCAATTAAATGCTCCAACACAAAAATTAAAAAATGTAGTCATGTGTGGAACTGACGGGACTGAAAAAAACCCGTCCAAATGTTTAAAACGGCCCGTGTTTATTGACTGAATGATATGTCCATCAAACAAAAGGAGTTGGAAGTGAGCGACCTATCACCTTTAGAAATGTGGTTCCTCGGCTGTTTGCTAGCAAGCTAACAAGCTAGCCACTCTGCTGTCATCGGCTATCTTCGCTGACAACCATAGGCGCACATGTTTCTGTGCTCTGGATGCGTGGATTCGGGCAGGTCTATCTTTTAAAATGTAAAACTTGCTTGAACCTTTTTTCCAGGAACCCCTACCCTGCCTTTAATATTTATCCCTAAAAGACAAAAAAAAAAATCAGAGGATTAAGATGAACATTTGAACAATCTGGTTCAAATGTGAACCAGTGACTGATGCTTTTGCACATGGTCCCTGTTCAGCATACTAAATACACTAAACTAAAACTAAGACATGTATGACAATGTATTCAACCAATGTTAGAAAATGACTTATTCCTAACTAGCAACTCAGAAGGTGGTGTAGTGAAAGGCTAGCTAAAACAAAATATTTCAGATAAAAGCTTCCATTAACAACAAACATTAAACATTTCCATGTAGAAATGTCTGAAACGTTTATGCTTTTATGACTTTGTTGTTTGTCTGATCTCATTTAGGTGAAGCAAAGGAATATCGGTGACATTGTGTAAAACTGCACAGCTAATGACTGGCAGAGACATGGGGCGTGTGGAAAGACAGAATCCATTGGATTTGGAAGCTCATGTAAATAATGATTTAGGGCACTGAACACAGCAGAAGAACAGACTTTCCATCTGCCCCTGTGAAAGGAACCATTCTTTGTTCCTGCAGCTAAATTATGAAGACCATTGGTTTAGCAGACATGAGCCAACTCCAGTCTCTCACAGAATATTGATGGCTTACATCAGCGCAGAGAAGGTCTAGCCAGGACTGCATAACTCAGCTTCTTAAAGAATATCAATACCAGTGCAGACTGGAGGCTGCAGCTGCCACATAATAATTCAAAAAACACCCTTACACCTGTGATTTGGCCTTTATAACGCGTGTTTACGTGGTTAAATGCTTTTACTTTATCTTACTTACACTGATTGATTGTACATGTATTTCTTGATTAACCCTTCAGATCTAAGCTTTTCTTTAAAGATACTTCTTCTGTCTCTCAATTTACTTCAATTTCAAGGATATATAAACTTTTCTATTTGCCTTGTGCATTCATAGATGGAGCTCAGATAAATATGACATTCCTTTGCAGATGAGCATGCAACCAAGCACAGGTCTGTGAATCATACCATCAGCGTGAAGCGCTCCACTGAAGGGTGCAAAACTCTGCACAACACACCCAAAAACAGCTCACGGAACCATGTTAGTCAGGCATTGAGCAACCAGCCAGAGATGTCCCCAACACATTAGTCACCTGCATCCGACTAGCTGATACAGCAGGTGGAAAATTACAGCAGGACATTTACTTCTCATATGTGGAAAAAAAGCTCACTATGTGAAAGAGAAAGCCAAAGAATAAAC
Source organism: Atherinomorus stipes (assembly GCA_023101725.1). Lineage (NCBI taxonomy): Eukaryota > Metazoa > Chordata > Actinopteri > Atheriniformes > Atherinidae > Atherinomorus > Atherinomorus stipes. The sequence goes on along the minus strand of JALJCO010013897.1, from coordinate 340,934 downwards.
ATGGAGAATCCCTCCTAGCTGCCCTACAGCCATCCACAAGCAGGGTATCGAGGGAACACAGAGTCCAGCCAGACCAAAGCTATGAGATCCAGGTACCCTGCCAGCAATCCAGCCATCCATCCACCCCTGACCTACATCGGGGGCTTGGTCAGGGGCCAGGGCCACCACCATCAGTCCATCAGACACTGAGAGGAAGAGACAATGAGCAAAAGCAAGAGAGGCAAAATAGGGCCTCGTTTTCTGCTTTTCTCCTGCCTAAAAGGCTCTCTCAGAGCAAACCTGGACGCCTTTTCAATTTATCAGTTTTTTCCCAATTTCAAACAGAGCACAGCGTCAACTCAGTTTTGTTTATTTCACTTCACCTTACCTTGACTTCAATTTTCCATCCTTCCTTTTCACATCAGTTTTTTTCCTGGCTACAGTTGGTTTAACCATCAAAAAAAAGAGAAAACCCCTGGAGTTGTGGCTGAGTGACAGAAATAAAGTCAACACAAGATGAGAACAGAGGCAGAACCCCACGAGACCTTGAGAGAAAAATGGTCACAGTAAGGCTGTTTTCTTAGATCCAAGCAAACAACGGGGGCCAAACAAGGATCTGCCTGAACCAGAAATGTTTCGATGAAATATCTAGTGAGGTCGAAACTCGCTTAAGAACTGAAATCTGCATTTGCTGCAAGTGCCTCAGCAGGAAAGCTTTTTAAAATAGCTCTGCAGTAATTCTGCAGCAAAGAAGCCAACTTTATCATCTCATCCTCGCAACTGCCAACATAAGACAGTTAATTTTTCCCCATTGCTGGTAGATCCCCATAGAGCCAGGCTACACGTGTATTTACTGTAAGCTGGTTTACAACACTGAAAACCACATCCTACAGGACTTGTAAGCGATAGGTGTCCTTATGCGGTTGTCTGCAGCAAATCAAAGGAACGTAAGAATACAAGGCGTCCAATGTCTGGAAATGCTGGCCCTGCTCTCAGTATATGACCGTAATGTTGAATGAACAGGTGCAAGGACTCTGGAAAAGCCCCAAGAAACTGGGACTCCTGCCCACCCAGGAGAGCAGGACTAATCGGGATTGGCCCCCAAAACATTCCTGCTCTCAATCAGCAGCTCTCTAATTCAGCGAGAAAGCTGCTGACCTGGCTACAACCTGAACATTTTTATCCTACCTTATCAATCTCTTGCTGCAGGACCTGTTTGGCGACCTCCAGGTCCTGCAGTCGGACTCTCAGCTCCTCATTCTCCTGCTCCAGACGACTCCTCTTCTTCTCCACGCTGTCCAGCTGGCTGTGGAGACGGATGGACACGTCCTTCGCCACCTGAGAGGAGGAGGAGGGATTTAGCTGACTTTTAATCTTAACTGAATGTTGAATCAATATTTTCTGTACCTCACTTTTCAGAAATGATAATTCGTCTCTACTCAATGGATCCGTCTGAAAGCATTCACATCCTAAAACATTCTTAGCTGGTTTATGAAACACTCAACTATCAGTGACAGGAAGAAAGCTTTTCATCAGCACAGCGTAACTCAAATAAATCAGATTTCTAAATAAGAGGAAGCACTTAGGTTGATGAAGTGGAGTTCACACTGTATTCCTTCAAAGGGACTTCATAAACCCAAGTATATCATCAGTAAGGAATATTGCCCCATAGGATTACTTTTTGGATCTGCAACTTCTGTTCATTATTTTATTAATCTACAGTATCCATTTATCTATCTATCTATCTAGAGCCATTTTAATATTGCACATGGTGCGAGTGTAAACAAGACAAATTACATTAGTCATTCAAGCTGAGCTGATGAATTAAAGGGATAGTACACCCACAGAATGATGTGCCTTCATTTTCTACTCACCCTCATGCTGAGCAAGACTCTGGAACACTTTTTTAATATCTCAAATGCAGCCAGAGATCGGACAAGTTTAAATTTTCCGGGGACTGAACCAAAAAGTTCCATAAAAGTCCACAAAAACTTGTCAATATTCCTCCATGCTGCTCGTCCAATGTAATCCAAGTGTCCTGAGTGGGTAGTGTCCATAATTTACTGGAAACCACATCATTTAGCATATTTTTATAGCCTAAAGAGTACTACGTTGCAGTTTCTATTTGCGTCGTGCGAGTTCACGACACTACGGAAGCCACGGTGTTAAGCGCCTACTCTGCCGACAATGCAAGCATAGAAGAGGAAATTAGCTGTTTACATTGTGCTAAGAGGAAACAAGCTGCGGAGAAACCAGGACAAACACAAGAGGGGTTGGTTATTGATTTAAAATAAAGCAAGAAAGAAAAATAGAACATGCGATCTCGTCTGCCGCGGCTTCCGTAGTGTCATGAACTCGCAAGGGCGCGCTTCGCAGCGGCTAGATGTAGCAGTGTTTAAGTTATAAAATATACTAAATGATGTTGTTTTCAGTAGGGATGCACGATATAGGAATTTTGGCCAATATCTAATATGCCGATATCGATACCGATTTTAAAGCTTAAAAAAATTAATAGTCATTGCAAAAAGCAGTTTTGTTATCCGTTTCCGACACTTTAAAAAATAGGGATGGGAAAAAAATATTGATTCACTAAAATATCTTGATATTTTCATATACCGATACCAAACCAATATTTAAAAATGAGGTATCGATCTATTTTATTTACAAAATCTTGCGAGATTTCAACAATCTGTTAAAAAAATCTCATGAAATTTTGTGAGTTCCCTTGAGATTTTGTAACAGAATGATGAAATACCGCGAGATTTTGTTGGTAAAATAGATTGATAACGCGTTTTTAAGTCATGTCACGGTCATTTTCTGTACCGCTTATCCAGTTCAGGGTCGCAGGGGTTGCTGGAGCCCATCCCAGCTATTATCAGGCGAGAGGCGGGGTGCACCCTGGAAAGGGCCGCCAGTCTGTCACAGGGATTTCGTAACAGAACAATGAAATATCATGAGATTTCATTAGTAAAATAGGTCGATGCCATGTTTTTAAATGTCACTATGATATCAGCATATGAAAATATCGCGATGTTTCAGTGTATCGATATTATTTCCCATCCCTAGTCTTTAGAAGTTTTAAAGTCTATAAAAAAGAGGTTTTGAAGAACAAGAAAGAAGTTTGTTTTTTTTTAGACTTTAGAAACAGCGGCCTGGTCGATTAAATATCGGTTAAATATCGGTGAGGTGGCCAAGGTCCGATACTCAGTTTTAAGGCTGATATAGGCCGATACCGATAGGGGGCCGATTATATCATGCATCCCTAGTTTCGAGTAAATTATGGACACTACCCACTCAGGACACTTGGATTACATTGGACGAGCAGTATGGAGGAATATTGCCAAGTTTTTGTGGACTTTTATGGACCTTTTTGATTTAGTCGCCGGTGAACTCCATTATATGAAAATTGGGGAAAACAAAAACCTGTCCAATCTCTGGCTGCATTTGGGATATTAAAAAAGTGCTCTCAGTCAGCGTGAGGGTGAGTACAAAATGAACGCACATCATTCTGTGACTGTACTATTCCTTTAAACAGTAGATCAAAGACAGAGATTGAAAGGAACCAATCAAGGACGTCTGAAGTTTAAAATCCAGGTTTTATGTCCTGATGTTAATACACATCTAATAATCTTTGTGTCAACTTCTACAGCTGACAAATGAAGCAGTCAGGGAAGATCTTAAACATGAAGCTCCTCAAATGGCCATTTCAGCCTGACTTTCGCAGATATAATGTCTCTTGTCTCTCAATTAAAATGCTGAATTTTCTGTAAAAAGTCAAAAACTTTAATTCTTTAATCTTTGTACTAAAAAAAGAAATTAAGTTTTTTCTTTGCATGTTTTCATTTTCTAGGGACAATAAAAATGTGTTTTTTTTAAACAAATGGAGATAACAGTTAATAGATACCAGACATATTGCAGGAGGATAAACACTTAAAAAAAGCAGAGAACAGCATTTTAGGGACACTTATTCCACAAAACTTATCTTAGAAAATTGGAAAAAACATTAAAGTTCAATTGGTTTTTTTGTTTGTTTGTTTGTTTTTTTTGTTAAAGAACCACAAATTTCAAACTTGCAATATCTAATTCAAATATGGGCATTGAACATCAGTACTTCAGCTTTTTCTGTGCAGTTGTGTAACTTTCTTGCACATCAGAGGTTGTTCACCAGGAACACACAGGACTTCCCTACAAAATTTTGTACCTGTGTTGGTACCAGTGGTCGGAAATTTATATCATAGCCTACATTTATCTAATAAACTTGGGATTTTTATTAAGGCTTTCAAAATTAATGTGCTAATGCAGGGAGATTAATCAGCAAAATTAACGCAGTAATTTTCTGAACAATTTTCATGCCACATTAAAAATCCCAATTTGGCATTATCTCATTAAGAGAAGCTGATTTTGGAAACGTAAGTGATTTGATTCAGTTGTGAAATGAATCCACTAAAAAGCACTTTGTCCTCGTTATTTATTAAGTTCATGATATCTTTAAAGCCGTTTGGCCGGTTCACATCAGGTTTGAATGCACTGCGTTTCAGCTGTGCAGCGTTTTTTTTTTTCTGACTTCTGTGGCGCATCAAGTCACACTGGTAGTGTGTCAGACATTTAATTAGGCCCCACCCCCTCTGCATGCTGTGTTCAAGTTCAGCGCAAATGTCTGACTACAGAGTATCCTACCAAAGCTGCACTGCTGGAGGCGCCAATGTAGCTTCAAATAGGAAATTCTCACAAGCATGATGGGGCTCCGAAGCTAAAATTTTGTTGAGCAACACTTTGAGGCAATCACAGCAATCAGGTGTTTTCTTTAATGTTAAAAAATACTTTTCCACCTGTTGACGGGTATTTTGGTTGATTGATGGGAAAGATGCTAAAATGTGTCTGGGACTGACAACTGTACCTATTTCATACAGTATAAGCTAGTCACAAACAAACTCCCAATAAAGAAACGTCTTAACTCACGATTGCCCATTTTGCTCAAAAGGCAGCTGAAATAATCAATTATCCAAAACAGTCAAATGGGATCATTTATTCAGCTGGACACTGCTAACGGCAGAGTTCAAATGAATGAATGAAGAGTTTCATGATCTAAGTGATGCTGAAAACCATCATAGATCATCACATCCCATCAGTGAATGAGCTCCACTGGAAAGACCAAAACTATTTCAGTGTACAGACAAACTATACGGCTCAATCAGCCATTACCGGTTAGAAAGGACTCATTTCTACAAAATGAGCTGGTGCAGATTTAAGAGGCCATTTACTTATATAAATATCTGCTGAGCTTCAAACTAATAGCTTTGGCTCAAATGAAACATAATAAGGGTTTTCCTTTTAAAAGGCTGTTAGATTTGAGACTGAATGTTTTGATGGCGCCCACTGGGAGCCGAGAACAAGACATTTTAAAAGGAAATACAGCTGTTTTAGATTAGTCATTCTGGGTTTTATAAATGCACTTTAACCCCATTAACCCTCAATCATATAAAGGTTTATATTGATCGATTTTACCACTCACTGTTGGCCCTGCTGATTTATTGTTCACAGTCAGTTTATTAGATGTGCTTGTCAAAGGAGTAATATCTAGTGGTGAGAGACACACCCAACTACACCTTCTTTTAATATAGAGAGTATCATGTGACGTGTGTCTGTCATTTACATCGGCTTTCATGAGCATAATTTGTAATTGTGCATCTGTTTGTATGCTGGACTCTGAATGTATGTTTGTGTGTTTGTTGTTGAATTCTTGCCAAAGAGCAGCTGAGACCCACAATGCCTCTCTGTACTGCCCACTCTCGTTCTACCCAATCGCTCCCTGTGCTCCACCACACTCCAATTCATGTTTTTATGAGTGTGAGTTCTGTGTGTAGACCGGCCATTCAGGCCCTCTCTTGTTTCAATAGCTCCCAGTAGTTCCAGTTATGGTCTTGTGAATATTCTCTCAAGACGATGCAGCATCAGTTTTCTTATTTATATCAGTTATTTCTTGAACACCACCTCCCTCCATTTTATGTTAATTTCATTCAGCCATCATGTACCTTGTAATTATGGTAAATGATCTGTTATGCTATTATTTTAGTCAGTCATTCGCATGCTTACATAAATCCAAGCATGCACCTTTCTGCTGGAAACATGTTACGATTATATCGTGATTCGTGTCCACGCCCTGTTACAAGTCTGTTTAATGAGTATTTGTAGTTCTATATGCACGAGATGTGTGTTAGCGTAAAGGAAGTGGAAAGTTACACTGCAGAGAAAGATGCACGCCTACACAGAGCTTAGCATAAACAATATATAACTGACCTGCAAGCATCAGTTCATCTCTGAGCATGGGCATGGTGCATGTTGTACACTGTGTTTTAGCTGCTTGCAAGTAAACGTGTTATCCAAAGTTGACGTGAGTCTGACTTTCACATGCTATAAGACAGTTTTTGCTTTTATAATAAACATGAGGAACATGAAGGATAATGCATCAACACACGCTAGTCTCTCTGAATGCAGATAATGAGGCATTATGGTACCTTTGTTTTGTCAACAATGCTAAGGTAAAGCTCACTTTTTGTCATCTCAAGGGAAACACTCGCATTTTAGTTGCTAATAAATAGTTGCTAACTGTGTCTGTCTTCATTTTGAAGCAGAGCAGTAAGTTTTCAGAGATTTTTCCTCAGAGAGGCCAAACGCCGTGCAAAGCAAAAATGCAGACCAAGAAGATAAACTGTGATGGAAATTTTATATTATAAGCTCTATAACTGGTATAAGTTGTGTATTTTAATGTCTTTATAAATCTGCACCCTTTAGAACATTTCACAACCCTTCTAAATGTTTGTGCAACTTAATATGTAAACATGAATTACCTGAAAAAGCAACACTGTGTTATTCTTGTTTTTGTTGGGGCTCATGGTAGCTGTTATACAGTGGACTGCTCACTGAGCTAACTGCACATCCTGGTGTTCAAGTTCCTGCTGACATTATTAAAAAACTTTCTGCTATGGAAAATCAATAAGACACGACATATCCCACACACAGCAGGTGATTTCTGATAGCTGTGGTGCAGACATGACAGTAATAAGCACTGAATATCAAAGATGAAGATCAATTTAAAAGGAAAGAAGGAAACAGAGAGGACGTTTTAGGATTACCACTCTAAAATACAGTTTTCCACTTAAAAGAGACACTATTAATCATGTTTAAAGCTTTCTGAGGCTTGAAACGATGACTGACCATTACCAATGACAACAAAAGTCAAAGGTTTAACATCGTTTCTCCGGCAAAGTCCTCAGGAAATTATGGTTTTAATACACAGCGACGATTCTCCTGACACTGTTGGAGAACCCTGTCTTAGGAGCCTGTTTTTGAACAATCCTGAGACTTGGGTGCGTTTTTGGCTGATGCTTTAGGTCTGCATGAGTTACCGAGACGTTTTAACCTCATGCAAGCGGTTCTGTTCCTCTCACTTCTCCTCTTCAGCTCTCCATTGTAAGTCTTTTGACTCCTTCTAAATGCTGCATTGTTCTTTTATGTTAAAGGGAAACGTGAAGGAATTCTGCGCCATTGAAGCTGCGATTTTACCCGGCAACAGAGCTTTAGGATGTAATTAAAATTCACTCAGTGGTTCTGAGATGGCTGACAAAGTGTGCGCATACATTTGTGTGAGAGGGAAGGGGTATGGGGGCCGGGGGGGGAAACGGGGGGGGAAAAAATTAAAACCCAAAAAAAAAAGAAAGTAGGGTTTCTTTACAATAACACACACACATTAACATACAGGCAACAGGACAAACAGCTACCTCACTTCCAAGTGGCAGTTATTCATCAAAAGGATCTTTTCATCACACAACCACTGGGTATGGTTGTGTGTTTGATTGCAGTCAACAACTGGGGTCTTGTTCTTCCTGTTATCCCTCTGTTGCACACACAAGAACACACACACACACACACACACACACACACGCTGAACTGGCTGCTTGTGAAACTCCACTGATAACATCTAAAGGAAGGAAAGTCGTTGCACTGATGACCGTTATGGAAACAAAACAGCTGTGTGTGAGAACACTGACGTCAATCTGCCCTTCAGCATTCTCAGATCTGGATTTTTTAAAGGAGGTCATTTTGTTAAATTTTCACTTCCTGGAGGAACGGTTAAACATTAAATTCGACTTTTGCTTCAGCTGTGATGGTCAGAGCAGACTCTCGATGTCATGGGTGGGTGGACTTCCCTCAGTTTTCTGCAGGAAGCATATCAAAAATATCTGGCGAACATCTGGGTTAGGCATTACACAGAGGAATTCCTAAGTGAAGAACTGCGAAAAAACAAATTATGGGGGAAAAGATCAAACATTAAGACTGAGGATGATGTTGAATGTGGGCAGATATGCTGGACAGACAAACTATGTCCTGCACAGATTGGCTGGAGTGGAGAAAATACCAAACAAGCTACTATCAGACAAGTCGGATGCTGCAGCACATCTGGTGCCCAGCAGTGTTAGCCTTCTGAGTTTTAGGTAGGTGACAACTGGATTTTGTGACTATTAACTACATATAATCTAACCACCAACATGCAAGTTTCCATCCAGTGACTCAGTGAAAATGGTAATTCTGTGTGTAGCTCAGGGATCTGCAACCTTTACAACCCAAAGCACCATGTTCGCCCTCAACCCAGCTGAATAAACCTTCTTTAAAGCAGCAAATCTTAGAGGATCATTAGAAAAAAGACAACCTATAAGTTTTTGTAAATATCTACTGCAGTAAATTTGCTGTAATTCTTTGAAGAAACACAATTTTAGTATTTTATGTTTGAAACTAAAAAAAAAAAAATGCAAAAAGAGAATATATGCATTTGTTTCTATGTGATGTGGATATTTGTAGAAAATTCTGTTTAAAAAAGCAATTCAAAACTAACTAAAAAAAAAACAGATTTAAAAAAATATTAGTGGTACTTGTAGTGTCATTTTGTTGTGAAAATTCAGTGCAATCATTCCATAAAAAACAGCTAAAACCTGCATTTGTTACTATATCTGCCTAAGACCCAAGCTTTAGTTTGGCTTGTATCTAGATTTCTGCTAGCTATTTTGGGGTTAGGAGGAACCAATATATATAATTCTAAAACATGTATTTATTCATTTTTTTTTTGTTATAGATAATTAATTAAATATGATGAAGATATAAATACTATTCTAAATGTAAAAAATCTCTTCTGACATCATCAAATGGCAGTGCAAGTGGCCATGTTTGTGTACAACAGGTTCCAGCTGCACAGAATTTAGTAATAGGGAGCAGACAAAATGTGACGTCCACGTATGTGGACACCGGGTCATAGGAGGCTACCTGTATGTGCAAATATTTGTTGGTTCTTTGTCATTTTTAGCCAGTGTTATTGAGCCGAAGTGTCTGGAGCCGCAGGTTGCATACTCAAGCTCAGTTTTAAAAATAATGTAGACTCAGAGAGAAAACTAAAGAGAAGACCATGAGCACTTTCATGGATGGTTTCTTCAGACTGCAGTCTAACCAAGAAATAATACAAAATGCTGAAACCAGAGCTCAGATCTGTAGCAGCTTCATCAGGGCATGTGCATGCAAACACATACAGTCGTCCTCAAAATTATTCAAACCCTAAAATTAAAGAAAAGGCTAAATTCACAATGGTAATTTAAACAAAAAGGAAATAATGATAAACCAAAACGTACAAAATTATAATTAAGGGAAATAAAATATTGCTTTTGAATTGTGGTTTGAAATAATAATTAAAACAAACAAAACTATCCCAGCACCTTTCCCATGAACAGTGTAATAAAATACCTGCAGGTGTAGAAGTCTACACCTGATTGCAGTGATTGCCTCAAAGTATGCTCAACAAAACTTTAGATTCACATCCCAATCATGCTTGTTTACTTGTTTTATTTTTTGTGTGTTTGTTTTTAATATTCCTTTCAAACTACAACTCAAAATAAATGTGATGATTTTCATAGAATTTTTATTTATTATTACTTTTGTCAATTTCATCTTATTCCACTGACAGCTGATCTTTTTCCTTCTTTTATTGGAGGGTTTGAATCATTTTTGAGGATGACTGTATGTACCAAAACTCACAGCGAATGTCAGAAATCTTGTTAAATAATGCCTCATCAGGTTGGAACTATTGTGGTGACATATGGAGAACTGCATTTAAAGCAGATGGCCGTAAAGTTTTGGCTGATGTTTATGTATTCATAAAGAAATGCATTCTACCATATTTAATTCGCTCTAACTTCTTTGAATATGTGGGTGGCTGCCGCGTACCGCCAGGGGACAACTCAGTTCAGCCTGACAGAAATAACAGAGGAACCTGTAACATCTACTGAAAAATATATGGGTTCCGCTGTGGGAGGAAACAGGCAAAGTTTAGAAAAGCTCTGTCCATCCTCCCTCAACCTGCTCCTTAAACTTAATCTACTACCCCACTCTGACTGTCCACACCTAAAAAAAGCATCCGCTCAGCAGCCTTTTATTGCTTTTAAATGCATTTTCTAGCTCGAAGCATTTTGAGTGAGTTCTCCATGATATTGCATTTCTCAAAGGCCACAAATAACATTAACATTTTTCTTTCTGAACACATGCTGGAACCAGTTTTATTGATGGATTGGGTGTTTTTCTGTGTTTTAGCCATACTGTTATAAAACACAATAAAAACATAATTTAAGCTGATGCAAGACAGAAGTGATTATTTAGTTTCAAGTTTCATGCACTTCAGCGCTATGGATCGTTGTTGTTTACCAAGTTACAAATCACCATGGCTTCATGTTGGGAAACGATGACTCAGGTGGAACCGAAAAGCATCTAAGATCTTATAGCCAACCTTGGAGGTGAGTGTATTGTTTCTTTTAATGAGAAAAGAAATATGCTTACAAAGTGTGGCTGACTGGAGAATAATCGACTGCCCACTGTATAGCTGAACCCATCAGTTTATTATTATGGGAGGAGGAGGAGGGGGGGGGGGGGGTATTGCAGAATCAGCTTGTATCCTCACAGACAGATGGGGAGCATTTCTAAATCACATCCATGCTTTTTAAATCTGTTTCCATCCTGTTTCAGGATGTTTTCTGACATGCCTAACTTTTTGTTGCTGTGAATTAAATAAAAAATTAAAGTCTGAATTTAAACCCATATGGAAAAGAAACAGAAAAAACTTATAAAAGATTTTTGTATCATATAAGGCTTATATGGTCTACTCTTGAAAGTGGCCACCTTTGCATTTCTTTCATACATTGTCATACAGTGGGGAAAAAAAGTATTGAACATGTCAATATTTTTCTCAAAAAATATATTTCTAGTAGAGCTATTGACATGAAATTTTCACCAAATATCTTCAGCAACCCAAATAATGCACACATACAAAGAAATCCTGACATTTATGTCCATAAATGAAGATTATGTGTAATATAGTGAAATGACAAAGGGAATAAGTATTAACACATGAAGAAATGGAGGACAAAAAGATCTAGAAAGCAAGAAAGCAGCTGGAGTCTGTCAGTATTTAGAAAGTAATCCTGTCCTCTATCAATGCAAAGTAATATCAGCTGGTTTAGTCCTGATTGATGCCTTTAAAAGGTTTCTCATCAACAAGGTGTCCGACAAGAAGCATTCCATGATGGGTAAAAGCAAAGATCTGTCTAAAGATCTGCAAAACCTTATTATTGCAAACACACTGAAGGCATTGGTTCCAGGTGCATTTCTAAACTTCTGAAAGTTCCAGTGAGCACCACTGGGGCCATCATCTGGAAGTTGAAAGAACATGGCATCGTCATTAAGCTGCCACGGCCAGGTGCTCCTCACAAGATTTCAGACAGAGGAATCAGAACAATCATAAGAAAGGTTCTCCAACAGCCCAGAACCACTTGTGGAGAGCTTCAGAAAGACCTGGAATCAGTAGGTACAGTTGTTTCAGAGAAAACAAAAGTAATGCACTTAACTGCCATGGCCTTCATACACACACACCACGCAAGACTCCATTTCTGAAGAAAAAGCATGTTGATGCTCGTTTGAAGTTTGAAACACAACATCTGGACAAACCCATGACATTCTGGAAAACATCGTCTGGTCAGATGAGACCAAAACTGAACTCTTCAGATGTAATAAGACCACATGTTTAGAGGGAGAAATGGCACCAAAAACACCATAGCAACAGTGAAGTTTGGAGGTGGAAACATCATGGTGGGGGCTGTTTTTCAGCATGTGGTAGTGACTGATTTCATATCATTGAAGGAGGAATGAATGGAGAAAAGTAGAGATACTCTTGTCCAGAATCTGCTGCCATCTGCCTGTGAAGATGAAAAGAGGCTGGATCTTTCAGAAAGACAAACATCCAAAGCACACAGCCAAGAAACACTCAACTGGTTTAAGAAAAAGAAAATAAAGCTTCTAGAATGGCCCAGTCAATCACCAAACTTGAAAATCTTTGGAAAGAACTGAAGATCTGAGTTCACAGAAGAGACCCCTGGAACCTTGAAGATTGGAAGGCAGTTTGTGTGGAAGAATGGGCCAAAATCCCACCTGGGCAACGTATCCCACTGGTTTCTCCATAAAGGAGGCGTCTGGAGGCACCTATACTCAAAATCGTAATTGAGCTAAAAGGCTGTGCTTCTTTAAATGTATGAAAGGCAGCTTGGACAGACTTTTGCTTCAGTGACAAAAACGAGAGACATATTTTTACCCATCTGTCTTTGAGTCTGCTCAACTTTTTTATTGCATCAGTGAATCACGGACTTTGTGTAAGCGTTTTCATTATCCACAGCCCGGGAACCCAACCATGACCCTAAAACCTCTCACAATGTGCTGATGAAAGTGTAAAAAGACACCCCTGCTTTATGATTTGTGCTTAAAACTTCAAAGACAATGCAGCTGAAAAGGTGGGGGACATTTGCAGGAGGCTCCCAGTAACCCTGAGGTAGCCCTGCGTGCTGCAGATGTTTAGTCTCAACACTGTTGACCTTTTTCCCCGTTTGTCCGGCATTGTGGCCTGCAAGCATCCATTTAGAGGACGTTACATCACTAGCGGTGTGCTTGATCTCTAAATATAAAGCCATAAGTGTGAGGGAGAAAGGGAGTCATGGCGTGACAGCTGTTCCACTTCAACCTGTGATCGTCTATCTTTGGAGAGAGGGAGAAAAAGAAAGGGAGGGACCAAGGGAAGTGGCAGGAAGGTGTCAGAATGTGATGAATTTCCACAATCTTTGGCACATTGTTTGGCAGCTGGAAAAGCGTGATCTCACCTCAACTATCACCAAACATCATTTTATCCATCTATTCATGCATTCATACACTATCCAAGACTGTATAAACAGTTCTTACATGTAGGAGTGGTGTTAAAACTAAAGCAGGACTTTATACTGTTAAAGAAATTATTATAAAAATAGATTTAACCCCTCAGTTACTCTACAAGCAACGACATAAAGATGGTAAAATTTTACACGTGTGTTTATTCACTGACATTTAAAAATCAGTGAACATCATTCTTGTTTTAAATTCCTTTCTCACAAACAACCTAATGGTGACTTTCTATGGGTGTGCCAATCAATAAATCATTATCAAATAATTATTTTTCAAATTACTCTGCAATGTATCAATTGTCCAATCATTACTTGGCAAGCATCCCTGGGAGTGACATATAGATTGTATGTACGAGACTTCTCGGTCTGATAACTGAAGCCAATTCACATTATTTCTAAACACTTCAAATGTATTTTCCAGTACAACATAATGCTCATTTTGCATATTATTTTTCATTGTTAGTGACAGGACTAAGTGGTTTAACAGTATACAGCAGAAATTATATAAATTTGGCCAACAGTAGCTTTTTTGACTACCAGCCTACTGCAATAGCACACGCTAATGACAGCGTCAGAACTTCTTTGCATTGCCGCCTCCAGCAGCGCAACAGCAGTAGGAAACACTGCTGTCAGTGCGACAACATGGAGAAAGGAGGGCCCCCCCAGCATGTAAACTTCGAGAACAGCCGGCAAGTTACATGTGGAGTCCAAACTGCAAACATGATGTTAACACTATTCATTTTGACATACATACATACACACATACACACACACACACACACATATATATATATATATATATATATATATATATATATATATATATATATATAGGGCTGGGCGATATGGACCACATATATCACAATATAATTATTTTAGATGACGATATATGACATATTTTATCCTTAGTTGTCTAAAAGTTTCATTTCATATCAAACGTATTTTTAGTACATTTTTTAGTATTCAAACATGTTTAGCTTACAGGTATCGCTCCACTGCTGTGATGAAATTGACAAAACTGGTTTGAAATGTTTGTTAAATCGAAGTAATTCAAGATAGTTGGTTTTTTATGATTTCTTTGTAAAAGTCTTGGGGAGGATTGTCTTCAGGTTTAAATAATAAGGGTGGGAAAAATATCAATACACTAAAATATTGTGATATTTTCATATGTCGATACCATATCTATATTTAAAAACGCTGTATCGATTTATTTTACTAATGAAATCTCGCAAGGTATGACCGTTTTGTTACGAAACTCATGAGATTTCACAAAATACCGCAAGATTTCATTAGTAAAATAGATAGATTCTGCGTTTTAAAACATAGATATGGTATTGGCATATGAAAATATCACGATATGTCAGTGTATCATTATTTTTTCCCACCCTTATTAAATAAGTGAGCCCGTTTGTAGTCAGTCGAGGTGCAGCCGGGTCATTACGAAAAAATAAAGCAAAAAATTTTCACAACTAATACCGCAATACAACGATATGTATAAATATCATATCTCTCTCATGTAAATATATCGTGATATTTCAGTATATCACACACTATATATATCTGTACACACACACACACACACATATACATATATATAATATATATATATATACACACAAAACAGATACAGACACACACACAGTATAAATTCAGAAGACAAATTTGAAAAGCTATATCGTTACTGCACATGCTTGATAATTAGCCCGCAAAACAGATTTGAGGCTATATCGCCCAGTCCAGGTTAATGATAGACATGTAAATGGTAAATTGACTGCATTCATATTTTCTAGTCTGGTTGGTTACTCATAATATTTACAGAAAGAACAACAATCACCCACTCACACATTTATACAACGGTCAGCATATAAACCCCTCAGCATGTTTTTTGACGTGTTTAGCATGATCCACTAGTGAGAAACCTGAAAGTTCAGACAGTAGCCGGGGTAGCCGGGGTACCACCCCCCCTCCCCTCCCCCTCCCCCTAAATAGCAACTCAAGTCTGCATTCTCTTTTGAAAGTGTACGATGGGCCAATTAAAATATTTTATGAAATAAGAGGTGGACAAGAATAAAACCTTAAGATTGGATCCCTGAACTGGGGGGAGACATGGTACGTGTACCAGGGTTCAGGTGAATGAGTTCATTCACGTACTTTTCATTGCTGTAACTCAAGTCAAATTGAAATTAAAATTACTGTCTGAAAACACAAATGCCTGCATCTCACCACTGTGTTTGCTGAATATCTTTAGCTAGTAATGAGCTTTAAAACCTTCAAAGGGCTATGTCAGCACAAGCAACGTTCTAATTACATGCTTATTCATAATACTGATGTAAGGCAGTTAGGGAGGAGCAAATAAATCATAGTGGAAAACCATCATGTCACACACACGTGCAGACAAACTGAAACCACAATTGCTACTGTCAGCACGTATCTACAGCGTGATACTTGCATGGAAACAGCACTTCCACAGTGTGTATGACACATGGTGCAACAGTCGGGGGGATGGTGATGTGTAAAGGTATGCATGTGTGTGTACAGTATGTGAGAAACAGATGAAGAATGTTTTATTTCAGCTCCTACAGTAAACCAACTATATTGAATACATTTTTAGCTCTGTCTCTATCTCACACACACACACACACACAACACACACACAGCATATGCAGATGAAGCTGGACTCTGGTCGTGTTCAGATAAACGTCCCGGATGCTGCAGCTTCCAGCCTCTAATCTAATGACTTAGTGTATGTGTGCTCTTATGTTTCTATCTTTATGAGGACCAGTGTGAGTGCAATGCCTTGCAAATGCAGTCATTTTATCAAAACGCTGTCTTAAGAATGCCTTCATCTTTATTAATGTTAAAACTAAAGTTTTAAAACTTGTAGTCTGACGTTTTATTACAATTAGAACTCCTATAGTTGTGTGATCCAAGTGTCAGAGTGATTGATTGTTTTTGACGTGTTTAGCATGATTCACTCGTGAGAAACCTGAAAGTGCAGACAGTAGCCGGGTACCCCCCCCAAAATAGCGGCGTCAAGTCTGCATCGTCTTTTGAAAATGTACGATGGGCCAGTGATTCCCTCAAAGTGTTGCTCAACAAAATTTTAGCTTCAGAGCCCCATCATGCTTGTTTACTTTTTTAAAAATATTTTTTGTGTGTTTGCTTTTAACATGTATTTCAAACCACAATTCAAAATCAATGTCATGATTTCCATAGAATTTTTATTTATCATTACTTCTGTCAATTTCATCTCATTTCACTGAAGACAGATTTTTTTTCCTTCTTTAACTGATAGTTATTTTGTGACGTCACGGTCTGTAGGGAACGCCCCCCTGGCGGGCCAAAAACACTCTCGCTCGCCACCTGCAGGCTGAGAACAAGCCTGAGAAACACACAGTTACGCTGCTGGAAAATACCAGACAGTTGTTTTGTGATCAGGTGCACAAACCGCCAGGAGGGGGGAAGAGCGGGGGTTGTGTTTTTACCTGGTTTTTACCGCATTCCATCCTATAAAGACATCCTGAGAGGAGAAATGGATCAGCGGATCACTTCTATCAAACGCACCTCAGTCCTTGCCGGGTACAGTAAACCATGCAGCTCCTCCACCAGCCCTGAACCCACACGTTCTAGCAGCGAACACTTCAGCAACGGTCAGTAATGCCCACACCGACATTCATCCGTATATAATTAGCGTAGTTTTAGCCATAAATAATACCGCAAGCATACCTGTTGGCATGATTTGTTGTCATATGGAGGCGACCAGCCGCCTGCCGTCTTCTGTATGAGTTGACGTTAGCTGCTAGCTAAAACGGAGGGATGCAGTAACGCAAATAAACTCCTAAAGGAGGGACGTGGAGATCCTGTTACGTGGCATCTTTCCCTTCTCCTTTCCCCCATCCCGCCCCACTCCCGTCCCACCATGTACTTTACTGTTTACGTTCGATATTTTTTCTTAAAAATATTATAATATTTTAATTCAAAGTTTTTTTTTTTATGTTACGCATCTTTTAGTAGTTCCTTTTATGTCAGCGCGTTTTTTTTTTGAACATTTCTTTCATTCACGTAATTTAAATTGCTTTTTTTTTAATTTTACTGTACATTTAATTGCTTTTCTTTTTTCATCTACTACTCACCCTTCACAATCCCACCACCCACCCCACCATCCTCCCACCAGACCCCCCAGACACCTCGTGATTCACTTTCTCTCCCACTGACTCTCGTTTTTTTCCCGGGGCACTGGCATCCCCCCCCCCCCCCCCTTGAAACACCCCCCCCCCCCCCGAAACACCCCCATAAACACCCACTGCCCCGAGAGTGAAAAGGAACTGATTAAGCACAAAAAATACCAGTATATTTTAAATATAAAAATTTAAAATTTTTTGATTAAAAAAAAATTATTATTTGTGGTAATTGAACTTTAGCTTAACTTTTTTGTTTTATTGAGTTTAATAGTGGGGTTTTTACCGAATTAAAATATTTTTTTCGCTTTACTTAAACTTTTTTGGCTTTTGTCCGAAAATTATTATATTTCAAAAATTTAATAAAAAAACGACGGAATATTCTCCGACACTAAACTGATTTTGTGCCCGCGTTTTGCTCGGTTTTGGGCTTTTTTCCCGACTCGGGGTCATTATCCTCTTGTGGCACAGTTTTTCCCTTTTTTTAAACTCCCCTTTTTTAGAGCCACACACTCTTTTTTATCCGATGGTATGTTTGTTGGTTGTTCGCCGCGGGCGTCCCCCCCCCTTGAGGAATCTTAAGATATGATTTGATACCGAGAGGGGGCGCCTGACATGCGCTGCGCCTCGCCCGGCTCCGTCTCTCTCTTTTTCTCTGAATATTCATCTTCTTAACTTTTTACATCGTAGTTCGTATTTTTCGTCCTTTTTTTCTCCCCTCTTTCTATTCCCCTCCCCCCCCCGTTCCCCCTTCCCCCTTTTCCCGTGTGACTACGGGACTTGGGATTATATTACTTTATTTTTTTTTCTCCCTCCCACTCCCTTCCCCCCCAAAAAGACTATTTTTTATTTATTTGAGAGAGGATTCTACCACCCCCCCTTTTTCCCATCATAAAAAACACACCCCCCCCCAATAAAAAATATACATTAAAACCGAAACATGTTCTTTAATTTAATAACGCCACCCCCTCCAATAAATAAAACTCCCTTCCCGTACCCCCCATCTTACTCATATTCAGCTGAACAGCACAAAGACTGATGTTGTAATAAGTTAAAATGAGAGGAACTTATTCTATTTCTGTTATTTCTGTTTGAATAGTAGTTTTTAGTGAGAACTGTCGGTGCTCTTATATACCTTCATTCTGGCAGCGGTGTACGGTGACGCTTCTCAACCAGACAGATGTAAATATCCCTGAATGCAGCTCAGCAGGGACGTGGTGATGTTTAACGGCTCGTACGGGTCACAACTGTCCAACACTTCCATCTTATTCCTTTATCTTTCCTTCTCAGTGACTGACAGCTGATTTAAACAACGTCTCTGGAGTCTGTCTGCACAGAGTCTGCGGCGCCCCGTCATCTTTTGCCCGCAAGGCCTCCCGGCAGTTCACGTGACTAAAAACTATCAATAGGAGGGTATGAATAATTTTGAGGGTGACTGTATATATACATACATACACATGTATTTATTATCATTTCTGAAAGACATCAGAATCCTTATTTTGTTTTCATTTTCATTATTTTTATTAATTTTACTATTGTGCACCTTGATCTCCTTCCATTGCTTTTAATGTTTTAATGTTATAATTGTTCTTCTTACTTTTATATTCATTGTGTCGACTTGTCAAGGGACTAAGGATGGAAATTAGCTTTACTATAATCCAGCATATTTACATTTTATGTTCATTAATTGGCACTGTCCCTTTTTAAATAAATAAACTCAAACTCACTGCCTTCTAGTTGCAAAAACCTTTTCAACAAACAGCTTCAAAGCTTCATTGTCTTGAACCAGCTAAACCACAACACATATTTGGCTTTTCCAGCCCTTTTTGTTATCAAATATACCCCATAACTAGGTACCGGCTGCTAATTTCCCTGACGGCAGCAGTTAACGTGCCATTGTTGTTAGTCATGTGCATTAGAATAAAAACAATATTTTTTATCAGTGGGGACCTTTTGAAAACTTTTCAAACATGAACTTAAATCCTTTTAAACACTAATTAAAACTTTATTTCTAGATGATTTAAGACTTTCTGTGGATCAGTAGAAACCCTAGAAGAGCGCAGGCCGTACAGATTCCATATGTAACATAAATATTTGACATAACACCATAAAACTGTCCTGGTTTACACTCAGTGCTAAAGACGCCTGTTCTCTCTCCTTATTTGGGCACTAGAGTAGAGACTCGAGAGCACTACACTTTGTTAAAACTTTCTGAATCCCTGTCATTCCTGAAAGCAAGGACTTGAAACAACCAACCAGATAATCCATAAAAAAACAAATATGTCATCTTCCCCTATGAGCATAAAATTCTCTCTTTTAAACATCCCACTTCTTTTCAGGCAAAAAAAGAGGTTAAAAAGATTAAATTATGTTAGATAAAATCTACTGCTTAAGGCAAATGCAGCCTCTGGAAATATGGTGAAGTGCTGCAGTGTTGACCTCATGAGAGCCCTAACAGCTATTTCCGTTAGCCATGTGTGTGTGTGTGTGTGTGTGTCCAGATGTCTGTGGCTGTGGGAATGAGAGTAGTGTGTGAGTAGGACAGGAAATGATGTTGAAGATTCTCATGGAGACTGCGATGGCTGTAAATCCCCCGGAACAACCCCCTATCATGCTGTCACACACACACAAACACACATTGTCACAAAGTCATATGCAAGCAAGAGACCCACAACTGATACAACCAAGAGCATGTGATGCACATCAGGAGATGTTTTTGTCCCAAAATACTCACGTGACACATTTCTAAAGACAAGAACTTTTTATTTTATCCATTTGTTCAACTTTCCCTCTGTTTCTTCCAATAAAACCGCTCTCATCAGACCCCCCAGTCTCCCCAGAGGAGAGCTAAAAGCCCATGAGAAAGATGAAACAGATACCAGGGAAAAATGGGAAAGACAGAAGAGGGTGGAAGGATAAGAGGGGGATGAGTTTGCGTGTCTATTTTTGCTGATTTGTTTACATTTACATGTGAGTGAGTCAGCAAATCTGCAAGCTAAAGCGTCAACGATAGTTAAGCCACTTACTTTTGCAAAGCAGCTCAGGGCAGAGCAGCTCAGCATTTAAGGTCAACTTTGGCTCAAGTAAGCAGTGCAATTTGTTATTTAGTAGGGATGCACGATATAATCGGCCTGTCTGGCCTTATAACTGAGTATCGGACATCGGCCACTCCACCGATATTTAACCGATATTTAACCAATCAGGCTGTTGTTTCTAAAGACTAAAAAAAAAAAAAAAAAACTTCTTCCGTTTCTTTAAAAACGTCTTTTTTACAGACTTTAAAGTTTCTAAAGACAGTTTCTGTTAGGATTTTCTGTGTGAACAGAGTTAATACACAGTCATTTGTGTAAAAAACCAAATATCCCTCTTTTTTGGGCATTGTTTTTTCTTTTGTTGTTTTTTCAGGGGAAAAAAAAACCCAGGTTGTTCGGTTCTAACGATATCCTACTGTATAAGTTTTGTTTGAACAACTGTCATTAAGTTTGACTTGTGACACATAACACAAGTTGAGGTATTTTTCAAATTTTGGACAAGGATTGAATATTACATAATTTATTTTTCAGCTTTAATATCGGTATTGACATCAGTTATCAACCACATGAGTTCTAAAATATCGGTATATCGGATATTGGCCAAAAAAACAATATCGTGCATCCCTATTATTTAGAAAAAAGTCATTATATTTGCACAAATAAAAGCCATATGTTGTTTTCCACTCACTGATCCTCTGTGTTATTACACAACTGTGTAGTTTTTATCCAGTTTTCATCAAACTTTCCAGCACATTAACCTATTATTGGTTTAATTTAAAAGGGACTAATGAAGATATTTGGTAATCAGTGTTAACGTAACAAAAAAACCCCACTTTCTCTTTCATTTTAAAATCAGTTTAAGTACATATTATCAGCCTACTGATATTAGCTGATATTGGTATTAAGATGGGATATCGGAAATATCGGTATCTGTTTTTTCAGACAGATATCTTTATTAATGAAATCTCATAAGATCTCGTTGTTCTGTTACAAAATCTTGCAAGACCTTGTTCCATCAGCACTGGTCTAGCATGTAGAAAAGTCCCTGTTATTGTGGAAGAACTTCATATCCCAGCATTCCTTTCAGAGTCAGTGACGACGATGCAGCTGCTGCTGCTACAGACTGACTTGCTTTGAAGCTGCTTATAATATGTCTGGTTTTAAGTTGTTGGTTAAGTTGCCAAGTTGTCAGAAACATTAGAATTAGCCACATGTTGGCTAATACCTGCTATGCATAGATGAAATTGGAAGTTGATATCAAATATCGGAAATTGGACAATATTGGACAATATTGGTATATTGATCTATTGGTAAACCTGAATTACTTCTTTCAAAGGGTTATGACCCTGCCAGGGACTACTGAGTCGTACCTGACAGTAAGGCTGGCTTAATTCAGAACCTCACGATTCAATTCAATTTCCAATTCTCTGGGTTGCGATTCGATATTAATTTGAGTCAATATTGATTTACGCTTTGATGTTGATCTCGTAAGAAATAGAAATTCAGAAATAATACGGACTTCTGTTGTCCGTTTTGTCTTGTTGTATGTCATAATGTGGTCTCCGTCCATAAAACACAAATAACACGCACAGTGCATCCAATGGGTCAGGAAGTGAATCGATTCAGGAGATTTGCTGATTCGGTTCTGAATTGTGCAGGAAAATATTGCAACACATCGATTAAATCAATATTTTTATCCACTGCTGTTCATCATTGTCTCACATCTCTCTTTCTCCTCCTCTTTCAAACCCAAGATGGTAACCAGGACTGTCTTTGCAGGTTTTATGCAGAAATGCAAGAAGCTGTAGCCCCATCTGTTTGTTTCTGTTGAACATATGATCAGAAATAATAAAGAGAACAAAACTCTTGAAGCAATTTTTAGCTAATTTGACTGGTGGAAAACAAAATTTGAGTATATGTTTCAGGTGCATGTGCAAAACTGTACAATTCAATACTCACCTATGAGTAATGGCAACGTAATAAATGGTTAATGTGTACAAATGGATAATTTAGCTTTTCAACTTAATGGTGAAATTGGACAGCTTTGAATATCTGACGCACTCACTCTGATGTAGAGTTTTGAGTAGTCCTGCTCTGTTTATAATTGTTGTACTCTTGTTTTTTACTATCATTTAAGTGATTTTCCAGCACAGTTGAGTCACAGAGGTAGGAGTGAGTGTCTGTTATTATAAGGATAATGATGATGAAACTCGAGTAAACAAGGGAGTGACTATGAGATACGAGCAAAGGAGAAGCTTAGTAAGAGCTTAATGGAGTCAAACAGACAGATCCTCACACGTACACACCGACAGCGTGGTGTAATCTGACCTGCCGTCTGAGGCTGTGGCCCTGCCGCCACAGAGACACAACCAACACTGAGACACTGGGAGGTTAGGCTCGTCTCCAAGCTGAGTATTTTTCCCCCGTTTCCTACGTTGTCCCTGATAATGCTGTCAGCAGATGCTGCTCTTCAGTTCTCTCCATCATTCCTCACATCACTCTAACTCGCGTTATCCCTAAACAACATCACTTCCAGCCAGTTCTCAGATTAAATGCTTAAACCACATAGCTATTTATTTCCCCTTCTACTTTTCTTTATTTATATCTCAGTCTAGGGATGCACAATATTGGAATTTTGGGCGATATCCGATATGCCGATTTTTATAAACTCATGTGGCTAATAACCGATATCGATGCCGATATCAGAGCTGAAAAAAATAAGCAGTCATTGCAAATGCAGTTTTGTTATCCATTTCCAACACTTTCAAAAATAGGGGTGGGAAATAATATCGATACACTGAAATATCGGGATATTTTCATATGCAAATATCAAATCGAGATTTAAAAACGTGGTATCAATCTATTTTACTTTCAAAAACCTTGCAAGATTTCATCGTTCTGTTACAAAATCTCATGAATTCATGAATTCTTATGAGATTTTGTAACAGAACGATGAAATATCGCAAGATTTTAAACATAAAACAGATCGATACCGCATACTTAAATGTCAATATGATATCAGCATATGAAAATATCGCAAAATTTTTGTTATTTCTTGCGAGATTTCATAACAGAATGATGAAATATCGTAAGATTTAGTTCATAAAATAGACTGATACCATGTTTTTAAATGTCAATGTGATATCAGCATATGAAAATATTGCAATATGTCAGTGTATTGATATTTTTTCCACCCCTAGTCTTTAGAAGTTTTAAAGTCTAAAAAGACGTTTTTGAAGAAGAAGAAGAGGAAGAAGCAGTTTTGGGGTTTTTTTAGACTTTAGAAACACTGGGATGATCGGTTAAATATCGATTAAATATCTGTGGGGTGGCCGATCTCCGATACTCAGTTTTAAGGCCTATATAGGCCGCCGATTATATCGTGCATCCCTATCTCAGTCATTTGTGCTATTCTCCCCGTTTCCATTTCTCTGTTGTTGTCTTCCTCTCCTTTCTCCTTCCTGCTCCATCCTGCCACTCTTATTGGTTGATTCAAATTTTCAAACCATGGCCATACCTCCCTCCCCCTCTTTCAGTCTCACCACACTTGCACCCTCAGACACACAGGATGTAGACTCATCTTTTCCTTTCCCCTTCCATCCTTCCTTCCCTCCTTAAAAACAACCAGATGGGGAGACGGCAGCTGAGAGATGGACGGCAGCAGCAGGCAGAAATCCCTCAGCGAGTGATATCACAGTCTCACGCTCACACTCTCTCGCAGAGTACATAAAGGCCTCATTGTGTCCTCGTTGACTTGGAAAATGTCAGAGGAAGGCTGCAAATTTAGCGGAGAGCAACTACAGTCCAGGGTCAGCGTGACAAAACACACTAAAACACTTAACTTTGAGCTCAGCATGTCAAAGTAAAAACGTTCTTTATCGAGGATTCCTGACATGACTGGGATGTCTGATGAGGGCACCTACTGTGAGGTATGAATTTACTGTCTCCATGTTTCCATGCCTCTGTGTCTGTGTGAACTCATTCTCTGATGGGGGATTCCTCCCGAGACTGAGCGACTGATGTGTATGTGCGTGTGTGTGTGAGGTCAACTGGCAGTCGTATAATAACGACATGCTCCCAGTTTCTAAGTTAGTGTTGCTAATGTTACTACAGTTATTCCTACTTCCCACCTATAACAGTCCCATGACTGTCTCGTGGGTTAAAGAGTCATTAAAATGATGAATCCCCCCCCCCCCCCCCCCCCCCCCCAACTGTCCACCACCCTCCTAAACTACATTCTGAAGTTTAATTCAGGTTCCAAAGGAAACACTTGGAACATATTCCCGACTAAATACAGTCGTCCTTATATATAATATAATAATTCATACCCTCCAATTAAAGAAAAGGCTAAAATCACAACAGTAATTCAAATAAGAAACTAAAAATAAATAAAAAGAAAATACAAAATTATGATTTAGTTAAATAAAATATTGTTTTTGAAATGTGGTTGAAAATAATAATTTAAAAAAGAGCATCTTTCTCATGAACAGTGAACCAAATTACCTGTCAACAGGTGTAGAAGTATTTTTGAATGTTACAAAAAACACCCGATTGCAGTGATTGACTCAAAGTGTTGCTCAACAAAATTTTACCTTTGTAGCCCTGTCATGCTTGTTTACTTGTTTTATTTTTTGATATTTCTTTTGAACCACAATTCAAATTCAATTTCATGATTTTCATAAAATTTCTATTTGTTATTACTTTTGTCAATTTCAACTTATTTCACTGACAGATGATTATTTTTCTTTCTTTAATTTGAGGGTGTGAATAATTTTGAGGATAACTGACTGACCTTTAACATCATCAAAGACTCATTTTGAAGGGCAATTTAGGGTTCATTTGTATTATTTCTGATCATATATGTTTTTGAATTTATGTATTTTTGTACACTCCATGTACAAATATAAATAAAAAATTTGAGTTAAAAAATAGATGTATAAGTTGTAACCTAAATGCAGTGTTTTTAAATTATATAAAAGTTAAATGTCTGGTTGAAACTGGGCCTGTAGAGACTAAAAATAAGATCCCCTTTCCCACAGAAAAGTCTTTTTAATTCCTGGAGGGAAGTTTTGATGCAGAACTTAAATGAGCTAATAGTTATTCAACTAAAAAAATTAACTATTGTCACTAGGCGAGTTTACTTGGCGTTATTTTGATCCAATTGAACAGCATCAGAATAAAAATGAGCCGATCTTTCCGAGAATTTTCAATCTAATGGAGACAGGTGGTTTAAACCTTTTTACGATCAGATCAGCAGCATGTAAACACTTCTGTGGTATGTTGTCTCTGTGAACAGAACGGTACTGCGGCTGATGCGACGTTTCACGATCAAAAGATTATAAATCTAAAAAAAAGAAAACCCCATCTTCCTCCAAAGTAGGAGGCATTGCGCATGTCAAAAGGATTCCGATCGTATTTAATTTAAGTAAATACAACAGATCGTTTCACTTTTTCTTGCGACCAAGAACACGTCAGCTGGAATCTCTGATCAGAAAGATTTTCATCATATCGATAAATTATTTGTCCATGTAAACACAGCTAATGTTCCCACTGTGCTTTTGTAGACGTTTCTAACAGATTTTAACAAGCTAGTTTACCGGGTCCAACTGAAACCAATCTGATAAAGCAATTTGCTTTAAAATGGGAAAATTAAACTGGATTTCAAATATCTCACTTTTTATTACGATATTATGGAAAACCATCCTCAGATTTAGCATGAAACGACTCATATCGCCATAACACTTACTTTTACATCTTGCTCCAGTGTCCGAATCAGTTCTCCGTCCACCTGTCCAGTTTGGGCCACTCGAAGAGAGCGCCGCTCTGCCTTCCTCAGTCGGTACTGCAGGATGCGGCAGGTCTTGTTTGCCTGAGGAAGAGAAGCTGTGTCAGTAGATGAAACTTGCCTGTTTCAAACCAGCTTGTTTTACATGCCGTATTCAAATTTTCCAAGCCAAAGCACCACAAGGAAATGAGAAGACAGATTCAGTAAATCTCACCGGACATGCCCACCGACTCACGCACGTACCTGCTCCAGCTGTTGCCGCAGTTCCTGCAGCTGGTAGACGTCCTCCTCCATGTACATGTCCCTCATCTCCAGCATCTCAGACCTCAGCTCCTCCATCTCGTCCTGGAAACGGTAAAGGAGAGAAGTTTTAGAGGTTTTAACATCACGTGTATGAAGTTCTGCTCCAACATTAACCTGCTCAGAGAGGAGCATTATAGCAGAGACCTGGAACTGAACAATTGATCGTAAATGACATTATTATCTGCACATAAAAAATAAAAAAAATCATCAAGAATCTGCTACATCCATCACCGCTCGCAGTCATTTGTCTCCACATCTTCGTTTTCATCATTTCTAATTACCGTGTTGCTATTCGTGTCTTTTTAAAATGAACTGCTGTGTAATAACCTGTCAAGTGAGACAAAAGGGGTCACCAGACACACTGCTGTCAAGTCTCTTTTCCTTCTCTTCCCCCTAAAGATACCATCAGGGAGGTCAAAGGTCAAGATCTAGCCAATAGTTGCAGGGTTCTTGCAGGTTGCAGAAAGTTCAGTTTAAGACTTTTTAAAGAACTTTTAAGACCTTTATCAATCAAATTTAAGACCGTCATGATGCATTATTAGGAACATTCAAATAATCCTAGAAATTCAACATAGGGATGGGACAAAATAAAAAGAAAAAAAAAATTATCCATCTTGATTAATCGTATAACAGTAATTGCCGCGAAAAGTAACTTTTGTTAGAAAATGGATTTTAGTGGACAACTGAATCAAATAATAGGCACAGACACTAGTATTAGGGATGCACCGAAAATTCGGCCACCGAAGGTTTTTGGCCGAAAATGACCCAAAACTGCATTTTTGGTTTTTGGCTGAAAGACAAAAATCACCGAAACAACACGGACGAAACTTGTGATGACACAAGCAAACAGCGAACAGCAAACAGCAAACAGCGCATCCAGCATGCGACTTATGCACTTTGCGTTTTTATGTGTGTAATTTCACAGTTTTTCAGCAACCAATCAGTTATAAACCTGTATATTATTATTTGTTGTAGTAGTCCTATAGAGAAAAATTTCAATGGCATTATGTAATGTACATGAGTGGGGTCAAACTAAATATTTCATTTTTTAATTTTCATTTTAATTTATATCGTGCATTGCTGTAATGTCAGTGGTAAATAAATATTTTGATACTTTTGTATTTGATTTATTGCAATGTCTAGATTTTAGTTAGGTTAGTACACATCGGAGCCAAAAATGCCATGGTTCTAATAGTTGACATAATAATTTCTTTTGGTTTTCAGCCTTGCTTTGCTCATTTTTTGTTTTCGGTTTCGGTCAAGAATTTTTATTTTGGGGCATCCCTAAGGTTAAAGGAGAAGTTTTTTTTTTCAATCTGGACCTATTTTCTAGCATAAAATATGTTCATTTACTCACCCAGACAGTTTTTGTGCAACTTGAATTCCTTCGGGAGATATTTAGATCCACTCCAGATCAGCGTATGTCCAATATAATGGAAGTGATGGGGCAACTGCACGCAGCCTCTAAATAAGACATTATCTGCCACAAACTCCTTCTTTTCACCAATGTTTTGTTACGAAACATTAGTCGGACCCCTTGTGAGCTCGAAGCAGCTTATTTGTGATTTGTCCTTATTTACAGACATTTAGTTGTTATGGTGCTGCATAATAGTGACGTCATCAAAGCTGCCGCAGTAAAATTGTCGGTAAATAAGAACGAATCACCACAAAAAAGCCGCTTCGAGCTCACGGGGGGGGGGGAGGGGGTCAGACTAATGTTTCGTAACAAAACATTGGTGAAAAGAAGGAGTTTGTGGCAGATAATGCCTTATTTAGAGGCTGCGTGCAGTTGCCCCATCACTTCCATTATATTGGACATACGCTGATCTGGAGTGGATCTAAATATCTCCCGAAGGAATTCAAGTTGCACCAAAACTGTCTGGGTAAGTAAATAAACATATTTCCTGATCAAATTGAAGACCTTGGATGAAAAAAAATGGCCCTTTTTAAGACATTTTATGGCCTTCAATTTCAAGTTTATAATTCTAGATATGTTTTTAGACTTTTCAAGACCCTGCAAGAACCCTGTTGTTGGCATTAGGGAAAACGTTCCACCGGGAAAACTGGGGTCTTTGCAGCAGCAAGAGTCAAGGCAAAAGGAAAGGAGAGGAAATGCCCACACGGTGAAAACATAAAATAAGGAAAATCTAGGAAACAAGGGGGCGAAACAGCATTAAAAATCCCTAAAAACATAATTCAGCCTTGATTTGCAGTAGAGCCGTTATCGAGCTCTCCTTTAGACAAACAGACATCAATTATTCATTCCAGCCCCACAGCTTTAGTTGCATCATCTCTCTGAATCATATTTAAGGTGCAGCTCTTGTAGTAGCAAGAATGTCTGCAGCAAAACTGCGGAGCATGAGAGGTCTGGGTCACTCGTCTCTACGGGACAGTGAGAGCGGCGAAACACAAAGCTGTGCTTGGAAGGATGTTTGTTAGCGTGATGAGCAACAAGGAAAGGAAAAGCAGTAGTAGCAGCAGTAGTAATAGTAGTAGTAGTCGTAGTAGTAGTGCTGTCATATTCTACTACAGTGGAGAATGTGGGTCAGCTTCTGCAGAGCTACTGTAGCAACAACGAGCTCTGGGGAGGTGTGTGTGCATGTGTGTGTGCTTGGAATATGAAAGTGAGTTGAGACAGAACGGTATGCAGGATGCAACTGTCTGTGCCCTCACCATCCAAAGGAACAAATATTTTACCAATCTAATCTGATGGATTAAAACACAGCAATGTGCGTGTGACGGATATCTGGTGGAGCTAAAACAGACTGCAGCAAGAAGCACACTGCTGACCACTGCAACAGAGGAGAGAGGGAGGTGGAACGGAAAAATAAGAAACAAAAGGAGAGCACAGAAGGAAAATCATCAAATGAAAGAAGGGGGGGGGGGGGGGGGGGGAGGGAAAAAATAAGGGGGAAAATCAGGGAAGAAGGAGGGAATGACAAGACAGGAAAAATAAGGGAATGTGAGGGAAGGGGGAAATGTATAAAGGAAGTTAGAATAAAGGGTAGAGGCAGCAAAAACAGACTGAAAGAAATGAAGACATGCTGCAGAAGACAAAACATGACACCTAAGATTTCCAAAGTGAGGACATGGAGCCAGGGAATCGAACGTTAATGCGGCGAGAGACAGAGTTGGTCCACTGACCTGGTTTTTACAGCTAACTAAGGAAGAACAGGGAAGATTGTCTCTGTCATGTGAGCAACCAGCCAGTCAGGAGAAGAAATCAACCAATCAGGTGTCACGTAGAAGAGCCACATGGGTTTATATTAGAAATCAGAGAGCTCGCACATCTGCTATGAAAACAGTCCTTCCTGAAAGTCAGAGCTCTGAAACTAGGTGCCAAATTCCTGAAAAACACCCATTCAGACTAATAATTATGTAGCTCATTTGTTGCTGATATACAAGGATATTAATATACATGTCACGATTATTTACTTTCACAATTAATCGTGATATCAAATGTCACGATTATTTAATCGTGAAGATTCCTCATTATCTTCACTTTACATCAAAGATCATGTCTGAACCACGACGACAAATCATGACAACGAACCGTTACTTAATACGTCGAAAGGGTCATAAAAAGGGAGGATAAAGTGGGTTCTAGTGGATTCTGTTCACCACTGTGATATGGTACCTACATGCCTCGGACCATGATAATACAAAATTCAGATTTTGAATACAGCATAAGTAATAATCTTGTTCTTTATGTATTAATGTCTAAAAAAAATAGTAAATTTAATTTTTTTGCATTAACACATCAATTTTGACAAATCTAAAAAAAAAAAAAAAAGACCTGTGAAGAGTGTTCATGTGATTTTACATATTTATGGTCTTTGGGAATTAAAGCAAGAGTTGGTAATCCTGCTCAGAAACACTTTTTGCTATACTGGGTGAAATGGTCCTTCCATCCTGACAGTATCAATACACCATGAATTCATAAAAAGGAAGGAAAAAAGTCAGACCTCTGTGAGAGCTGCAGTTCTGTAAAAACTCTGACAAACTCCTGCCATATGCACCAAAAGGCAGGAATTGGTAATTCTCAACTTATGGAAAGAATGAATAGATGCCTTATGTCTCGTCTCTGTCCCTCCGCTCTCTCCGTCCCCCACGTGACCCACTATGTGCGCCGTTCACTGTAAACAAATATAGCTAACGGACTGCTAACTGCTGCTGCGCTAAAAAACCAAACCAAAACAACAGATAAGGATTCATGCTGCGTTCTATTTTTCTCAGAACTGAACAGAACAGAAGTGGGAACTGGGGGGTGACGTCACACCCGACCAACTTGCGTTCCAGCTCACTGGTCGGAAAACCAGTTAGCAGCCTTGCATAACAACGGGTTTGCTAAGGCTATTGTTATTAGCCGTTGTTGGCACAGCTGGCATTGTAGTTCACATATAGGCATGAAAAATGTGAATTACACAACAGCAGCTTCCCCCTACATCTGTATAAACCAATACTACGTGTATGACTGATTTATGCAACAAAATACTAGTAAGACGTGGAAATAAATGTAACATTACAGGAGCTTCTAAAACTGCTAACACAGGGCGCCGCTATCTTTAAATCTTAACTCGGAGCTGTGAGAATTGTCCGACTTTCCGAGTGGGAAATCCGACTTCGGAGGGCCGTTCCAGTTGAAACGTCCCGCTCAGAACTGGGAATTTCTGACTTCCAAGTTCAAATAGAACGCAGCATAAGTCTCGGAGGCGTTGATGTTTGCAGCATGAACTTTTTACACAGCAGAAGAAGTTGGAGGCGAGTGGATTAAAGCTTTTAAAAACGTGATTTGTCAGCTGTTTCCTATCAAGCTAATGAGCTACCCACTCGGCTGTAATCATTAACCTGCTTGTAAAACATCAGCGCACACGTCTCTGTGCTCTGAAGGCGTGGTTTTGGGTGGTGTGTTTTTTAAACTGTGGCTTGCTTGAACCATTTTTCCAACATTGCCAACCCTAGCTTTAAGATATAATCGTGATCATTTCTTGACAATAATCGTACCAAGAAAATCTGTAATCGTGACATCCTTATATAAAAAATCTGCCATGTATTTTCCTTTTATTTGTTCTGACTGTTTACCTAGCTTGGTGACTTCATCAAAAGACCAGAAACTTGAAAATGTGAAGCACTGATGGGGCAGCTTAGGGCAGAAAAGCTAGAATTAACACTGGTGCTGATTCTCCCAGACGGCTGATGGAAAACCAAAATCTTCACAGCCAAAGAATCTCCATATTAAGAGCTAAATATCAGACATTACACTCAATACCACCTTCTTTGTACTTAAACTTCCATAACTGCTTGAGGTTTCTGTTTGCTGTATAAAATACTGTAAGCACTGAGGGTGTAGTGTTAAGTAGGCCTGCTCAAACTCCAGAGATGCTCATCTATTACCCTAAAATTGTAGTCACAGGACAGACTTCTTAAAACAATTAAGTCCAGAAAGCTAAGTCTTTGTCAAAGTGCCAGGTCCAGCTGCAGCATGAGGACGGAAACTAAAGGCCTCCTCGCTTAAAAGTTATTTTTCTGGAGCTGAATGATGATTCAATTAATTGCTGAACTTTTACTGAGTGAAAGACATGTTGACATGATATGTAGGAAGAATGGAGAGACCCAAATTGTGTTAAACAATTTAACAGCTGCCTGCATGTCATTGATAAGTGTGTTCTAGCTGTGGGAATTAGGATAAATGGGTGTCAGCTGGACTGTGTGGATGCCAAGTGGCACAACGGACCAGAACAAAATACCTCACAGTGATGTTAGAAAAACAAAAAACACTCAGTCTGAAGTCAAAATTAAATGCTTGATGTCTGGAAGAAGTATAGACAGAATTAGAGATGTCCAATATTATCGGCCTACTGATATAAGGGGCCGATATTGGCATTAAAACGTGATATCAGAAAATACCAATATAGGTTTTTACTTTTTAGCTTTTTAATAATACAACAAAAAACTTGTGGCCACACATCACTAGGAGTATAAGAAAATATCTTTACACTGAAATATCAGCATATTTTGTGTTGCAATATCATGAATATTAAAAAGCACTAAATCAATCTTCTTACGCACGAAATGGCACAAGATTTCATAAGAAAGTCTTATTGTTCCATTAGTCCAGCATGTAGAAAAGTGAAAAGTAGAGATGCACTGATCCAGTTTTTTCCGATCCAATCTGATACCGATACCAGGGCTGAGCATATCAGCTGATACTCGATCGTAATCCGATACTACTTTGCATGAAAAAACTGCATTCCTTGCCATGTGAGTGAAGGTATCAAGCTTGACATAAACATTTAGCCTTGTTTAAAGAAAGATATCAAATTAACATACAGAAATGTACTTAATTGTATCTTTTAATAAATAACAAAGTGTACATTTATTACGATATTAATAAAGCCAAAAATGACTTGATCGGAATGCTGGATCCGCCACATTCATCCGATATCTGATTCAGCTAATTTGTCAATATCGGAGCTGATAACCGATCCGGGTATCAGATTGGTGCATCTCTAGAGAAGAGTCCCTGTTATTGCAGAAGAACTTCATATCCCAGCATTCCTTTCAGAGTCATGTCAGAGCTACAGTGCAGCTGTAGCTGCTACAGACTGACTTGCTTTGAAGCTGCTTATAATATGTCTGGTTTTAAGTTGTTGGTTAAGTTATCACGTTGTCAGAAACATAATTAGCCACATCTTAGCTGGTTGAATCGATCGGTATCGGCTGATATTGAAAATTAGGGGTTGGACAATATCGGTATATCAGATATCTGTAAAAAAAAAAAAAGCCACTGTCGAACATCCCTAGACAGAATTAATACCCATACAAACAAAAAGCCTGAAGAATGGTCTGAGAAAAAGGTCAGGCAGTCTGATGCTTCAGTAGTATATTTTGATCTGACTGCAACTAGGACCAGACACACACACACACACACACACACACACACACACAAGCTGCAACAACAGACATAGTCAGATCTCCCATGAAGCTTTGTTGTGGTCATGTGTGGGAGCTCTCCATCTCACCTCAAGTCATAAACTACATGAGCGACGAAAACTGCTCCAAAAGTGAACCAGCCATCGCTGAATCATGCAATTCAACTATTTTATATAAAACACTTTTTAACCAACAAAAAAATGTCTATTTGTTAGCAGCTGTTTTCAACCACAAGTCATGCTGTTGTAGTGATCTGTAATTTGTTACTTCAAGTCACTTTTCAACAATACCAGTCTTAAGAGCAGAAAAATATATAGTGGAGGACAAAAGCGTGAGAAAACAAAGCAGTGATGAGCAAGAATCAAAACACTGGCATTGACAGAATATCCCGAGGGAGGGGAAAATAAATAAATGAATGAATAACTGTGGATAGCCAACAGGCATGGGCTGCTATCAGTCACCATCTCCAATCAATCTCTGACAATTACTGGCTTGTCTGGTCAGTGCTGGTGAGTGCTTCAGGACATGCTCCCTAATTGATCCTTCCCTTAATTAATCAATCTCAAGGCGGGCTTGACCAGTGGATTCAGTTTTATTACATTTTACTGCCCTCAGGCATTTTGTGGGACCTGAGAGTCTTTTCCATGACATGTACTGCAATCCCACTGAGTCAAAGTACTTGAGATAATTAAGTTAAGTGATGGTTTCATTGTTCTTTTAAATGCTGATCTGTGGTGCTTGACAGATGACATAAAGCTGAATTTGAAGTTTAAAATCTACATTTCTTTTGTGCCAAATGCTGCACAATCAGGATAGTTAAATCCTTACTCCAGACTGAAGGGAAAACCCTGGGAAACCTGCAGTCAGGGAGAGCGGGGCAGATCTCACTGCAGTCTTTATTGTTTGACAACATCCTCATGAGAGCATGGGAACCACATCTGATAACACCAACTGAGTTTAAGAGCCACAATCTGCTCAACAAATTAAGCTTCATGTGTAACTCTTTTCCCTTTTTTCCCATGTGAAATGTGGCATTCTGTGGCAGCAAGGCAGCTGTACTGTACTTGGTCTTGTGTCAGTTTGGTTGCAGACTATTCACAACATATGTAACCTTGGAAGGTATCCTAAGGAATCAGGCAGAGTGAGCTGGTGAATAAACAGATTTTAGTATAGAGCATTATGGAAAAAATATGACAATGGAAGAGCCTATAGTAAAACTGATTGTTAAATAATTTGACCTTTTCGGATCCCTGATGCAGAATCTGATCTGAAGCATCATGAGAACTTAAAACCATCAAATAAAAAAAGCAAGTAAAATAGAAAATATACTAGACTTACTTTGAGGTAATCATTCTCTGATCTCAGCTCCTCTATTTCCCTGACAAACTCCTCGTGCATGCTGTCCATGTACTCCTCTGTGAGGTCTGAAAATGCCAGGGATGTGCTGGCTGGCACCCTGCTGTCAAAGGAGGTAACCGATCGCTCATCGCCGGGGGAGATGCTCCCCTCCCCGGTCTCCATGCTCAGAGACAGCCGGTCCTTGTCATCTTTTCCGTTGCTGGAGCAGGTGGTCTTCGCAGGGGCTTGTTGGTTAGCTCTGTCCGTCATCACGCCATCCCTGAGCGGCTTCTCTCCGTCTGGCCCACCGCCCCGGCTGCTCCTTGACTCGGCGTCGCTGCTCACAGCGTCCGCTGAGAGTTTGTTTTCCTCTGAGGCGCAGTCCGACAGCTCGGAGCTACTGTCGGTCGGGGAGAGCTTCCCGGGGGCGCATCCAGAGTCCTTGGATAAATCATCGGATGCTATGCTGGCGTCCGACACCTTCCTCCGTGCGCTGGCGTTCTTGGCCGCCTTGGACGCCGAGGTCTTGGATAGCATGCCGCCAGAGAAGGAGGACTTTCCTGCCGTTTTCCCACCACCCCTCTCCGCTTTACCGTCCTTTCCAGACAGACTCCCCACGGGGCTGCGCCTGGAAATACGGCTACCCAAATGGATGGCACCGGGCTTAACGCTTAGAGTTGGGGTCCCAATCCCCCCGCGGATCTTCGTGAGCGACCACCCGGGCACATCCTTCGGTCTAGCCGGAGACGGGGCCCGGTTGATCTTTTTCTTCTCGCCGGGAAGGGGAGCGGGCGGCGTCGCCGAGGGCTCGGCGGTTTCGAGCTGCGGTTTACCGGGCACCGCGTGCTGCGCCTGGCCGCTATCCGAGCTCTCCGTCCCGCCTCCGCTTTCCATCTTCTGCCGGAGATGGAGTCTCCGTTCCTTGGGCGAGGCAAAGAGGAGGTGAGTCGGAGAGTTGTGGACATCAACCTCCTTTGTTTTTGTCATTCATTCCGTTTAGGACGGCACGAGTAAAACAGAAATGAAACCCCCTATTTTCTGAAACAGGCGGCAGAAGTTGGAGTGTGAATAAACAACTGCAGAGAAACACAAAAGGAGATCACTCCTCCAGTTACAATGAGGGCTGGCAGCGCAACAGGACAGGGCGATAAGCAGAGTCCAAAACCTGCAAAAAACGCTCAAATATAATCCAGCTTTCCACTGGATGGAGGTGAATTTGAGTAATTATCCTGCTGTGTTGTCCTCCTCTCTTCTCTTACGGATTGCTTGGCGTCGACAGCCTCGCGGACCGGTTCCTGTTCAGAAGGATTGTGGGTGAGAACAGGGAGGCAGTGTGGTGGCTATGGTCACTATCTCTCTCCCCCTCTCTCCGCCCAGATAATGGGATGTAGCTTTGGAGGAGAGGATCTCTTCTCCGCAGCTCTCTGCCGCCACCGCTGCGAGGATTTAGAAGAACGTGACTGTCAAAGGAAAGAAAACGTTTCCAGCAGAGCAAGGAGGTAAAAAATGCACAGAAACATTGTTTAGCTCAGTGTTTTCTTCAGTCGGTACCAAAGCCAATTAGCCTATGTGTAGACGACGAGAAACCTTCCTTCCTTAAAAAAAAGAAAGAAAGAAAGAAAGAAAGAAAGAAAGAAAGAAAGAAAGAAAGAAAGAAAGAAAAAAAATTTTAACATTTGAAGAGCAGTTTATGTTCAAATCAGCTTGATTTGAATCTGAGTTTTAGTATTTGCAACTAGCCTACAGATGCACCGATACCATACACAGGAATACAGTTACAGCGATTTTAGTCAGCTCAGTTCTATGATAGCAACGAATACACAGAGCAATACAGTTACAGCTGGAAATGAACAATAACTATGTTAATCAGTTCAGATGTGGCTTAAAAGTAGGGATGCACAATATAATCGGCCCCCTATTGGTATCGGCCTATATCGGCCTAAAAACTGCATATCGAACATCGACCACTGTGCCGATATTTAACCGATATCAGGCCGCTGTTTGGTGATGAACCTGCAGTATACCCCGTTTCGTTGGTAAAATAGATCAATATTGTGTTTTTAAATATCGATATGGTATCAGCAGCATATGAAAATATTGAAATATTTCAGGGTATTTTTTCTGAACCCTAGCCGGAAACAGATAACAAAACTGTTATTTGCAATGAATGCTTATTTTTCTGTTTTAATATCGGTATCGATATTGGTTATCATCAGCCACATGAGTTTTAAGGGGAGGCACTACAGGCAAAACCCCTGTTTTTTCATCACCTGGTCAATTTTTTTTTTAGATTTTTGTTTTTTTTCCCTCCTTCAACATGTTTTCTTTTAGACTAGTGTAAAAAAAAAAAAAATCAAAAATAAACATTTTGGAAGTTTATTTCCTGATCCTTTGTCTGATGCACCCGAATCCCCTCAAAATGCAGCTAAAGTTGCCTCTTTTCTCAAAATGAGTTTTTTCTCTTATTCTGGGTTAAAAAAAATTCCTAAGGAGCACTTACAGAAACCAAACTTTCAAGTTTTGCTTCTGACTGTATTCTTAAACGTTTGACAGAAGGATTTTTTTATATCTCATTCACAGCCTGATTTTTAGAATATTTCATCCCAAAAATATGTCAAAAAATTAGTTTTCTCTGGTTGTTGACGGTATATTCTAAATTGTGAAATGATAGAGATATCCAAAATCCCCTCTATAAAAACTTTTGGCTTTAATATGGGAACAAAATTCAAAAGAAACTTTGAACCTGGCTTAATCCTCTGTTTAGATTTTTTTTTCCTAGAAATGAATGCAAATTAGTGCATTTTTGGCTATATAACACCTCATTTGCATATTTAAACATAAAATTTCAGAAAGCTTGCGATACAAAAAATGAAAGCCCTAATGTGAGGAATAAACCAGGAAAGTTTCATGGTGATGCCAGTTAGTGAATTTTTTTTACCCTATTTGCCTCCCTTAAAATATCGGCATGTCAGATATCGGCCAAAATTCCAATAGCGTGCATCCCTACTTCAAAGCAAATCTATAAATATAAATTTCAACTCATTTAGTATCATAAAATTTGTTGTGGTGATTTATAGTGTCGATTCACTAAATTCCCCCAACATGGTGTGCTTTAAAAAATTAAATTTGTTTTGTAGAAGCTTGAAATGAATTAAAAATGCCCAAGAAGAAAAACTTTCTGCTCTTATTTCTTAAGATTTAAGATAACACCCCTTTTTTTCTTTTGTTGTATCTTCAAAATCTTCATCTGTTAATTTTATATAGATTTCTGTTCATTGTTGTATCCTTGTTGCTCTTCTGCTGTTTCTAATTATAACTGCTTTCTAATTGAAAATGTTACTTTTGGAAACATTTGTCTACTTAAAATAACCAATTTGTAAGAAAGACACCCTAAAAGACTTTTAAGAGGTGTGATTCCTGTTGTAGTACTTTGTACAAATCCTGTCAAGTGAATTCTGTTGTCCTTTTTTTTTTATACTATGTTTATACTATGCAAACTGTCTTTATAGTATATTACTATTGTTTATGTTTGTTTCTTTGGCGTTTTACCCAGTATGAGTTGTTACTTATAAATTCTATTAATTGCTAATTTGTCTGCTTTTATTGTTTTTAATGTTACTCTCTTTTATTTTTTATCTTTTTACCTGGTTTTATGTCTATCATACTTTTAATGTTTTGGTTTCTTTGTTGTTCAGCACTTTGTTCAGTGAAGGCTGTTGTAAAGTGCTATAGAAATAAAAGTTGGCTTGGCTTGTTGTTAAAGATGTCACTAATAAAAACAAAATCAGAAGTTACATCATCACACAGAGCAGAGAAGTGTTTTTTCTGCTAATATACACTTTATTTGAAAAAATAAGACTACATTTATGTCTTTGTTATTTTTGTTACTATTTTTTGTTTGTTTGTTTAATTTTTAACAATGCTAAATGTTTATGTCAAGCGTGATGCCTTCACTCACATGACAAGGTAGGCTACATTTCATTCATTCAACAGTAGTATTGGTATCAGGTATCGGCCGATACGCTCATCCCAGGTATCAGTATTATATTCGGATTGGATTGGAAGAAACTGGATCGGTGCATCTGTTTTTGCAACACTTGCCCTTATAATATGTAAACTGGTAATTTATGTGAAATAATTGGAGCAGGAAAAACTGAAATAAAAATCCATTCTTCAGCTATTCATTCACGTCCATTTTAAGTTCATGCTTCTTCCATTTTCAGAAAGCTTAACGGTGATTTGTGGACGATGGGGCATTAAAAACCTCTCTGAAAACAAATAAAAAGTGATGTCCTTTAGAAATCAGACAGGAAAGACCTGGCACAGGACCTGACGGGTTTATCTGTCCCTCCATCCACTGTACACTGAAGCCTCATCAGAAATTGTCTCCATGTGAAAAGTGACTGTCAAGAGGAGAAAAGACTAATAATCTTCACTGAAAATGAGAGACAGCAGGTCTTACGGATTGATATTATTAGAACAGGTGATCAGTTCTTCACCATGTGCATCACTGCAGCGTGCTTCTTCCTTTGCGTCGCTTTCTCAGGCCTTTTATCAGGATTCCTGCCTTTAATGTCGTCTTCAAGTGAAATGCAGTTTAAAGAAGTTCACATCAGTCAGCTGACTTGGCCATGACAGATTATTCTTTAAAAACTGCTCTTTCATTATAGTTCCCTGTTCATCCATATGGTCTAGTGCCGTCCAAATGACTTTATCACTGCTGGCTCAGTTTGTGCGGAGAGTGATTTCCATATAAACTACACTTCATCCAGCAGCTTTTGCCACATCATCAATAAATACTAAATTTTTGCCACCTGAAGCAAGTCAAGCTGCACACGCAAACTCACTCACTCACTCAAACTCTCGCTCAGAGTTTGTGGAGAGCCCGTCTGAGTCTTTCAGTGGTCATAAAACCATAAAACTCCATAAATACTTAATAAAAACCTGCCTGATACGTTGTCTGAGTAGCCTCTCATTTAATTATCTGATACAGAAAGTTTTATGGAGCTAACAGGACACAATGATATATAAGAATGTGCTCCTGCAATATTAGATCTCCACCAATTAACTGAAGATTAATTTCATTACTGGAATTAAAAAGCAGTACTAAGAAGTTACTTTTATTTTGCTGATCTGTGAACCACCACAAGAAAAAGTACTATCGGGAATTCCCTGTGGTGAAATACTTAAATCAGGTCTCTGCCATATGATGTTGCTGCTCCATCAATAGTAATGGAAATTTCACTCTGGAGGAACAGAATGAACGTTTAAAACATTAATGATCTGTTGTTAGTGGTAAAAGGCATTTAATTAATAATTAAAGAAAAACCAAATAACCCCCATGATAGCTGCTAACACACGTAGCTCCCAACAGAACAAAAAGTTGTGTATGGAGAATTCAGACTGTGAAAAATGTCTATTTATGAACTATTAACAACAGTTTTACAGAATTAATACAGTTTTTCTCTGTAAATTGACCATCAGTTTTACTATAACTGTGTCAGATAAGACCAAATGTCAGATTATTGCCCCCGGCAGGGTAGAGCCACTTATTTAGTCCTATCAAGCCGGAGAAATTTAGATCACGTTGTTTGTCCCCTCAATGTTTTTTGTCCTAATTATTTTTCTATTTGAGGGATATTTTAAAATTGAGAAAGCTAGTGTGAAAGTTTAGAGATGATTGTTCATATTTTATTTTATTTTATTTTATTGATTTTTTTTTTTTTTTGCTTGTTTTGCATTAGAAAAAAAAAAGACTATTGGCAGGTGTGTGTAGGATTTATCATAAGAAACAAAAGACAATCCAACAGCTGTAGGCACTAGAACCAAACTAAAATAGCAAAAATCAAAAGGGACTGGCTGAAAAAGTAAAACTGAGGAAATGTAAATGTGGGAAAGGATTGATGAAGAGCAAAGAGCAAAGGAAACTGAGGAGTATTTACATAAGGATTACAACAGGAGTGGGAAATACCCAGATGGAAAGAGGAAGTAAACACATCTGAATACTCAACTTAACTGAACTAAACTGAAACAGAAACTGAACTAAAGTAAACTAAAAACAGAACAAAGACCACAGATTATAGTATTACTGTACTTAACAAACAGATTTCTTTATTAATCAGCAGAATAAGACAGTTGGAACGTGTACAGATGGGAGAACATGGGTGGAATATTACATCATATTATAGACTCGCATCCACAGAAATCCCATATGCCAGCAGTAACAAAAAAACGATGCATGGGCAGTTTTACCTGCTCATCTACCACTCGTTCAACGTGTCTATAAAGCTAATTTACACAAAAACAGCATGAAAATCTTATAATTAGCTTTTTGGGGGCTTGTTTTTAATGTTTTTAATATGTCAGATGTATTTAAGCTTCAGTGTGAGCAAACGGCCAACTTGCACCACCTGACCTCACATCACCCTGCTATCATCCAGGCCTCCGTGTGAAACCGGAGGGAGGTAACTCAGCCAACCAACCAGCAAACACTTACACAATACAATGAGCATATTTCACTAATTATGGGTGAAAAATACCCTGATGTGCCTCTCATTGTCTGGATAATAGGATGCAATACTTTCTACTCTGCTTTGCTGAAAGTAAAAAACAGAAACTTGCTGTCTTTGCACGTCATTTTCAGTTCAGTAATTGGAAAGCAGTCGGTGTGTTCGTGGTTATAAAGATGAGCTGCATCAGCAGTATCACTACTTCATTCACACTGTCAACTACATATATCTGCTATATGTCTGATGTTTTTTCAACTTAATTACAATCTATTTCTCCTTCAGCATTCTTATGTTTCATCACTTCTGCGTTGGACTAAA
The DNA here is from genome assembly GCA_023101725.1 of Atherinomorus stipes. Lineage (NCBI taxonomy): Eukaryota > Metazoa > Chordata > Actinopteri > Atheriniformes > Atherinidae > Atherinomorus > Atherinomorus stipes. The sequence goes on along the minus strand of JALJCO010013897.1, from coordinate 299,267 downwards.
CTACTATAGGTTTTCCCTTAAAGCTGTTGGTTTTCAGCAGTATTCTGAGCCTGACTGATTATTCTTCATCTCACTGAAGGGGAACTTTGCCACATGGAGGTGCGATCATTTTCCTAGTTTTACCTGGAAAATCAAGTCAGCTCAGCTTTCCATCCCTGCAGGGTACTCAGGATGACCTAAATAGCTAAACATGGAGTCCCAAATTTCCTGCTGACAGCACTCTATCTCGCCATCAAAGCATTATAGTTTCAGTGACCCCAAACTTCTATCATGTTTCCAACACTTAAACATATTGCCAAAGCATAAGTACCTACAAACAAATTTTCCAATCAAATTCAATTAAAATGAATCACATAACATTAATAATGATAATGCAATACAGTCATCATGAAATAATAAAATAAAAAACAGCTATGAACTACATTTATATTCATATCTACATGGTGAAAGATTTTATATGTCCTATTAGTCATGTTCCAGATAGGCTTATCTATCTATGTGACAAGCTGTTACAGCGACTGATAGTCTCTCTTCACCCAGAATCTTTTGTATATGTTTTTTCTTGGGGGAGAGTGAGAAATCCAGGGATTAAATTAGTCAGTTTGGGGAAAAACGTGTCTCTTATATTCATGTAATTTGGACAGGTACTAAGGAAATGGGTTTCAGTTTCTACCTGTCGTTCCAATCATTTTGGTGGTTCAAGACTGTTAGGTGAGCTACTGTGTTAATAATGAGTATCTAAACTTTAATATCTCATTACATAACTGATATTAGTGCTGGTGCAGGTTATCTATTTAATTATTGTTATTGTCTATCTGCGCAAAGTCTCCTGTCTGAAACAATTCCTCAAAGCAACAGATGTTTTTCTATAAGATGCCTCATGGCTGAACACTGTAGAGTATCAAAGTTTTAACCATCATTGCCAGTAGTAGAAAATAAATGAAAAAAAAAGAGAACATAAAGTAATAAAATATCTATTACAGAGGTTCATGTTCAAAATTTCACGTCAACACTGCTGGGAATAAACGTTTAACAATCTTTTACTGTCATCTAGTGGTGATAATGGGTAATTGCAGTCATGGTTCACCATTCACTGACATAGTCAGCATCCACAAACAAGGAAAGAAAGTCCTGTTTGTTCATCTGAATGATAAAGATCAAAGTATTTGCTTAACCAGAGGGAATTTTTTATTGAGTGGAAGTTTGTTAAAGCAAACAGGAAAACTATTAAACTTGTAAAGTGTTCTCTTTTTGCTAAATTGATGTTGAGAGGAAGAGGAAGTCATCACTTTGACCTGTTTATTTTACAGGATGTAGCACGTTAAACTTGAATATTTTTCTGCAAGTCTTTCAAGCTGAAAATTAGCAAGTTGTAAAATAGATCTTACATGGAAATAGAAGATCTTGTTGAGCCCCAGTTTAGTGGAGGAACAGAACATTTCACAAATGTACAACAAAGATAATATCACTGCTGTAAACACATCCCCATTGTTTCAGTTGGGTTTCATTATGATGGCGTGAGCATTAGTATGTATGGTACATGACTGTGTCTTTGTGTGTGTAATTGTGTACAAACAGGCTTTGTGTCCAACTGAGAGCCTGAATAGAAACCATTTTCTCCTCCAATGTTCTCCGCCTGTTTCCCTCCTCCTCCCCTGCTCTCTCTGATCCTATTCTCTGTCCTCCATTCTTCTCTCCTCATCACACCATCATGGTTGTTATGTAACTCAGGGTGAAGCAACACGCTGCCTGAAAATAACAGAGAAATCTTCTTAACCTAATTCTAGCTTTAATACAAGTTTTATTAAGTGCTATACTTTAACTTTTGGATAACTTTTCAATTAATAGCAAACTTATTTGACAAAAACAAAACAACAAAGCAACCTGTCAGTCTTGCTGTGTCTCTAAATTGCACTTTTTATTGTTATTTTTTTAATGTTTACTCTTAAGTCTGTTATAAATAATTGTATTTGCTACATAATCCAGCCAAATACTCTTTTGTCATGTCTGTTTCTCTCAAATAGGCTGTCAGCTGTATCAAACATATCACTGACTGATGGGCTACATTATTGATGAGAGAGATAATACACTCCCTCGTTTAGCTGATGTCTCATAAACAGTACACAGGGTTGCCCAAAGGCAAAAGGTCAAACCACACGAGAAGTGAGATAAAGGCTGAAGACAATCAGATGATCTGTGCTTAAGTTAAACAACAGTAAAACATGACAAAAATAAATAAGATCATAATCAGCTTCAAGATTTTTATTCTAAACCAGCATTATCAAACGTTGCAATAAAAGTTGACTGGGACATTTAAATGTAAAGTATGTTGAAATCTAATAATGACGCAAATTGTTATCACTTCCAGTAATTTCTGATCACTATTGTTTCTATGATAGTCATCACAGCCATTAATCTATGGCATAAAACGCCCACAAAAGCACACAATAAATTCCTGTCGTTCTTATTGTCTAGTTAATCATCTTAAGAGATAAGAAAGCAATGTCAGAGATGAACCTGGATTTTACGTTGGCTTCACAAATGTGCAACATCAGTAAAATTATTGAGAAAAAGTATGCATTCCAGTCTTGCAAGGCACAAATTTGTATTGCTTTAATTGGCTGAATGTAAAGATTCACACTAAAAACTCCTGGATCAAAAATAATCCATCATGGGTTATTTAAGACTCTTATACTTTACTTACATCATGTTCTTTCTTTTTTTTTTTTTTTTGACAAAAATAACCCACTGCTTGGTGAAAAAGGGACCAAGTTCTGGGTTACTTCGACCCAGAAAATTGGGTTATTATTATTATTATTTTTACTCAGCTTTCGGGTTGAATATTTGACCCAGAAGTTTGGTTATATGACAATGTTGGGTTATTTTAACCCAGAAATTAGGTCAACAACCCAAATGTCTGGGTTGAAATAACCTAGAAATTAGTTGGTCCTTTTTTAACCCATCAGTTTGACCCAGGAGTTTTTAGTGTGTTAATCAATTTGTTTTAAAAAAAAATGCAATGTTATTACTAACACAAAAATTAATCAGGTCATTCTGAAGTGGGACTTCAATGTGGGGCTGAGTGGGTAAAAAACCTGAAAATGTTCATAGGTTAAAAAGCTACAACAGATTTGGGTGTTTAATCGGCTTGCTTGCTTTCCAAGAATCATAAAGTAATCCAGTATCAGGGTGTACTGGCTCAGATGTTAGAAATATCACATCATGCCAGAAATATAGTCATCTAGAAATAGTGTATAAATGAACAAGTGAGGATGAAGTTGTACATTTGTGTAAATAAATTTGGTTTCTTAAGTTTGTAGATTGACCCACTAAATATTTAACAAACTAAATCTTAAATCCCTCCTCTTACTTTGTCCTTCAAATTTTATTGGTTAGACCCGCACATCATCTTTAATCTGATTGGTTGCAGGTCGCGTTCGTCATTTATCTGTAACCGCCTCGTTTGCCAGAGACTTCCGCTTCTGTGTCAAGACAAGGCAACACACTAAATTCCTGTCCAGATGCTCTGGACTTCCCAAACTACTCAGACAACACACACAGCCGAGGTAAGATGGTAGATTATTTGGTGCTTTGCTCACGGCCTCTCTCTTTTTTCTCCCACCATGCCTCAAATTTTGCTTTCCCCCATATATAAATTTATATAAAATTGTTGCTAGCTATGCTAGTTAGCCACCTCTTTTCTTGTAACCCGCTCGCTAACTGTAAAGCTAGCTGTCAAAAAGCTCGCAGGGCTTTAATGAGTCAGGGCTGCCAGCTTGATGTTATGTTGTCCAGGGCAAGCAGTGCCTCACATACAGGTGGAGTCCTTTTCCGTTTTTCTTTTATTGTTTCTTTTTCTTTGATATGATTGCTGTTTTTGATAACGTTTTATTTAGGCAAGCTAGATCAATTGCTATTGTGTACGCCAGTGTTAGCAAGTAAACAGTTGACAGTAGCATATTCAGGAGTAGTCATCAGATTTAGTCGTTAGAGTTGAAAGGTTTATTTCAAAGCTGAGTGCAGTGCTCATCCCAAACCAGTGTCCTTTTATCAAATAAAGCAGTAGGTGACTGTTAAATGACCGGTTAAGACAGTCAAAGCTACCAGGTGACGTTAAATGTCAAGGAGAGAAAAATGCAGATGGAAGGGAGAGAAGTGTGTGAAACTCATGAAGCTCTCAGCTGTAATGTTCACCCGCAGCATCACTTTATCTTGAGGATGGTACAGATTAAAGTTACGTTTAGCTGCTGCTCAGAAGGAATGTCCCCGTGCCTGTCTGACCTCTCACTGCTACCATCATCATCTTCATCTGTCTCACAAGAAAACTAAACAAAGCTTTGGCTTTAAGCTTGGTGTACTGCAGGTCATTGACACCAAGGTTTGTACGGACTCTGTTGTGTTTTTATCTGTCCTCCCTAAGAGGCATATTCTCAGTGGCAGACAGCATTGCTGTCAGGCAGCGTTAAACTTTGCAAATATGCGTAGAAAAACAGAGAGATTTCATTATTTGGAGCTTAATCTTGTCTACTCTGATTTTTAAAAAGGAAATCAGTGTTGTAATATGAAAATACTTTGTTTATGGAAAGTTGCACAGAAACATGCTTGTATCTAAACATCAACATATTTGATGCCAGCTTTTGTTGACAATTATTAGAATAAAAAGAATGAAATATTGAGCTACATGAAATTTTGCTGTGAAGCACTCCTGTAAAGTGCTCAAGAAATCTATAAAACCATTTGAAAACAAATGTACAAAAAGATGAATTTAACAGTTACTTTACACCAAACAGCAGGCTAATCTCTGTGGAATTACAGTTGGCATCATTCTGTTTTCCCTCTTCCTCCCAAAGGTGCTCTAATTACTCATATAGTTAGTTGCTATGGGGATAGAAGGGAAACATCAGTATGTACTAGTGAACTGCCTTCCTGTCCTCACAACAACATTGTGAAGCTGTTTTAAGTAGGCCTATTAGAGATTGTCTGTGTCGGGTTGCCTTTTCCAGTGTTCGTTCTGTGAACGCTTTAAGGGATAATTCTGTTGTGCAACATGCATTTCTGCAATCTGTGGTCAGATTTAAGGGAACAGGAAGACGTACTGAAAGCCAGGTCAAACACATGCTTCCCAAGTTTTTGTATTTGAATTTGAAATGTCTCTTTTTTTAAATTTTTTTACTAATTTATTGGTAGCTGGTGGACATGAGATTATAAAATAATGGAAAAATACATGTATTAGTTTGAATGTTTTGCTATCCGCCCGGTCTTATTTTGTTCATACTATCCAGTCAGGTACTGTGAAAAACATTTGATTAAAGATACTCAGTTGTCTTCAGCTCATTTTATTAATACACCAGACATGTTGTGCATCCTGTTTTGGCTGTGTGAGTACATATCCAAGTTTGAGCTGATGCTAGCCATGGCAACCATCCATGTAACAGAGATAATACTGTATATTTTACTTGTCAAATAGAAAAGTAGCTCAATTAGAATATCTCTACAGCAGGCCAGCATTCCTTTGCTCAGCTTTTTATTGGCTCATTTTCATACGGCATGCTGGTCAGCAAGGACAAACTATAAGAACAAGGTTGCATAATTATATCAGCATCGTTATCACTAGCCAATATTACAGTAATAGGTATTTATTAAATATTGATCTATAATTATTTTCCTGCTGTGTTTTCAGTGCCAATGCCATATTATTATTTCAGCAAGTAATTCAACACTACTCTCACTGTTATGCTCAGTATGGAAGTTTTGTTCTAACTTAATAGGTTGTTCTTGGAATGTAGTATTCTTTTCTGCAGCTGTCGCCATTAAATATATTTATTTTTCTTAACTTTCTGTGGAAGATCAGAGCTGTAGTTGTTGCTGATGTTGACTCTGCTCTGGCAGGCAACGATGTGCTGACCGTCGAGCCTGGCTTGCTTTTTGCTTTCTCTTCATGTTTCCTGTCCTTGTTTATTGATTGTGAAAGACAACAGATTGAAAGTCAGAAAAGCATTTTTGCCTGCAAAGCTACACACACTTACCGAAATACTGGGAAGTTTCAAGAAACTCAAACAAATTAGTCATCTCTTTCTACTGGCTGGACTACCAGTAGACCTCAACTCAGACGTACTGACCCAAAGGCAGAAAGAAAAAAAAAGAGAAATTTAAAAAACTATATTTAGAAACAAGTCACAAACCAATATTTTTGCAAATAGCGATGAAGGGCAAACCAGCGTTTTTGCGTGTGCGTTACGTAATCAGGAATGTTGCTGTGTTTGGCTAAATATGAACACCTATGTTTAGAAGTACAGTATGATGCTGAGCGAGCTTGTACTGTGAAAGTAAAAAACTCATCCTGGCAGGTTTTCCACTCTGGCAGGTGTGGCCATAACGTGCTGACTCACACTATGCTGAATGGTGAGTTTGTGTAAATGTGGGGGAAACTTGAATGGTTAGCTTCCTCCCAGGAATTAGACAGTATTTTATTCCCAGGGGGATAGCATGGCAATCTAATGCAGAAAAATGAAGAAAGCATACTTGGGTTATTTAAAGCTTTATTAAACATAATCAGCGAATATTAAATTTTTACCTGAATTAACATGGCAGTCACAGTTTGCTGCCTGTTATTCTACTTCGAGGTAATGTTCATCTGAATATAAGAAGTTTAAGTCTAGCACAAAGGGAAGGGCAAACCAGCGGTTTTTGTGTGTGTGTTACGCAATCAGGAATGTTGCTGTGTTTGACTAAGGGTGGACACCTATGTTTAGAAGTACAGTATGATGCTGAGCGAGCTTGTACTGTGAAAGTAAAACTCATCCTGGCAGGTTTTCCACTCTGGCAGGTGTGGCCATAACGTGCTGAGCTCACACTATGCTGAATGGTGAGTTTGTGTAAATGTGGGGGAAACTGAATGGTTAGCCTCCCCTCCAGGAATTAGACAGTATTTTATTCCCAGGGGGATAGCATGGCAATCTAATGCAGAAAATGAAGAAAGCATACTTGGGTTATTTAAAGCTTTATTAAACATAATCAGCGAATATTAAATTTTTACCTGAATAAACATGCAGCAACAGTTTTGCTGCCTGTTATTCTACTTCGAGGGTAATGTTCATGTGAATATAAGAAGTTTAAGTCTAGCACAAATGACCTAAATGAAAAGTTAAACAGACTTTTTTTATTCTAATCGACTTGGTGACATGGTTTTGAAAAACAAGGTGTATTAAACTCAGTTACTTTAGAGCTTGAACATTTTTATTCCCGTTTCATGTTTACAGTCAGACATCCTACATTTGAAGAAAAGAAAAAAAGCCTACTTGAGCTATTTCTCTTTTTTGTCATTGTTTATTTTTTTGCATTAGTTTGAAGATGAACAAGAATAAACTGAGCATGACGACAATGGAGACCAGACCAGATAATTGTACTTACCTCTCATGACAAAATTTATACAGTTTCCTCTCACATTCTTCCTTTCTTTTCCACTTCACTTCTGTGTGGTCAGGGCTGATTAGATTGAAGTATTTTGCTGTTCAGTGTTTCTTTTTAAATAATTTATTTTAATTTCAGTTGTGGTGATGTGCGTTGTAGATGATCACGCTGTACGTTGTTTCTCTGCAGAGCAGAATAGATGTTGTCGACTGTAGCGTTTCCTTCTTCCACACTGCTGTGGTCAGTGAATGTACTTGACAAGGTTAGTCTTGTGATTGAGGTTGAATGAATTTGATTTCATACTTGCTTTCATACTCTAATAAAAAGTTATTTGTACACTTTTGACATTTTAACTCTCTTTTGGTCTTGTGATATGAAGTTTCATTTTCTTGTCCTCAGGCAGGGCTTGTGTGTCCCAGTACTACAGATGATATGGAAGGATGGGGCTTTATATTGTGGAAATTTATTTTATACACATTGCCATTATCCATCCATAAACTAGCTGTTTAGTGTTCTTTTAAGTTTTTGTTGTATGTTCTTAAGTTTTTTCTGGGTTGTAATGAAAATGGCAAGTTTAGCAAATAAGGAAAAAAACATTGGTTATCTATTCTTTTGTGGTTTGTTCTTCCCTTCTCCAATTATGAAATAAGGTATGCTCTAACCTTGATTATATAACCTTGTTTTGCGTGAAAAATGTAGTAGAAAAAATTTGTATACAGAGTTGTAGTGTGGCATTGAGTGTGCATCCCATCTTCCCTTAAAAACATTATTTGAGTTTGATTAATTCACACTTATTGATTCATTTTAGCTCATTTGATTGGACAAGTTATCGAACTGTGTTCCTCAATGATGCAAAAAAAATGGACAAGTTGGTTAGGACGTATTTGACCTAGTTTACCTACAACTGTGCGTACTGGGTGCACACAATTCTTTCTCCACAACTCTTCTCTGAAGCAAACGTTGTGTCCCTTCTACTCTGCACAGAACCCAGAACAAAATGCTGCTCTGCTTGAAATTAAACACAGCAGTCTGCCTGTGCTTCACATCCCCCCTCGGGCTGGATTCACATCCTTCGTCATTCTCACAGATTGTCAGATAATATACAACTTGTTCCTCTTACCTTTAATAACTGATCTTAAGTATGCATTTGGCTTTTTTTTGCCCCAATAACAGGAACAAAGAAGCTTCATGATCTGGTCAAAATCATCAATAATAGCTCTTTGCTTTATATCACGCTATATCAGTTTCCGCTGCATATGTTGAACTGAACTGACACTTTTCTTGTTCTTCTTGTTGTGTGTTGTAATGTATGATTATTTGAAAAGAAAGGCATAAAGGTGAAATACAAACTTGTAGTTTATTTTCTGAAAAACGTTGAACAAATAAACTAATACTTAACAAATACGCTTATTTTACTTTATGCTTTTTTTTTTTTTTTTTTTAAGATTATAAAATAGGTTTATCATACTGTTTAACAAGCCTTTAAAGATCCCACAGCCTGCTTTAATTGGACAGTTCCACATAATCCCACTTTTCCCACCTACCCACATCATATTTTTTAAATTCAAATTTGGTTAGTATTTACCAGGGATCCTGAGTCCTTGTCCTTGTGGGCTGGTGTCCTGCAGGTTTTAGTTTCTCTGCTGAAACACACCTGAGAGTCAGACTTGATATCAAGCTCAACACAAGTCTGCTAATGACCCACTGATTTAAGGCAGGTGTGTTGCAGCAGGAAAACTTCTAAAACCTGCAGGACACTGGCCCTCAAGGACCCTGGTATACACCTCTACCTGGTAGGATGAGGCATCAGATTTCTGTTTTTGCAACAAGACATGTTGCATCATACAAAAAGTTAAAATTAAGTTCAAGTTTAGTTCAACACCAAAAGAAATTCTGTCTATAAAGTTCTTGGTACACATGACAGCCACCTTGTGGTAGTGTAATTAAACACTCAAGGTTTATGTAATGTTCAGTCCCATCTTTTCTGGGTCCTTGCCCTAATAAAAGTATACAGGGAAAGAAAGTGCTGTTTAAATGCACAACAAGAACAGATGATCACTTGTTCATTGTCAGAAGCCACTGGTCCAGCTAGATTCTGCACAGATGAGAAACGACTAGTTGCTGAGCACTACATTTGTCATTTTTTCATTTTCTGCCTTTAGACATAAACCTTACACTGTTATATTGTTTTGTTTTTTTAAAGGTTCTTATGGTCTATTTTATCTTCTGTTTCACAAGTTGCCTTATTGTGTACTTCAGTGTTTGAGTGAAATTGCTCTGTATGTGTTTCATGGTCTACAGAGGTGTGCTGCTTTTTGAAGTAAACATGTTAAATGGACATATTGAAGTTTGGGATGCACAATATAATCGCCCCCTATCGGTATCGGCCTATATCGGCCTTAAAACTGAGTATCGGACATCAGCCGCCCCACCGATATTTAACCGATCAGGTCACTGTTTCTAAAGTCTTAAAAAAAAACAACTTCTTCTTCTTCAAAAACTTCTTTTTTACAGACTTTTAAACTTCTAAAGACTAGGGGTGGGAGAAAATATTGATACACTGAAATGTTGCTATATATATATATATATATATATATATATATATATATATATATATATATATATATATATATTTATTGACATAAAAAATGCGGTATCAATCTATTTTACTGATGAAATCTCGCGATATTTCATCGTTCTATAGGGGATTATCACGCTTCTGTGTTCCGAACTTCCGGTTTGAAACACTTAGAGGGCCCACTTCCGGCCCAGTTCAATGTCCCTGCTTTACTTCGTAGATAACGTGAATAAACGCCAACCCTACTGAAATTTTCACGGATTCCAGACTGAAGTGATACTAAGGAAGAAGTGGATCAAAGCGATTCTCCAGAGTGAAGGGCCGAACTTTATAATAAAACAACGTAGCATGTTTGTTTGTAGCCGGTGGGGCACAACACCGGCATGCTAGCATTAGCCAGCTAGCGTTTACCGACGTGCTTAACTTTTTGTGTCTTAAAACACACATACATCTCGATGTCCCCGTTTTCACTAGAACAACTGGGGACTGCCAAGAAAGGAGACGCCTTCAGATGCTTGTGTGTTTTCAGCTGCACAAAGTTAGGCACGTCATCAAGCTGACTAATGCTAACCTGCTAACAGTAGTCCGCCAGCTACTACTCTGTTAAACTTTGTAAATCGGATAAACGCCAATGCCAAGTTTTCATTCCAGACTGAAGTGATGCTAAGGAAGATGTGGATCAAAACGACTGATTCGCCGCGGTGAAGGACCAAACTTTATAATAAAACGACACGCGTTTGTTTGTGGCCGGCAGACTGCGCAGTCGTGGTAGCAGGTTAGCATTAGCCAGCTCGATAACGTGCCTAACTTTGTGCGGCTGAAAACACACAAGCATCTGAAAGCGTCTCCTTTCTTGGCAGTCCCCAGTTGTTCCACTGGAAACAGGGAGGTATAGACCCGATTTTCAGATGTTTGTGTGTTTTAAGATGCACAATGTTAAGCACGTCAGTAAACACTAGCTGGCTAATGCTAGCATGCTGTGAAGTGCCGGTGTTGTGCCCCACCGGCGACAAACAAACGTGTGTTTTATTATAAAGTTCGGCCCTTCACCGCTGCGAATCCATCGCTTTGATCCACTTCTTCCTTAGTATCATTTCAGTCTAGAATGAAAACTTAAGTATGTTTGGAGTTTATCCGATTTTAACATGGCCCGGAAGAGGAAGTGCCAAAATCTGGGAACTTCCGGTAAGCGTGATAATCCCCTATTATGAAATCTCACGAGAATTTACAAAAATTTCATGATATTTTCATTAGGGCTGGACAATTAATCGAATTTTAATCGTGATTTCAATTTTGCCTTTTCATGATCATAAAAACACTGTAATCGAAGAAAAATGATTAATCCTGAATTGAGCAGACTGGTGGAGTTATAGGAAGCAAACTGCAGAGAGTGTAGAACAGGAATGCATGTAGACTGTATATATTATTATTGCTATTATTATCTTAAATAATATTCTTATTTTGCTCCTTTACTTGTTTCTAATTTTTTTCCGGTTTTATTTTTTTAAAAGTTATATTTGAAGTTGAGTTTTGGTGGTTCAGTAAACACTTTTTATAAAATCAATGAATAATCGTGTATATTAATCGTGATTTCAATATCAGTCAAAATAATCACGATTATACTTTTTTCCATAATCGTCCAGCCCTAATTTTCATGTGCTGATATAGTAACATTGAAAAATGTAGTATTGATTTTTTTACTGACAAGATCTTGCGATATTTCATTGTTCTGTTACGAAATCTCGTGAGAATTCACGAAATATTTTTAGATTTTGTAACAACGATGAAATCTTGAGAGATTTTGAGTAAAACAGATCGATGCCAGATTTTTAAATATTCATATGATATCGTCATATGAATATCGTCATATGAAAATATTGCGATATTTCAGTGTATCGATAATTTTTTCCCACCCCTATTTTTCAAAGTGTTGGAAACGGATATCAAATCAGCTATTTGCAATGACTGTTTATTTGCTTCAGCTTTAATATCTGTATTGATATCGGTTATCGGCCACATGAGTTTTAGAATATCGGCATATCGGATATTGGCCAAAATTCCAATATCGTGCATCCCTAATTGAAGTGTGTTTTAGTGCAGTTATGTTTAATTTTACCACCTTGACTCCTATGTTCTTTCTCAGCCTGTGTCTTTGTTAGATGTTTTTATGATTTAGATCTTTGTTTCCAAAGGAGAATGAGTATCTATTGACAAACTATTTTGTAATTTTTGACAGTACTGAGCTTGAATACTGGTTCTGTTACGTCTGGCTTGGACAACACCAGCAATGAACTAGTGTAGTATCTTTGCATTTTTGTGTAGAACTGCGGAAGATTTTCAAAAAATGAATGAACCAGGCCACAATGAAGTTTGTGTGTGAATTTTCTTTTTCTTCTTCTTGTTCTTTTTTTTTTTTTTTTAAATTATAGCAATTAATTGCATGCAGCACACTGACTATAGATATTTTTGGAAAAAGAGGTGCCATCTTAACCCTCTCTGCCCCAAATTTAATTTCTACACGTGACATGCTGCATACACATTTTCATGCCCTTTGTGTACCTAGAGGACGAGTACCAGCTCACATTGGGGTTATTTGTCTAAGCTATTGTCCAAGTATAGAGGAGCATGGTTGTGGTGTAGTTGTGGTGCCATGTTTATGTAATTGCACACTGGCATTTGGGACACAACAAGCAATATGATTCAGCCTGTCACAGCCAATCAGAGAGCTTTGTCTCTTGGTCTGTGGGTGTGTCTGAGTCAACTTGGTATATGTGCACAGTTATGGAATACAAAACATGGTTCACTTACTGTACAAGGTTTACAAAAGAGAGTTCCAGTGAGAATTTCTAGATATTGCACACACCTTATCATCTTCCTGGTCTTTTATAAAACCCTATAAACCTTATCATTGAACTCCCCATGATGCATGTGTATCTTCCACCATTATAAAAAAAAAAAGAAAAAAGCTTTGAGAAGTGAAATTTTCTCAACTTCTAGGAAGACCAACTCTTTTTTTTTTTTTTTTTTTTTTTTAAGTTTTACAAGTTAAAGTTACTGTTATGCATATATTCATGCTACATAACTGGAACTAACGGTTTCACAGTAAGGGGATCCTAAAGTTCAGTAATATGTGAAATGACAAAAATAGTAAAGCTGCAATAACACATGCAAATCAGATTTTCAGCCTTGTTTGCTCTGCTCACATAGGCGACATAAATGGCATTTTGTCTTCATCACTGTTGCTAGGAAGCAAACGTTTCACTGTTTTTAAGATTACATGCTCAAGTCTTTACATTTTGTATTTTACTAAGTGTATGTTGCATTCAGTGGTGCTAAACATAATTTCACTTGGTATTTTTGCTCAACATGACAGCTTGGATTGTTAAAATGATTTCAGTAGTTTTTTTTTTTTTCTTTTTTTCTGCAAATTGACTTGCTTTGTGCCAGCATGCCACAACCTGATATACAAATGTGAGATTATGAGCAGCAATATAGGGCATCACTATGCTGTGGAGATAAGATGCTAATTGTGGCCAAAGTAACTATTGGTGGCCTTGAACTTGGGATTTGGAGACGCTAACCCACTGAGATGGAAAGAGTGATTAAAGTGACATTGTAAAACCTGGGGATTTCTGTAAAAATCAAGTAATTTATGAAATTCTGAGTCTGTAATTCAGGTTAATATATTTCCATTTTTTTCACCTGGTTCGTATGAATTCTTTTGACATCAGAAATGCAGGTTTGCTCTGGTTGTAATCCATATTTCAAGCCCAAGGACCACTACCAAAAACCTGCAGGGATGAACAATGAGTGAGCTGTTTCGAGTATTTGAATAGCAGCTTGTCATCCATTCTGTCCGCTCTATTGATCGTGGATGTCGAGACCAAAGTTCATTTGTGTGCTGAAGGCGTTAACTATGTCTGGCAAAGGTAAAACCCCACTGTTTCTGACAAAGGCACAGTAAGGGGGAAAAAAACATCTACTGAATCAGTGGTTTACCCTCTTAATTTAGCTACTCTATGAAATTGGATGCTTTGGGATTAAACTGCACAGCAGGTATGTAGATTTTTTTTTTTTTTAGATGCAAACAACCTCAGACAAGACGGATCGTTGTTTTTGCAACTTTCATTTCAGAATGATTTCAAATTGAATAGTAAATTTTATTGTTTTTAATAAGCAGTTGCGTAAAACAGTCATGTTTTTTCATGTTTTTTTTCCCTATGTTTGACGGTTATCTTCTTTTCAGGGTTGAAAGAATGATGCTTTAAAAGTATCAGATGCTAAGAACAGATTAAATTCTGAATCTGGGACACATGAAGAAAAAAACTCCTGAAACTTGTTGGGTAGACTCTTGCAACATGATCCTGCATATTACAGATTTTGTTATATTTGCTTTCAATTTATCAGGCAAACTCTTAATAAGTAGAGTCTAATCATGCTTGAAAAGTCTACAAGCTTTAATTACTGCTACTGGAAAATAAAATGCCCTTTACGTTTCACTATAATCATGTAAGACCAACTAAAGTCTTTGTAGTCACCAGAAATTATATAAATATAAGGCAATGATTATTTTGCCTCAGTATCTGAATTAAATTACAATTTTTTATTTTTGTCAGTTTATTTTTATTTGTTTCTTTGCCAGTTTCCACTGGATATCCTGAAATTTGAGAAAATGTTTCTTGGCTTCCTATTTCTGCTTGGAGATTTACTTAAAAATGTGTAAGGGATAACTGTCTGCTGAGGTTAAAGATGCACCACACAGACGCATAAGACTGATACATCTATCAGTGTCTTTGTTGGATAAACAAAGACATTATCACTACCACTCTCCACTCTTTCACTGTTTCAGAGAGGATCAAATTTAGCTTAATTTTACATATCCTTTTATATATGACTGATAAGAAAGTCTTAATATTTAGAGCCCTTGTTTTAGCTTTAGACCTTTGCTTGTGATGGTGTCTAAGCAACTACTGAGCACCTGCTGTAAACAATGAGTCAGCTTTTATGCTTGGTGATTGTGAAAACCATAGTAAAGTGAACAGGAATTACAGTGTTTATACAGTAGAACAGCGTGCTCCACTGCCGGCACAGTGAAATGTTAAAGCTGTTAGAGTTTTAATAGTTAATTTAATTTACCAGCTGGCATTGTTTAATTGAAATGTGTTATGGACTAAACAGAAATTAAAGCCTTTTGTCTGACTGGTAAAAACCCTCATTGATGATCACTTGGTTACGTTCAGCTTCTGTGCAGCAATAATAAACATTTAAGCTAGTTCATTCAAAGTTTACAAGCTATTTTTAAAGCGATTTGGACTGGATGTATTGCTCTTGTAACTTATTTATAGTTTTGTTGAAATTTAAAGGCAATTTTAATTCACAGTATTAAAGCTTGTTTCGATTCTACTGTTTAAACTCAGTGAAGTTAATGTACCAAACAGAGGTTAGCAAAGACTCAGAATGCCTGTGACAGTGGTGTCCTGATTATGTAACTGCTGAACTAGAAAACTCACTGTTTGCACTCATTGGCCCATGATGGACAAGATTGTTGCTCAGACAAAGCAGATTTTCAGCCTAGAGTCTAAATAGCTGAGCATGACTGTCAGCATTTTGTGTCATCAGAAATCTCACTAATGCATCATAGTACAGAAAAAGAGCATTGCAGTAGTCAGGGTTTTTTAAAAATATAGTTTTAATAGCTCTTTTCTAGGGATGCATGATATTGGAATTTTAGCTGATATCCGATATGCCGATATTTTAAAACTTATGTGGCTGATTACCGATATTAAAACTGAAAAAAAAAGTCATTTTAAATAGCAGTTTTGATATCTGTTTCCCACACTTTGAAAAATAGGGGTAGGAAAAATTTCGAAACACTGAAATATCACAATATTTTCGTATGCCAATATAAAATCGATATTTAAAAACATGGTATTGCTCTATTTTACTTACAAAATCTCATGAGATTTTATCGTTTTGTTACAAGATCTCACGATATTTCGTGAATTCTTGCAAGATTTTGTAACAGAACGATGAAATATTGCGAGATTTTGTTGGTAAAATAGATCAATACCACGTTTTTTTTTTTTTCTAAATATTGTAATATTTCAGTGTATCAATATATTTTCCTACCCCTAGTCTTTAGAAGTTTTAAAGTCTGTATAAAGAAGTTTTTGAAGAAGAAAAAGAAGAAGAAGTAATAGTTTTGGGGTTTTTTCAGACTTTAGAAACAGCAGGCTGATCGGTTAAATATCGGTGGGGTGGCCGATGTCCAATACTCAGTTTTAAGGCTGATATAGGCCGATACCAATGGGGGACCGATTATATCATGCATCCCTACTCTTTTCCTATTTTTTTCTCTCTTGTGCATGCGATTGTTGTGTCAATCCCAACTTTGCTTCTTCCCAAGGGGAAAAAAAAACACTGAAATTCTAAATTCACATTCATTATGGTGATAATTTCTTTGTTTTTGTCTCTTCAGGTAACTTATTTGCCTTGGACAACAACATCAAAGAAACTGAAGTCTCAAGTTGCAGCCATCTGCTTGCTGTCTGATAACTGAGAAGCTGTTTCGCTCTGACTGACACCTCCACCGTACCATCTGCCAATAATCGGCATCAGTCTGACTTTGGGACCTTCCACTTCTATTTAGAGTGTTTACTGTTGTCCTGGTGACACTCAGGGGGGGCGTTCCTCAACAAATCTCCCTTCAGAAGAACTCTGTGGGGCCGCCACCTAAAGGAACATGTGCTAGAAGTTTATCTGTCCCGAACTGTTGGCTTTGACTCTAGAAGATGAGCAATGAGGATGAGTTTTACGACGCCGTCACAGGTGGGTGCTGATTGCACGTTTCTCTGTTTTATCACACTGACATGCTACCATGTTGGGATCTAGCAGGTAAGGATCAGTCGTGGGGGGTCTATAAATCTTTTGGAGTAGTTCATAAATGGAAAAGAAAAAATCAAGCAGTGATGGAGGAGATCTGATAGTTTAATTGAAATAACAAAAAACAGATGTATGTTGTAATGAAAGCCATCAGAATTGCTCTTTTTAATTGAAAGACAGGCAGAAGTAGAGAAAGTTTCTTCTTTTACTTTGATAATGATGCAAATTATTTGAGTTACTTTTGCTTTAATGTTTAACCCAAAGAATTTATCGTTGTTTTAGTCTAGCCTTTCCCAAATGATGCCCAACATGTTATTTGATACCATGTAACTTTGCAAAAGAATACAACTTGGCTGTAAACTTCAGCTTGAGTGGTTTTGGAAAGCATACAACACCGAGGTAGTAACTCAAGTTGTGTCTGTTATGGAGGTATAATGCCGTCCGATGAAATCTAATCTGTCCCAGACAGATGATCAGTTCAATAATTTAGAGGTTGGCTGTCTCCCAATCATGATCAGTTTTATTAACAGCACCCAGAGCAGCGTGGGTTTATCTTTGTTACTATATCATCCGTGCAAAATTAAAGAAATAACCAAAGGAAAAGCTATTAAATCAGACTTTTTTTCTATCAGAGATGTTGTTTTTAGATTTAGTGATAATTTGTGACAATGGTATTTTTTTCAGGCAGGGAAAGAAATAATAAGGTGGCTTGGTGCTAGCTGGGTTTATATGATATCTGGTGCTGTGAAGCACGTTAAATCCAATAATGGATCATGGATGTCAAGGTGTCTTCTGTTTCTTTGGATCTTAAATTTCTGGACTGACTGTAGATGAACTTCAAACACCCTGTTTGACTAGAAGAAAGTTAGAGATTTTACCAACTTACTGTATGATATGAAGGGTGTTTAAAGCAGTCTGAGTGGTGATAATAACTTGTTTTTTTAAAATACAGTAAAATGTAGACACTTTTTCTACTACTTGCTGTAATAGGAACTAGAGATGCATCAATCTGATACCTGGATCGGATTTTGGCTCCGATATCGACAAATTAGCTGGATCAGATATTGGATGAATGTGGCCGATCCAACATTCCGATCCAGTCTTTTCTGTTTTTATTAATATCGTAATAAATGTACACTTTATTTGTTAAAAGATAAAATTAGGTACAATTATATCTGTTAATTTGTTACCCTTCTTTAAACAAGGTTAAATGTATATTTGAAGCCTGATGGCTTCACTCACATGGCAAGGAATGCAGTTTATTTATCCAAAAGTAGTGTTGGATCGGTATCGGCCGATACGCTCAACCCTGGTATCGGATTGGATCGGAAAAAACTGGATCGGTGCATCTCTAATAGGAACATCAGTGTTGCCAGCCTGTCATGCACATCCTTATGCTGAGAGCACACTTTAGGTCAAAGCAAAGTCTCCCATCAGAAATTGCCAACATCATTATTTATACTTTTTGTTGAGTGTTCATGCCGTGCAATATTCCTGTAGACTTGAGTTGCTGGAAAGTTTTTATCTATTTATTTATTTATTTTTAGCTGTTCTTGTCATTTGCTAGCTCTTGTTTATATGCAGATATAAAAAAAAAGATTCAGGCGTATGCTTCTCTGTTTTAGTCTTTTTTTATTTTCATTCTGCTCATCTAAGAAATTTGAGACCATTACAGAACAATCCTGACGTATTTTTCCTTCATACTCTTGCTGTAGGATAAATGGACATCACCTGCTGCTGATCACAAGTTTCATATAAGTTTTTATAGCACATAGCTGCTTTTTTGAAGTTATCTGAAAGCAGCTGTGACAAGAGACGATAAATTATGCGTATTTAAAATGGATTTGGAAAGGATTTCATACTTAACTGAGTTGCGTAAAGTTTCATCTGCAACAGGAAGCCCTTGTGGTTTCAGCTTTATGATTGGAGGCTACTCCTTGTACGTCGCAAACTGATGTGAAACACAAGTTCCACTTCCATAATTGTAAGCCTGCAAATATTTACTAATACTAGCTGTAGAATAACTTTAATAACGGGATTAAAAGCTTGTGTTTGCCACTGGTCAGATTTCAGTAAAGATATAACTGCTGTTGTGTGATGAGTCATTTTTCTGGACCAACAGTGCCTGTTGCCTGTTTTTAAAGCTTGATAAATGCATGTTAGTGGATTGGCTGTGGTTTGTAATTTCCACTTACAGACACATCGTCCAGACACACGGCCTTGTCCTCTAGCAAGTGTGGTTTTACACACAGTGTGAAAGGCCTTCGTAGGAAATTGACTGCAGTTCTAACCGGCCTTACGTGACATGAGAATACACACCTTATACCTTTTGACACTTAACTGACACCTGAGAGGGTGTGTTAGCTGACTGGTGATAAATTCTGGTGTATTTTAAACTGTTGTCAAGTCCCCATCAAGGGTTCTTCCCAACTCCACCCTGCAGCATAATTGGAGGTGTACAGTCAGTCAGCAGTTCCAGCAATGTTCTGTTCAGTCACAAGCAAGTTTGTTTGCATCTTATCTAAAGAAGCATGACTTGAACACAAATGGATATTTAAATGTGACTTTCTGAAAGCATTTTGTGGTTTTTCAGTAACTACGTCTGTTATGGTTTCATGTGATTGCATAACAACTTACTCTACTTAAAGAAGTGAAGTGTCTCACTTCGGTTTCTGTGAAATGATTATTTAGTGAAACTGTTGAGGGCAATCAATGAAATTTGCAAGCCAAACGCAGGCGAAAAGGTCCTGATGCAAAGCGACATTCAAATAGCAGGCTGCTGGTAAAATTCTGATGTTGCAAATAAACTTAAAATTCAGCCTAAATTTGGCTGCAAGCAAGTTAATGGCTTTTTAACTGTATGACGTATTCATCTCCAAGTCCACTGATAATTTTGCTGGAACAAATCACAAATCATGGAACAAATCATCTGTTTTTTTCATCCCACAGGCCTCGATTCAGACGAGTCGTACGAGGGGGTGTCGGAGGCCAGTTACAAAGATGCACAGGTGTTTGATTGCAGCAATCAGAAGAACAATGGATCAGTACCACAAGAGAACGGCATCAAGAAACACAGGTGCAACAGCATTCCTCCACCACATTCCATCTGCAGAGTGGATGGGTTGTGTCCACTTCAGAAACTACTTGAGTTTTTTTCCGTTGATGCACAGACATTGTCTTTGACCATGTTGCAAGGTTTATTTGCCAAAGTCAAGATAAACCTGTTTGTTTTCTAAGTAATAAACTCTCACATGATGTCATTTTATTGCCTTTTATTCTCAGGGTTTTTTTTTGTTTGTTAGAAAACGAATGACCATAACATTTTGAGACAGAACCGACCATCCTTTCATGTTATATCTGTCCCTACCTACAAAGAGGGGGTATAAAATGTGAAAATTGTTGAGTGTGTTTTTGGCTAATAATACTGATTAATCAGGTTTTTTTTGCCTATCTTTGTCTTAAATACTGTTTGTGCAGTGGTACATCATGCTTGCTGAAAGTTGGCTTAAAGGAAAAAACAAGGGGAGAAGTCTGATGCTGTCCATGGGGATTAATTTAGCTGACTCATACATGAAGCATTCGGCTCATGTAGCCAAATGTTTTATTTTTTAGTTGAGGGATGTCATACAGAGCAGAAAAACACCACTGTAAGGGAGAGAAACATGGTTCTTATTGATGTGAACAGATCTGACTTTCCACTTTTATCAGAATGTGTCATATCGTTAGTGAATTATTTGCACAGGTCTTATCTACGCGTTAGATCTTCAGTGCTAATAAACCTGATATGATCCTCTCATCAACTACCATGTTTTAAATCCTTTTCTTTCTTTTATTTCAGGACTTCTTTACCTGCAGCCATGTTTTCCAGGAATACTGTCAGTGTCTGGGGTATCCTAAAGAAATGTATTGGATTGGTAAGGGCATGCAGGTCATATAAACCAGCGATTCTCAACTGCTCTGGCTTCAAGACCCACTATCACCCCCTATTGACCAGCTGCGACCCAAATTGAAGAAAACTTAACTCTTCAAATATGTTTAATGAAGATATGGTTCCATACACCTCAGATTGTACAGAATTGATAGTGCTTACATGCACCAACATGAAATAAAAAGTGCAACAAGTGAGGAGAAGTTTAAGAAATGGTAGCTTTAGCTGAGTACCTACTCACTGAATACTGTATATATAACATGCTCTGTACTGGTAAAATTTTATGGTCACATGAGCAAACTTTAAACTTAAGGCTGCAATAACAATCAAAATATTTATGTCTGAGTCATTTTCAACAGTTTGTATTTTCCGGCTTGACATAATTGCAGTTGAGAAAAAAAACAAAAACTTTTCTTTCAATGTTAAATAAAAACAAAATTAGTTGAAAACATTCACCGAATCTTTGACAAAAAAGCAGATTTTTTTCCACAAACTCAAAATAAATCAAGTTTTCTTCTGATTACTTTATCAGTAGCTACTGAAAACCACTGAAGCTCCACTCGCTTCGCCCCTGAGATGTAATACTGACATCATAGACTGGAGTCTGGGAGATTTAATGGGAGAACCGGGATGCTTTTTGCTCCTGATACCATTTTTGCCCACCATTTGGCCCGTAACCCACAGAAAATGGGTCTGTGACCCACTTTTGAGTCGAGAATAAACTATTCAGATGTTGCTTTTCTGAGGATGTAGTAAGTGAGAGCATCAGTAACTCACTGCTGCTTACAGAATACAGCTCTGATATTTGTAATGTTGATTTTTTCACACTGGACAGACTTTGAGACATAAACCTGCATACAATGACAACATTTTCAGCATGTCAGAGGTTCTCAGGTGTTGCATGGTGTTCTGGATCACATTCACAGTTGCAACACATACACTAAATAAAGTTGCATTATAAAAAAATCAACTTATTTTAGCTGATATTGGTCTTGCAGTTTCTCACACGTGGTTGAGGGGGGATTGAAATGGAAAGCATCTAAGAAATTCAAATGATTTCACCCAGTGTATTTAGTAAGCCAGGATCAATCCATGATATTTGCTTTTTTTCTAGGAACTGTCCAAGATCACGATGCCTATCGTCTTCAATGAGCCTCTGAGCTTCCTGCAGAGAATCACAGAATACATGGAACACACTTACCTCATTAACAGAGCCTGTTTGTTGCCTGACTCCATAGAGCGCCTGCAGGTCAGACACACCACACAGACACATGCGAACAGTCATCACATATGATTACTTTGAACACAGACCTCCTAAAGTCTGACTTAAAATGAATAAATGTCTTTTTAATTTAAATTATATTTTGCTATTGATTTGTGTTCCTGTAAACCCACCCCTATTGCAATTTTTCATAAGCTTCTGATCACAATGGAAATTTTATGTTTATTAATACAGATGCATTTTTAAGTTTGAAAGGAATTTAAACATTTTTACTCATTAATGAATATTAGATCTCTCTAGAGGAGCAGGCCATTTGTTTTCGTCGGCAGCCCAGTGCTAGATCATTGAACTTCATTATATTCATTAATGCAATAGAATAATTAATGACATGACATGAATGTTAAAGCTTACAGCAAACATAGGCAGACACCCACAACTACAAAAACACAATTAGTTAACACGCACCGTTGTTTTAAAACTAATGAGGTGGAAGTTATTGCACAAGCTAACAGTGGGCTGCATTTGCTTGTTTTTAGGCAGTAGCTGCTTTTGCTGTGTCAGCTGTTGCGTCTCAGTGGGACAGAACTGGAAAACCCTTCAACCCTCTGCTGGGAGAGACTTATGAACTTATCAGGTGCACACAAGCATCTCTTCTAAAGGTCATTCTGTCTTACCTGTTTGTTCTCCTAACATTCTGTTCTTTCCTGCCCTCAACAGAGAGGAACAGGGTTTCCGGCTGGTATCGGAGCAGGTATCCCATCATCCTCCAGTCAGTGCCTTCCACGCAGAAAGCCTCGCCGGGGACTTCGTCTTCCACGGCTCCATCTACCCCAAACTCAAGTTCTGGGGGAAGAGTGTTGAGGCAGAGCCAAGAGGAACTATCACACTGGAGTTACTCAAGTCAGTTACTGGGAGGTTTTTTTCTTTTTCTTTCTTTTTTTTTTTTATCTGCAAGTACTACCCAAAAAATTAGAATATCCTGAAAAAGTTCATGTATTTCTATAATTCAACTTAAAAGGTGGAATTTGCATATTATATAGACTAATAATATGTGAACCAATATATTTCAAGCTTTAATTTGTTTGAATGTTGCTGATTAGGACTTGCAGCTTAAGAAAACCTGAAACTCTAAAACTAAAAAAATTAGAATATTGCATGAAATCAATTAAAAAAAGACTTTAAATACAAAAAAGTCGGGCCTCCTAAAGTAAAATCTTGCATCTGTACTTAGTACTTGGTTTGGCCCCTTTTGCTTGAATGACTGTCTTAACCCGGCGTGGCATGGATGCATCCAGCTTCTGGCATTTCTCAGGTGTTATGGAAGAAAAAAATGCTTCCATCACAGCCTTGAGCTCTTCTTTATTGTTTGGTCTCTTCCCGTTCACCTTTCTCTTGGCAATGCCCCACATGTTTTTGATGGGGTTCAGGTCAGGTGAGTGTGCGGGCCAATCAAGCATGGTGATCATGGTTGTTGAACTAAGATTTTGTACTTTTGGCAATGTGGGCAGGTACCAAGTCCTGCTGGAAGATGAAGTCTGCATCCCCATACAGCTGGCCCACTGAAGCAAGCATGAAATGCTCCAAAATCTCCTGATAGACGGCTGCATTTATGCTGGACTTAATGAAGCTCACAGGTCCATTCCTTATAAAGTCCTCCACACTTTTGAAAGGCCCTTTCCTGACCATCTTCTCCAGGCTGCTGTCAGACCTCCGGCTTGTTCACCGTTTTCTTCCACACTTCTTCCTTCCACTTAACTGTCCATTAATGTGCTTTGAGACAGAACTCTGAGAACATCCAGCTTCTTTTGCTATCACTTTTTGTGTCTTTCCACCTTGTGCAGGGAGTCAGTGATGGTTTTCTGCAGAACTGTTCCCCATGATTGTGAATTCTTCTAAACCAAGACTGGGACTTTTTTAAAGGCTCGGGGCACTTATGGAGGTGTTTTGGATTACTTGCCTGATTAGAATGTGACACTCTGAGCTACAATACTGGAGCTTTTCACAGTATTCTAATTTTTTGAGTTTTAGAATTTGAGGTTTTCTTAAGCTGCAAGTCCTAATCAGCAACATCCGAACAGATAAAAGCTTGAAATATATTAATTCACATATTATTAGTAAATTGCACCTTTTAAGTTCAGTTACAGAAATACATGAACTTTTTCAGGATATTCTAATTTTTTGGGCAGTACCTGTATATGCTGTTAAATCCCAAATCCCTTCATCATCCAATTGCCCCCTCTTTATTTTTCCATACTTCCTTCTACTGTTAGTTTTTTAACCTTTCCTCTTCTTATCCACTGTTTCTTTCCTTTAGGCACAATGAAGCGTATACATGGAGTAACCCTTACTGCTGTGTACATAACATCATCCTGGGCAAACTGTGGATAGAGCAGTATGGCACAGTGGAAATCATCAACCACAGGTACATGGAGCACACATTATAGTTCTTGTAATGACCCTATTTAACTGTTTCTTAAGGGTACATTTACACCAGATAGTGTGCTAGACTCAGTTGGTCGGTGGGGATGATCTCCCGGACCGAGATTGCTTTTTTAACAGTTTGTTCAAGCGAGTTCATGCTGCACTTTAACCAAACAAGCCAGAGTCTCGTCGCCCGAGTTGCCACTTCTTCCAAGCATGTCACGTTTATAATAAAATGTTGACATAGTTTTTTTTTTTTTTTCTGTTTTTTAAAATTTAGTGTGGCACTAGTCAACTGTGCGAGCATCGCAGAGCCTCAATTTAACAACTAATTACTTTAAAACTGCATTATTTTATTGGGTTCTTAATAGGAACTGGGGTGGTTTTTTCTGATCATATTGTACTTAAAACTTTCACGTTGTCATCACTCCACTTTTGACCACGAGCTGTTTCGAAAAAAGTCCTACACGCGTGTTTGTTTTGGGAGCGTTTACAGTGGCCGAATGTTTATCATATAAACCATAATATAACCCACAATGCCGTGCTGAACCAAATGCATTGTGACAGTTGTAGTCCACCTCCTGCATTTGGTTTGCTTCAGTCGTACCGGGACCTGCGTTTTTAGGCGGACACAGTCTGCTTGCTTGATCTGAGTCTGTTTGCGCATTCACAACTCCTCCAAACGAAGCAGACTTAATGAGCAAACGGACCCTGATTCTAATCTAAAAGGCTGGTGTGAATATGTTAAATATGGTCTGATAGTGACTTTCATAGTAACTAAAGTCACTATCAGACATGGTAAATGTACACTGATGCTAACACTAAAATGTACAACTAACTGTCCCACATTCGTCAATGGGAGGTGGATGAATAATGTAGACGGGACATTTGGCTACAATGAATCACATTCCAATTCAAACTTTGCACCCATGAATACCCATGATTTGGATCCTTCCTCAGGGAAGAAACTGAGCAATATTCAGGCTCAAATAAAGCTCAGTAAAGCTGACAGTTGTGATGTCTGATTCTCGCAGGGCTGTTAAGCAATCCTACCACGCGCCCCCGTTTATTCTTTGTGTTTACCCTGATACTTGAGACAGCTGCTTGTTTACTCTTTGTGTGGCTTTTCAGACAAACAACCACTCTTTTAACCTGTGTTTGTCCAGGGAAGCTCTGCAAAGCTTATTATCCTTGCTTTAGCCTCACTGTGCGTCATATTCACACAGTTGCACAGATTCACACCTGCTGCTGTGAAGTCGTTTTACTGAGTTCACTGTTGCGCTGATTGGATCAGAGACCTCCCTGGAAAACATGCAGACTAGCAAACTGCTGCCACAGCACACCAGGGTCTGAACATGGCTCTTATGTATGACCTGAATAAGGCAAATTGATGACTGTCACATGAAAGTATTTAAGGTTTCAACTCATAATCTTTGTTTTTATCAAAGAATGTGCCATCAAAGGACAAGTTTTAATTTCACTTTATTATCTGCTCATTTAATTGTTATCTACTGAAACTCTGCGAATCAAACGACCGTCTTCCTATTCTCTTTTTTTTTCTGCAGCACTGGAGACAAGTGTGTGTTAAATTTCAAGCCATGTGGGATGTTTGGCAAAGAGTTACATAAAGTAGAAGGATACATCCAAGACAAAAAGTAAGAATTTATTATTGTACAGAAACATTTCCCTACGTATGGATTTTGTGTGTAAACAAGTGCTCTTTGTCATTTTCCATATGCTTACCTTCCTCTCCTTTTCCTTTCTTTTTTCCCTTTTCGTGCTTTTCCTCTGGCCATCCCTACTCTTCTTCCTCTCCTCTCCCTCATCCCTTCTTCTGCTCTCTGTCCAGTAAAAAGAAGCTTTGTGTAATCTACGGCAAGTGGACTGAGTGCATGTGGAGCGTTGACCCTCAAGCCTACGAGGCCCACAAGAAGTCGGAGAAGAAAGGAGACAACAAGAAGCAAAAAAATGTGAGAATTGCTCTGAACTTCTGTGTTTTAACATTTACCGAGTGGGTTATAAGTTTTTCATGAACAGAAGGGAAAAAAAGTTTTGAGATGGAGTTGTATTTTCTTTTTTTTTGTATGGTTACTGTCCTCTTCTTGGTTTAAGCTCTGTTCTGTCTCAATTTTTCTTTTTTTTTGGTGTCCTCAGCTTTCTGTATGGTCTTATGCAGGTAAACCAGCAGGCTTCTGTAGACTGGTGCTTTTTCCTTGAACAGCCCCACTTTAGTGTGCTTGTTTGTTTATAGTAAACACTTAATGGCGCTATACCTGATTCTGCACATTTTCGAACCATGGGAGAGGAGAGCAGTTTAGTTTGAACTGTAAGCCCCGCCCCCTAACTGTTTTCCCAGTGAGAAACGCTCCTACTCTCCCTACATCGACATAGATCGATGTATCTATCGTAAATTAGTCCAAGAACCCAATATCTACCAAAAATCGATAGCAAACCCGCTTTTATTGTAAAAATGGCTTTGTTTTGAAGGTCCTATGACACAAAATACATGTTTATAGTTGTGCAGTGAGTAGATATGACACAGGGAAATTTTACTGCAAAACACACTGTTGTTAAGAAACATTAACCTTGTTTATTACTTGTAATATTGTTTTATATTGTTTCATATTGATCGGTGGATCCTGAATCGAATCAAAATCATATTGTGACTGAATTTGAAATATCAGCAGACATCGATATAAAATCATTTCATGATTAGACCAGCAATTTACACCCCGAAGTTATACACAGATGCACAACTATGTGTTAGATATTATAGGAGACATTACAACATGACAAGCTGAAAGTATCCAAGCAGCTACTGCGATTGAAAGTGATGATGTGATGTAAAGCGGTTTGTGTTTGTTGTTTTTATATAAAGTTTGACAGCATGCTAAATCCAAAAGTTAGCATGGACTTGGTCATGTTACAGTGTAAATATCATAATTTATTATGTATTGTATACAGTAGGGACACAGAGGTGGAAACGATCAAACCAGCAGAGGTAGAGGCTGTAGCCACGTACATATTAAGGGTGTCCCATCTTCAACACCTCACAATTCGTTTGATTTTCCACTCGGGATGCTACGATCTGATTATAAAATGATTATCACATATTCATGATAATCATGAGATTTGAGGCATAATTTTTCCCTTTTCATGTTTTTGTTTGACTCAGTGCCACTTCATAATTTTAAATACATTCAGTTTCCATTCTTAATAAAAGAAAAAAAAAGTATAAGATGGTCGTAAACATTATAAATATATATAGAAAATATGAGTAAACATGAATATGTTGGATTTTCAATAAAAACTTAACTTGTTTTTAAAGATACTGAAGACTTATTTTAACCAAAATTATTATTAGCAGTTTTTACAAATTTATGTCCCAGCAGATCTGATACAGAAACAATGAGGTTGTTCAGCTCATTTATTCTGAGTTAATACTGTAAAAGCTGCTTACCAGCTTTCACTCATGGCTTTCATTTCTGTCACGCAAGTACCGGCTCCTGGCTAAATGACTGCGCTGTTAACATGAGTTAACATAAAGTTAATGTTCCTGTTTCACTGGAAGACCGTCTGGTCCGTCCTCTAAAGTTTCATGGTGGCACGTGTAACTTCTACGTTACTGCCACACTTTCAGCTGTATTTTGGTCATTAATGATCATTTTTAAAAATCGTGTGACATCGGGATGCAAAGATTTTTTTTTTTTTTTAATAGTGAATCGGCCCACCCATACTACATACTGTACACATCAATGAGTTATTCATTTTATTTTTTAAATCAAATGACCTCTTTTACCACATAACATACTGTGTAATAAGCATCTTTCTTAAAGAGATTAAAATAAAATCAGGTATAGTGCCTTTAACTGTAAATCCTTGCTTTCCTAACATGTAGATAAAATGGCAGATATAAGACGAGTAATGACAGACTAATGGAAACTGTGGATAGAACCAGTGCAAAACCAGTTCCTTGTACTCTGGGATCCAGTTTGCCTTTGGGCATGTTCTTTTTATGATGTCGGTAGTTACAGCGAGTTGTGTCGTTTCCAGGAGGAGCTGGAGGGAGCGGAGAATGATGATGCAGACGACATGCCAGAAGTCCAAGAGACCGTCTCCGTTGTTCCGGGAAGCACCCTGTTATGGAGGATAGACTCCAGACCAGCACACTCTGCTATGGTATGACAGTATTCGGGTTTGGGGGGTTAGGGAAGAAAGGAAGCCTCATTCTGATTATAGCTCTCACTCACACACACACGACCTTGAAAACACACACAAACCTAATTACAGATAACACCCCATATGTAGCCTGGCACAGCAGCCTGACAAATGCCATGAGTTACAGGTAAACTCAGTCTGGGTTCCCTCGGTTGGAGGCTGATTTCAGATGTGAGACGAGAGGCAGTCTAACAGGAACAAAGCGAACTGACAGAGCCAGTCAGAGACACACAGAAGTGATGCCACTGTCTTCTTGTAAAAGGAAAGCCCTCAGAGCAGCAAGTTGTTGTGGTTTAAGGACGTGTGCAGCTCATTAAGACATCAGGAAGGGCATCGTTCAATCTTCGCTCCCCTGTGACCGCCATCTTGACTCTTATCTTGACTGTTATTGCTAGAGAATTGAGTTGCTACAAAAGACGCATCACAAAGTCCCGCCTCCCGATCTGTGACTTGTCCAGTAGGTTTTTTTTACTGAGGTGGAAATCAGTTTCCAATGGATGGAAACCAGACTGACTTTCCATGCAGTCGTCCTCAAAATTATTCATACCGTCCAATTAAAGAAGGAAAAAATCAGCTGCCTGTGAAATAAGTTGAAAATGACAAAAGTAATAATAAGTAAAAATTCTATGAAGATCATGACACTGATTTTGAATGTGGTTCGAAAGAGATGTTAAAAATACACAAAAAAATAAAACAAGTAAACAAGCATCATGGGGCTCCAAAGCTAAAATGTTGTTGGGCAAAACTTTGAGGCAACCACTGCAATCAGGTGTTTTCTATAATGTTCAAAAAGACTTCTACACCTGTGGACAGGTATGTTGGTCCACTATTCATGGTGCTT
The DNA here is from genome assembly GCA_023101725.1 of Atherinomorus stipes. Taxonomy (NCBI): domain Eukaryota; kingdom Metazoa; phylum Chordata; class Actinopteri; order Atheriniformes; family Atherinidae; genus Atherinomorus; species Atherinomorus stipes. Next base: position 269,767 of record JALJCO010013897.1, on the reverse strand, counting down.
TAATGTGTCTGGGACAGTTCTGCTTATTTGTTTTTTTAGATTATTATTTCCAACCACAATTCAAAAGAAGTATATAATTTCACTAAAATATAATTTTGTTAATTTTTATTTATTATTAGTTTCTTTAATTTCTTGTTATTTGAATTACTATTATGAATTTAGCCTTTTCTGTAATTGGAGGGTATGAATAATTTTGAGGAAGACTGTATGTCAAACATGGTGTTGGCTTGCATGCCAGACTACTAAATATGTGCCATAAAGCAAGAAGTTCACTGTTTTCTATGTTAATCTTTGATTTTAGACAGTTGACAAATGTACTTAAGATAATGTCGTACTGGATTTGAATAAAATTATTATCAGATTAAAAGTATTCAATACTTGGACCCGGATTAACCAGACATGTTCTGTATTTACAAACACACACATGCACACTCAGCTATTATTCCTTCTTTTCTTTTTCCAGATGTACAACTTCACAAACTTTGCGATGTCTCTAAATGAGCTGGAGCCTGGCATGGAGGCCATGTTGCCCCACACCGACTGTCGCTTCAGACCCGACATCAGAGCCATGGAGAATGGCAACATGGGTAATTCATTTACAGAGCTCATCAACATCTAATGATATTCAGTAACTTGTTTACCAGAAACTTGCCCAAAAAAGAAATGGGGCAGTACTCTAGAAATAAGTTACAGTTGGTATTAAAAAATAAAAACAACCGCTGCTCCCAAACAAGACTTCAAATTACGTAAGAAGCAGCTTCCTACAGGAAACATCTGAAGTAGACAATGCTGCCACCTGCTGGCAAAAATAAAGAATAACCATTATTACCTGAAATGAAGCATTTATTTTCTCCCCGACTTGATTCATCCGTGAATGGTTAAGTGGACCGACCGTGGAACTTTGCTCTTGTGCAGATGAGGCCAGTAGGGAAAAGGAGAGACTGGAGGAGAAGCAGAGAGCTGCCAGAAAGGAAAGAGCCAAGCACGATGAGGAGTGGTCAACGAGGTAGCAATCATGCACTTACACATGCATGCCAACCGACTGTGCCGTCTTCTGTTCACTTGATATTATTTCAAACTGTGTCCACTTTTTTGACTTTCACAAACTCTGCGTCAGATTTACAGAAAATGTGTAAAATGAGGTGCATCATAGAAGACCAGACTCATGCGGGGTTTAACAGTCGCACCAAAAACATGTTTTAGGGCTTTTCTCTTTCATAATTGCTGCAATTAAACCTAAAACTAATGAACCAAAGTCACATGCTGAGAAAGGTAACTTTTTTATTATTATTATTTTTGAGTGAGGGTATTTTGATTTTTTTTTTTTAAATCTTTTTATCTTATATATAAAAAAAACATGCACTTAACACCTCAGGCAAAATAACTTAAAGGTGCAGTGTGTCTCCAAATCAAAAGTCAATGACAGAAAAGTTAAAAACTATTTCTACTTGTATTTAATTACTTTACTAAAGCCAAGTACGGTACACTGCAGGATTCCTCAAACCTTCACAGAATTGGAGATCACACACTTGATGATTACAAAGACAAATCACACAAGATCTCATCTGATCAGTCAGTGTGGGTGTGCACTACAGAGAACCCCACCTGACTATTCTTCAGCAGAGAACAGATTCTTCACTGTCGATATCCAAATTTATTTTTATTTTATTCCAAATAGTCAAACAACTTTGCGACTTTAGTGTAAACAAACATGGGGGACTTTCCGGCTATTTCTGTCCGGAAAATAACACTCACACAAAGAAAAAGATTGAAAAAGTCATGGAGACAGCATTAATGTGGGCTGTATGGTGCGCGTTGGAGGTGAATAAAAGTTGCCACAAGCATTAGATGGTTTGGAAAGCAGGGCTGTGCGCTGCAGCAACTCTGTGTGTGAAATGAGACCTCTCAGAGCTTTAAAACTGCAGTACAGGCTTTGCTTGATGGGTGCTAGAGTGCTGAACACGTGATGATATCTGGTAGAATTTTGGTCACTGATGGCTGCTGTTACTGTAAGGCATTTCTGTGCTTTGCATCTGAGATAATTTCTATGCCCATATTTACCACTAGATGTCAGTAATTCTTGGACACTGTACCTTTAATGCAGTTCCTTGACATACAGGACTGTCTCAGAAAATTAGAACATTGTGATAAAGTTCTTTATTTTCTGTAATGCAATTTTAAAAAAACATGAAAATGTCATACAGTCTGGATTCATTACAAATCAACTGAAATATCGCAAGCCTTTAATTGTTTTAATATGATGATTATGGCGTATAGCTTAAGAAAACTCAAATATCCTACCTCAAAATATTAGAATATCATGAATTCTAATTTTCTGAGACAGTCCTGTAAGTAAGACCACGATAACTAAAGCCTGGGATATACTGTGCGATATTTTCAATCGTTGCTTGCAGCGGCAACTCAAACTGTGCGAATCAGTCACAGAGTTCAAAAGTTCTCAGCTTGCGATGTCCTCATCCTGTACGAACCGACGCTCTGATGCGATCTGACTACTCACACTGTACGTCCTCAAAGACACGTTGGGGTCTTGAACAATCCCGACATGCAACGCAATAAATACAGCTAGCAGTAGAAGAAGAGGAAAACTGAGAAGAAGACAATAACCGCAGTAGCAGCAGCAACATTATGCTGTCACCAAAAAAAACGCGCTGCCTTGGCAATTTGCGTTCTTTCTTTGTGAAGAATTCGCCAAAAATAAAAGGTGACGACGTCGTGTGTGGACGAGGAATTCGCTGAGCAGATGTGGGCTGTACGGTCAGTCGGTTTTACAATGAGAACTCCGTCCAAAATCACAAGCCGGGCCGCCATGCTGCCTCTGGTTTACTTCTGATTTTGTTTCACGCATGCGAAATGTGAAAATCTTAGAGGAAAGAGTTCTCAGTCTGGTGGTGGTGCAGCTTTAACATGCGATTCACTCACGAGCTACGACCAAAATATCAAACGGGTTTGATTCTGATTCTGGAAGAGTGTAAAAGACAATAAAACTATTGTACCCGTTTCACCTCCGAACATTTTCAGGGAAGCAAATCTTCTCTTCTCACGTTGAAAACTTCTGCTAGAACCAAGCAAATGCCAGAAATATGAACCTGTTGTTAGCAAGTTTATACAAAGGAAGCCATAAGAAGCTAATAAGTAGGGAAAAAAAATCATGTTAAAGTAAAACAGGTGTCACTTAACCTGTTTTTTTCCTCTCCTTAATTTAAGGTGGTTTCAGATGGGCACCAATCCGTACACCAGCTCCCAGGACTGGATCTACAGTGGTGGCTACTTCAGCAGGAACTACCGAGACCTCCCAGATATCTACTGATCGCCATCTAGCCTTCATCTCCTCCTCTTCCTCATCTGTACCCTGAAATTACCTTCCTGTCAAAGGAATAAGAATCTAAACACCTACATCTTCATCCTACAGCCTTAATCATCATCTGAAACGCACTGACAGGCGCCACACAGATCAGAAAGTTAAAGGAAGCCAAACCTGAATCTCTCCACGTCAGACTTACTGTCTACATCTTGGACCTCACCTCCGAACGACCAGCAAACATCTCTCTTTCCTCTGTCCAAGCATCATATAGAGCACAATTATCATATAATTCCTGACCAGATCCCTGTGGCAGAGAGGCGGCATCTCTTCCTCCCTGCAGATTCCCAAGCCCAGTCTGAATGTTTAACATCTTTGCAATCAAACTCTCATCTCTGAGGAACTGCCGGCAAAGCTCCGGCTGGTTGCTCAAGCGTCACGAATGGATAACTATGATTAAAAGCGACATTAACTGAGATGTAAAGCATCGCAGTGATGGATTTGTGGACATGGAGGTACACCCAGTCAACAAGGAAATCAGGGATGTGAATGTTCCTTAGACTGAAGATGGATCTTGAGGAAGTTTTTTTTTTTATATATATAAATTTAAGAGACTCTAAACCTTAAACTAATTATAAGTGACTTATTACTCTTTAAGGAACAAATATACATGTACTGATTGTTGGTAAATTGGTCAAGACAAATCAAATTCAGGCATGAGCCCATTCCTGTCAGCTTGGCGTAATCCTAAAATATTTAGTATTTGCTGTTACGCTCCTATTAATCTTCAAGGCACAGCTTATGTATCAAATCAAAACTTCTTATTACGGATGTTTCAGTGAACAGCAAAGCGAAATGCAAGTCCTCACATCTAACCTGAAGCTCCATTGTGTATGTTTCACAGAAAATATTTTCACTAACCAGGAAAACGTGTACTGTAGATTGTTTTTGTGAAAGTTTATGGAAGAAAAATTAATTCTGATCATCAGAAGTCTTTAAAGTCATGAACAGGCCGTCATGTTTTCACATGTTCAGACTTAACACACAAGCAAAACTTTAATTTTCTAATCTTCAGCTGCATCATTTAAGCCTGAGAAACAGGAAAAAAAATTACATTTCCCCCCCTCTGGTTAAGACTAGATGAAAAAAAAAGGTTTAAAAGGTGTTGGTTTTAGCAGATCATTCTCAGATTATTTATTCGTCTAAGTAAGTGAGTTTAAAACAAAGTGAAGAAAGTATTCATCACAGTTTTGGTTCACAAATTATCCTCATGCATATTAAAGGAGAGAGGGGAACATGTTGGCTGAAAAAGTTGTATATTATTGTAAACTTCATAAAGAAAAAAGTAGTAATTCGTCACTGTAACACAGCTGTAGACATTCAGCTCACCAGTGGGGTTGGATAAGTGAACAGGCACAAAGACGTTGGGCTTTTCTGGGCGTCACCTGTGATAAAGACACAAAATGACTACAGATTTAGGAGAAAACTCAAATAAAAGACATTGGAGATGCAAGACAGCTGTTATGATTGTAGTCTTCTGTCTTTGCATCCAGCGACTGTACACAAGTCTGTGCCTTGGAGTTAATTTTGCCATCTGTGTGTCGGATCATTGCCTTCTTTTTCTTACAGTTAAACGGATCAACTGAAAGCAAAAACACTTTTTCCATGAAAACTAGCACAAGCTGATTGTTCAGAGCTCCCAGTTCATGGGCAGGACGGATGTATGTGTTTTGAACTTTATGTACAGAAACCGGTAACTCGATGATGTGTTCAGTGTGTCCTTGCCTCTGCACATTGCCTAGAATAATACTGAAGACGTTGACATAAAAAATGAGCCGTAAGATAAAGAGTGGATGCTGCACCCAGCATATATTCATATTTCATTGCAGCTGAGCAGGACTCGACTTTCAGCTCGGTCCTGGAGATGAACCTGAGTTGTGCTGGTGAATGTGTAGCAAGAAAAAACAGGCAAGAATAGATGATGGATGGGACAATTTTTTAGTTTGTTTTTGATTTATACTGAAAATATATTAAAAGATGACTAAAGTCCTTAAACATTCCACAGCTTGGAGATTCAAATGTGTATCTAAATCTGAGCTTGTGTTAAAGCAGTTGAAAGTGCATGTTACTAGGACTTAAAACAGCAGCATAAATAGATACAGCTGAGTTTTACGCTGCTTCTGCATCAGCTGTCTGACGGAAACACCCAGAAATTCACAAACCTTTGTTTTCCCACGTTTCTTTTGTGCTTTTTCTGTTTGTATTTACCAGTGCATTTGGACTTTAGTTTGCAAAACCAACTCTATGCAACTTTTGCACATCTACACGAACAGCGCCCGTCTCACTTGTTGTAGCTTTACATCCCACCTCAGTCCTCACACACACACACACACACACACACATCCTCAGCTCAGTTTTGATCAGCAGCATGTATCTGTAGGTTTGATTGCGTCTTTAACTACACAGCACTACAACTATCCATGTAGTCACGGCTCAGTTTAATTTTTCACCCGTTTCTGTTTTAAAATACATTTTCATGTCATGCTTAGTGCCTGATTTGTCTGTTTCCTTTTTTATTTATGTGTATTATTTATGATGTTTAAGGTTTTATGAAAAACTATACTGTTTTTTTTTCTTTTTTCCTGCCTATGTAGCTAAGAAAAATCTAAATTTCCTCACAAATCTGAACAGTTTTCTTGAGGGTGTTTAATCAGGACTGGAAGCACCAGTTGGACTTTTCCACTGTGGCTGTTACATCTGTCTGACTTATCAGGGGCTTTCTCTTTAGAGCATGTTTGGCTAATTACATTCACAAATCTAGATTTCAGTTATTCTCATACCTAAGAACACCTAAAACCTAAAGGAAAAAAAAAAAGCAATTTGTTCACTGTGTTGTTAGAGCTATTTTGCAAACACTAAAGTTGCACTGTCACTGAAGGGTGAAATCCAGCACTGGGAATGCGTATGAGCTGTAAATAATCCAAACAGGAACACAACAGCCTGGTATTTTTTCCTGTAAATGAATATTAGGTAGTATAATCATTCAAAAGGCTACTTAACATATGTAACAGTCATATTCATGAGTGCTGAGTCAGGCTTTACCAGTTACCACTGATACTCCTTAAACTAGTCGTAGGCTTCATGTTGCTTTAAGTGTTGGTTTTCTGTTAAGGTTTATGTCTTTTTGGACTGTCTCAATGTTATATATGTGTACAAATGTTGCACAGAGGTAATCACAAGCAAAATGTCATATTATTTTGTGCAATTGATTTATTTTTATAGTATTTAAACAGTTTTTGGTGAGAACATTGTACCAGATGTCTTATTTTGAGGTGGGGAACTGTAAAGGGTTGTATCTATACTGTGGACAGCTCGGTAGATTAATAAAGGGGGAAATGTCTACTAATAAAAATTCTAATTTCATGTTGTGACCAAGCCTCCTTTTTTATTTTTATGTTTAAAGAAATAAAGTTAATTCTAAGAATGAATGTTCTCTTATCATATCAATTGAGGAGCCCTGGTTTGTACCAAATCTTTGCACAAAGAGCAAGTTCTTAGGCATTTATCAAAGAATCTAAAGGTATAATTTTAGAGGAAGCAGAACTAAAGTTTTTAAGAAAGAAAGGAAAAAGAACTGAAGTTTTCAAAAAATTTTGAGTAAGTTTTTGTTTTTGTGAGTATTGAGGTGTAGCAGGACTGCATTCAGCGACATTCAACTCGTCCTCGGGAGGTCTCTGCACTCCATAAAATTTTATCAACAGCATGTCCTCTCACTTCCCATTTGCACAAACTCCATTCCTCCACTTGACTCCTCTATTTGTGTCTTAGGGTTTGGTTGAATAGTCGACGTTGCTTAGAAACCTTCCTAAATTAGAGAAATGACTCGGATGCATCTGAGCAGCAGCAGCAGCCACAATGACGGCTGTTAGAGAGCTTTAGAAGTGATATTTTATATTTTGACATGTTGGTAAAATATTCACCAGATATGTAACATTTTCATACCACTGAAGTATCTTTGGACTTTCAGTAATATATTTATTGGATATCTGTGTTGTCGACCCACATCGCAGCTTGGTGTCAGTGTGGTCAGAAATTAATCTCATCACAGCAAGATAATCTTTTTCTTAAATTCTCCCAATTATCTCGTGCAATGTTTCCTTAAATCTGACTTTTTCTAATGATGTAAACAAGTCCTTGTATATTGAAGCCCATTTCCGCCACACTGATTAAAAAACAAGAAAAAAAACATCAAAACCAAACAAAAAACAGTATCTCATAATTCCTGTATGACTTGGCTATCTCATAATTATGAGATCCTATCTCATAATGAGATGCTATCTCTTAATTATGACTTAGCTATCTCATAATATTGAAATATGATCTTATAATTATGAGATAGCATCTCATTATGAGAAGATCTATTTCATGACTGACCTGGCTGTCATAATTATGAAATGCTGTCTCATAATTATGACTTGCAGTAGCTATCTCATAATAATGAGATACTTTCTTATAATTATGAGGAACCAAGTCATAATTATGACATTCTTTCTCATAAATTTGAGATAATATATCATAATTATGACTTAGCGAAGTCATAATTTTGAAATAGTATCTCATTATTATGAGATAGCTAAGTCATAATTATGAGATAAAACTGTTTTTTTGTTGTTTTTTTTTATTTGAGTGGCGCAAATGGGCTTCCATATTTCCTGCTAGATACAGTCGTGCTCAAGATTATTGACACCCTCCAACTAAAGAAAAAGCTTTATTCACAATGATAATTAAAAAAACAAGAAAAAGAAATTCAGAATATACAAAATTATAATTTATTGATATAAAATATTGCTTTTGAATTATAGTAGGAAATAATAATAAAAAACAAACAAACTGGCCCAGACACATTGGAGCACCTTTCCTGTATAATGTGGACCAAAAACCTGTCAACAGGTGTAAAAGTCTTTCTGAGCGTTACAGAAAACACCTGACTGCAGCCTCAGAATGTTGCTCAATAAAAGTTGAGCTCCAGAGCCCCACCATGCTTGTTGGCTTGTTTTATTATTTTTTTTTGTGTGTGTGTGCTTTTTCTTTTTTTAAAAAAAATATTTCGTTTGAACCACAATTCAAATTCAATGTCTTTATTTTTTATATAATTTTTATTTATTATAACTTCTGTCAATTTCAACTTATTTTAGTGACAACTGATTTTTTTCCTTCTTTATCGGAGTGTGTCAATCTTGAGCACGGCTGTATGTGAGCAGTAGAAATGAAGTGACGGGTGCAGTCAGTTCAATAATCATGATTTCTGATTGATATCAGCAACATGCAGTCTGATATAACGTGTATTTGTCCTTCTCACCTTTCCATCCACCTTTTATTCAGCTATCTCTTACTTGACTCATTAAGTTGCCAGTCTGTTTGGTAACGGGGGACATATACTGATGTGGATTTGCTCTTGTGCTTTAGCTGTTAATCAGTTAGAATGAGATTTTTTTTCTTTTTGGTTCATTTACAGCTCTAAATCGCTCAGTTTCATTAAACACATTTGTGCAACCATTGAGTGAGCTGCTTCCAAGCACACAGGGAAAATTTCAGCTTTGGATACCTTCCTACATACATGCTGAAGAACGGAAAAGTAACTTAAATAACCTGACACATTCATCCAAAACACCAAAAGCCTCATCTTATTTCGACTGTTTCTTAAACAGAATGTGTTTGCAATCACAAATATTTCATTATTCTGATAAGAATCAAATATGTGTTGGTATAAATCAAGTGGTGTGATAGTGTTTAATAAGAATTATATTAATAAGGTGGAAATCTTTCTGCTAATCTGTACCAGGGAAGATGTTTTGCCAAATAAATGCAACCCATGAATACGATTTTAAAATGTTTTAAAACAATTTAATCTTATTAAAATGAAATCAGATCACAAGACATTTTTAAGCTGGTTAACTTTTGACTGTAATTAAAGTTGATCAATGTAAACAGGCATATGTTTTTTAAGAAAAAAGAAGAGAAAATCATACACAGTTAACTTTTTTTTTAATGTATTTGTCTTTTATTTATTTTCCTGATTGAAATGTATTGTCATAATTTGTCATTCATCACATTACATGGCATGATGCACCAGGTCTACTACACCCATTTACAGGAGGAATACACGGAAACATACACAAGGTTTTACAATGGGGAAACAGGAAGTTTAGCTCATTGCACTTACAACAGTGAATGGAACAATTTGTAATCATTTTAAGGCTCGCAACCTTTTTCTGTGTTTTTTTTTTTAAAACATTTTCTTTAATCAATTGGGTTGTTTTCATAATTTTTTTTACACATCTCCATTGTCCAATTCACCTTCCCCCACCATCTCCATAAAATGATGCTCCATCCTTAAAATTACTTGGAAGCCAGAATATTTTCTCCTTTTTTTTGTTGTTTTTTTGTTTTTAATGATGTCATCTCATTTTACAAACACAACATGTAAAGAAACTCTACACAGACCAATATGTTTTTTCATATCCGAATACAACATTTTTTTTAAATGAGTTTTAAACTGTCCGCACGAGCCAGCCACATACGTACACAATGCAATTTGTAATTTATTACTGCTCTTGTTTGTAATGTAGTTTTTGTTGTTTTCATACACAAAAAGCACAAGTTGTGGCAGCGAGTTGTAGGCTTGCATACGCTCCAGCTTCTGTCGCTGTTTGGAATGCTAAGGCCTCTCTTATGCCTCTTGTGCATATGTGTGTGTACCTGTGTGTATTGTGGTGTGTTTGAGATTTACATGTTGTACAGGACTTGTCCTTCATGGCATTTACATGTTGTTTGAAGCGGACTCTGGTCCATTCTCATCTGGTATTTACACTGGATAAAAGATGGCAGCCTGTGAGGTGGGAGGTCAGGGTAGGGGTGGGGCAGGGTGGAGCAGGGTTGGCTGGGGTTGGGGAAGTGTCCAGGTCATGCACTTGTCATTTTACCTCGATGATTCATTACATGTGAAAGATGGGGGGAAAATAATGCTCCCTGATGGTTTTTCAGTGAAAAATGGACATTTCTTTCATGGCTGTTTTTTAAGCTTTCTTCCTCATTTACAACCTCTCCGTATGAAACATTTACTTTTAATATACTTATATGCATTTCTTTAGATCTAAAATCTTGGGTCCTGCTATACGTTGTCTGTCTAAGACCAGCAGTAAGAGCAGTGGTGACCACGCTGCACTGAGTGTGAGCATTACATGCTTCATTTCTGGTTCAGAACTCGCACAATCACACAGAAATCTGCAAAATGATACAGAAAAATGTTTTTTAACCCTTGATGTTCTCACATTTAATCCAGCAATTTTAAAGATATGGTAACCAGCAAATGTTAATATTTGTAAATTATCAGATTTTGATATAAAATCTAACAAAAATAAAAGATTTTTGTTAAATTTGAAAAAAAAAATGCTGCTTTACAGCTAATAATTTTGAGCAAGGATGTTCGATATTGGCTCTTTTTTTTTTTTTTTTACCAATATCTGATATAGCCTGACTCTTAATTTCTGATATCCAGTGTCAACCGATACCGATATATGCAGACAACTGTGAAGTTGTGTCTCTCATATTTTGAGAGATACAACTATATTCTATAAGACTATAAGATCCGAAAATGTCCTTAACTCAGCCAGAGAAGTTCATTTTGAACATCTGGCTGCCAGATATCAGATATTAGCAGGTATTAGCCAACATGTGGCTAATTATAATGTTTCTGACAACTTGGTAACTTAACCAGCAACTTAAAACCAGACATATTATAAGCAGCTTCAAAACAAGTCAGTCTGTAGCAGCAGCAGCTGCACCGTAGTCACATGACTCTGAAAGGAATGCTGGGATATCAAGTTCTTCCACAATAACAGGGACTTTTCTACAAGCTGGAACGGTGCTGATGGACTGAAATCTCGAGATCTCGTTGTCCCGTTATGAACGAGATGTCATTAGTAAAATTATCAGTCCTAACAAAAAAACCCTGATACCGATAATTTCCGCAATCACATTTTAATGCCAATATTGGCAGGCCGATAGTATCGTACATCCCTAATTTTGAGCTAATTAATATTTGTTTTTGGGAAACGTTTTCATATGGATTACATTTTTTTTTACTGTATTTGTCTAAAATTCAATCAACATTTGTGCTGCAAACACACAAAAAAAAAAAAAAACGAGACTGTGGTTCAAACCCACTGCTGATTACTGTCGTCTGAGCACGAGTCCATTGCATTCCTGGATACAGACAAACACCATGCAGAGTATAGACAGAGACCATGACTGGCTAGAGGGCAGTAACAGGATGGCTTTCTTCAGTGACCAGTATTGTAGTATAAAAGCCCTTGCTGCTATGCATATTTAAATCCGCTTCAGAGGCTGTGTTCACACAGGAAAAGGAAAAAAAAAAAGTGACATTACCACACTCTGACACAGTTGTTATCTGTGTGCTCGTGGCTGTGTCCTTCACATCTTCCTGACTCCCTCTGTTTTAACAGCAGCAGGAACATCTTTGCCACCATTTTCTCCCGTCTTCCGAACATCTTCGTAGCAATGCTGCATTTAGTGTGTGCTTTCCTGAGGCAAAAGTGATTGAGGATCATTTTATTGAACATTTTATTTTTTTACAAACCTCCAAAAACATATGACACACAGTAGAGGACGTTGGTATTAATTTGGGTGACTTAACTCGCTCTCATATTATTTGTTCTACTTTGACACCTAATTTTAAGCGTTGTTGTTGAAGTTATTGATCTAGTGGCAGTGTACCTGTGATGTGATGCCTGTTCGGGCCACGTGCACCTGACATGCAACTGAGCAGACTGGAATCCAGGGAACAGGTCAAGACAGAACCATAATAATCAGATTCTTAATCCCAAAGATGGATTTAACTCTACGTAGGTGGAAAAAAAAGAGAGTAAAACCTTGACAGAATGATATTTTTTTTAAAAATGCATGGCTTGTGAATGTATTCAAAAGTTTTTAAGAATTTTAAGGAACCAGTTCCCAAAGAATACATTTCTTTTAACTCTATCATTGTGATAGTCACATTGCCATGATTACCCCAGCCGGTCGAGGCAGCCGGGTCCTGCAGGAGGTTTTTTCTTCCCACTGTCGCACTTCACACTTGCTCAAGATGAACCGAAGTCAAAACTTGACCCAATCTGTTGGTTTCTTTATTTAGGCTAATATGATCTGTCTGTGAAGTGCCCTGAGATGACATCGTGAATTGGCGCTATTCAAATAAAGCTGAATTGTATTGACTTGAATGGATGTATAAAGTCTGTTCAGGTTGTTTAGGTAGACTCTGAAACACGACATCACACTCATTCAGATTGCAGAAAATTGTGGTTGTGTATGAATGAACTGCAGATAATGTCTTTATAAACATCTCATTATATACGTCTATAGATTTTAAACCTAAATCTTCTCTCTTCCTTAATGCCACTTCGCTTTCTATCCACTCTCAGTATGATAAAATAAATTCTTACATAGATGAAACATCTAATAAATGCATCTCAAAAAAATAGATATATATATTCAAGAATTTTTACACAGGTCACAGACTTGATAAAAAATAATAAAGGAGTTTGGATTGAAGTTTTTTTCCCTGTTGCATAAACGACCACTTTTATAATCTGAATTCCTTTACAGTTTTTCTTTAACTGGCTTGCTTTAGAGTGCTGCAGATTACTTAATTTTTGGCGAATGGGATTACCCTCCACAGTATATTCAGCTAATAAATATCACACTCTTATACAAGTACATTATAGAAAATTGGGAATGCCTCGAGTAATGCTTTGCTAGGAGCTTGCAGCAGTTTCTTGAGCCAATCTTTAGATTTGATATTTTTATGTTTAAGACTTCAGAAACTGGATTATTATTTTTTTTTTTTTTTTGGTTTAAAAACTACATAGTTTGTTCTTTAATCTGAGTAGTGATAATATACTCTAAATAGGATCAGGTCATCTTAAAGGAAAAAAATAAAGAAGTTTCTTTCTTCCAGTTTTAAGCAGACATTAACCATCTTAGGGAATATATTAATCTTTTTCATATATATATATTTATCTCATAAATATTTATGATACGTCTATCTTTCTAAGCATAAATCTCTGGACAGCATTTCTATTATCAGGATGGCCGATGCTTGCAGAGATGCGTTCATGATAGCTGGGATTTTTAGCTATTGCTGCAAACTCAGAGCTGTATTGATAAAAAACATCTGATAACTTTTATGTTTTCAATATGGATTATTAACAAGTTTAAAAACATTTCTCTTCCATATTTAACTCTATGAAACCTCAACTTAAAAACACAGCAAAGCATCAAAAATGAGTGATGCTGACTTGTTTTCAACCGACAACCACAAAGTCAGTAGTGTAATTTCCCAGCTGTCATGAACACATCTTTGGCTCCCCATGGCAGAGGAGAAGGGACTCTGATTCCTAACAAGCTAATCTTATAACTTTTCGTACACAATTTCACAAAATTCAAACAAACCTGATATGGTGTAAAAACTTAGGAGTGACGAACAGTGACTGACTTTTTCCCCATTATTGTTCACATGCTTTTCCCTCCTTATATTTCTGTTTTTCCAAATATGATTCATTGCATAGAACGACTGGAGATGAGAGGTCGCCTCTTCTGCCCACCGTAATTGTTGTGGTCGAACTCGTGTTTGTTTTCTTTTCTTTTCCACGTCGGATGATGGTTGTTAAATACACGCATACACAACCCCCACACACATACGTACAAACATTAGGAACAGAACAATATAGAGGTGACTTTGAGGTTTTCTGTGCCGGGCGGCATGCGAAGGTTCCCAGCGAGCGTTCACACAGACAATATACAGCAGAAGTTGGTCGGTTGGTCCGTTTTTACTGAAGGCCTCACATCGTCTGGCCTGAAAGAGTGCGTTGAGAGTACCAAACCACGGATCCCACAATGCACTGCAGGAGCAACAGCAGGGCTAACACTGACCTGAGAAGTTTCCATGACAACTGACAGTCAGAGAGAGGTTTTTGAGGGGTTGGTGTTATAGGTCTGGATTCCACCATGATAGAAAAATCAAAAGTAAAAAAAGGTGAGTGACTTTGTGACACAACCGAGTGTTATTTTTGGTTCCTCAGTCACATGAGCGCTGATTTTCTTTTCTTTTTTTTCCATTTCTTTTCATTTTGACAGCATTTTGAGTGTGCTCTCGTGTGCATTTGACAGAGTGAAGACACATGCTGACACACACTCGTGTGGGAAGCTTTTTGCAGACTCCCAACGCATGTCCATCTAGGAAGGTCAGAAGAATCACATCAAAACCCAAACCCCTGCAGGCGATGAAGACGAGTCCGGTTCTGCTGCAACGTGTGACTGCTCTGCTTTTCAGTGCCTCTCTGCTGCCCTGCAGTGCTCTCAGATCAGACTCCAGCTGGCAAATGCGAGCAGTGCATCACTCCCATCCACTGACCGGCGAAACCAGTGTCTCGCCACTAATTGGAGGAAAAGATCCGGGTGGTACCAACCAAGTGAACTCCTGATCTCTACTGCATTTGGACGACAGTAGAAATAAACCGGAGTTCATTTTGTGGCATGTTTAAGTCAGACTTGAGCAGAACATCGGTGGTAAGTTAGACAGACGAAGGCAACACATTTCTATTCCACCACCTCACTAACACCGAATTGTGCTCTTTACTTTCTTACCTCTTACTCTATTGCTTTAATAATTATTGATAAATAAATGAATAAAAGTCAGATAATTGTCAGGGAGATGATGAAAACAATAAATTGTTACAATAAATAAATAAATAGATCATTAAATAATGAAAAATAATATCACAAACAATTATCAAAAACAATACCAATTTAAGAAAATATAAAATAATCTTTCCCTGGACAGTGTTCCAGCTGATATTAAATAAAAAAGGGTGGGACGGAAATGTGATCACGGGACATAATTAAAAAAATATGCGACTTTTACTTGAAATAAAACATTAAAAAAATAATTAAGGCGATATTTGTAACACAAAAGCAGGCAAATAGAACTAAATGAGTAAAAATAAACAAAAACAAAAATTACGCCGACTTCCAGCAGCATGAGAAATATCTGAGCCAGATTATTTGTGGAGATTTGATAGGTACCCATTTTCCACAAGTTCTGCAGGTAAATGTTGTCTTCATGGCTTTGAAATGGCTGAACAACAACCCGACCACATTCTGAATTTCAATCAGATAATTTCCTCAGAAAAAAAAACCCCAAACAAACAAAAAAAGTAAATAAAAAGCTCTTCTTTTCCTCATGGCCAGTTCCGTGTGTTGCTTCAGTTAACTCTCTTTCCAATATGTGGTGAGGCTAAGATGTGTCTCCCAGTGTCTTTATGGCCTCTGTTAAGTAATGATGAACAGTGTAAGGTCTTGGATATAAAGTCCATGCATTCCAAATACCTACTTTTTTTTTTCTTTTTTTAAATTCATTATACTTTTCTTTAAAGACATGGCAAGTTTGTGAATTGTTAGGTGGGAATTAGAAAGAAAGAGGAATCAGCATTCAAGAAACTCAGAGTGGTGAGGAAAAAGGGCAAAGTTCCCATCTGGAATGTAGATAGAAACAGAAAACCGTGGAAAGAAATGTGCGCCAACGCACTCATTCAGCGTTGGCTGCATCATTATTGTCTTTTTTATTCAATGCGACACTACCGTGACTCAGTTTCACTCTCAGTGATTAAACATTGGGTCTTCAGTACCAGAAAAACCTGCAGTGCCTCACATTTTCCCAGCTCTTTCTTTACTTTAAGAGCAGATTTAAAAAAGAGGAGAGAGATGCTGTTATCTGGAGTTTGAGCACAGGACTGCGAAACAGAGGATTCTTGCATGCCGCCACATCTCAGGTAAAAGCTGCAACTTCCTATGGGCCAATAGCAGGACAGCTATGGTTTAAATGATGCAGTCATCAGCGTACGGTGTTAGAGCTGCAGCTGCTACTTTCCTCCACTGAATCTGAAGTGTTGTATCCATATTAGGAGCTGAAGCGATGCCTGTCCTCCATTGGTTCTTCTTGTGATCACCAGCTGCGCAGATCTCTGGCATAAACGGGGACTTCCACTGCAAGCATGGATGCGAAACCATGAGCTGTTTCTTTGGAGCCCCCCCCGGCTACTTTCAGAGTGAAGGGGCGCAGATGTTTGTAGCTGCTGCAGGTTTATTTGAGAGGCTGCACAATATTTTGGTTCTTTGGCTGGGGGGGCGCTGAATGAAGAAGCGAGCGTCACTGAAGATGGACATTGGCTTGGACTTTGAATGATCTAAAAGAAGAAGAAGAAAAAAAAGGGAGTTTATAATAAATACTGAAAAAAAAACACAATGTAAAGAACCACTTTCATGCTTACTAAGAATGCTTTTAAAGGTCTCTGTAGATAATCTAATTATTGTCAATGCTATTCACTATATTTACAAAGACAGCTGTTTTTTCCACTATAAACAAGCATGAATAATTAAAAATGCATTGCACGTGGCTACTTTTGTCCTTTTCCAACTTTGATCTCAGTAGCCAATTAGTGTTAATGATTTATTGGGTCTCAATCAAAGAGCAGATGCTCCAAATAAAGATCATTGAGCTACAATCATGGAAAAACAAATGCAAGTAAGTATGTAAGTAAAATTTATTTATAAAGCGCTTTTCACAGATAAAAATCACAAAGTGCTGTACATAAAGAATAACTGCTACAATAAAATGACATAACATATTAACAGGAAAATATAATAAGAAACGTAAAAATAATAGAATAAAACCCAATTACAATTAAATCAACCAAAAGCTTTCCTAAATAAAAATGTCTTCAGCTGTTTTTTAAAAAGTTTCCACACAGTCAACCAGAGTGTTACACACCATCTAGTGTATCCACTAGATGGTGTATAAGCCTGAATTAAAAACAAATCATACTGCTCGTTACAAGGAGACACCATCAGTTTATTAAGTGTAACTGTGTATATATATATATATATATATATATATATATATATATATATATATAAAAAATGTGTGTGTGTGTGTATATATAAACATACATGTATACATTTACAGTTGTTATTATTCATTACTATTCATACTCTCCAATTAAAGAAAAGGCCGACACAGTCATTCAAAAAACAGGAAACCAAAGAACCTAATAATAAATGAAATATTTACTAAATTATAATTTAGTGAAATAAAGTATTGATTTTAAAATTGTAGTTGAAAATAATTGTAAAAAAAAAAAAAAAAAAAAAAAAAAAAATGGTCCCAGACACATTAAAGGGCCTTCCCCATGAACAGTGGACAAAAATTCCTGCCAAAAGGTGAAGTCGTTTTAAACATTACAGAAAAAACATGACTGCAGTGATTACCTAAATGTGTTGCTCAACAAAATTTTAGCTCCGGAGTTGATCTGGATTGTTTTATTTTTGTGTTTGTTTTGAATATTTCTGTTAAACCACAATTCAAAATCAATGTCATGATTTCCGTAGAATTTTTATGTATTACTTCTTTTGTCAATTTCATCTTATTTCACGGGCAGCTGATTTTTTCCATCTTTAATCTGAGGGTATGCATAATTCTGAGGACGACTGTATATTATATATGTATATATATATATATATATATATATATATATATATATATATATATATATATATGGGGACGGCTATTTCTTATGTCACATTTCAAGCATGTCTCATCAGTTCTTTTGTTTTTGTTAAATGAGATTTCATCTTCAGATCTTCTATTTAAAAAAACATCACCAAATGAAAGCTTCATGCTAGTACACAATGATGTGTGAAAAATGAACAGTACTGTCAGCCTGCTAATCTGTGCTGACACAGCATGTGTGGAACATAATGGGAATGATGAGAGTACAGTGCTGCCTGAAATAACCCAACAATGAAGTCACTTGCACAGTCTGGCACTTCAAATTAGCTTGCTAGCCCTCAGGACCTTCTGTTAAAAACCACAAAAAAGAGACAAATATGCCGATGGCGTTAAAAGAATAGTTGTTTCAAGTAAATTCTGGACGCTACCCACTCAGGGCACTTAGATTACATGGGACGAGCAGTATGGAGGAATATTGACAATTTTCTGTGGACTTTTATGGACCTTTTTGGCTCGGACCCTGGTAAACTCCATTGGGGGAAACAAGAGTCGTCCAAACCCGGCTGCATTTGACATATTAAGTGGTCCAGAGTCTTGCTCACCATCAGGGTAAGTGGAAAAAAAGAAACATTCTAGGGTGAACTATTCCTTTAAGGCTTTTCTTGGAATATGATTGATGATGTTCATAAAAAATACAACATAAATACATCATAATGCATGTTAACGTCACTTAAATTCTACGTTCACTGTAAATTTAGGAAAAAAAACTTTATTTCAACGCATAGAAATGATCTTCTGCTTTTGTAAAAGTTTACACAGAAGATGGACTGCCACGTCAAATAAAAATCAGAATTTAATGCAATGAATAAATAAAAATTAATTCAACTGTAAATTTAATGCAAACACTGGTATGTCCATGTAAACAGTCCTAAAACACAAACAGCCCCAAACAACAACAACAACAACAGGCAAACTTACTTTCACACACCTGAATCAAATAAATGGCTCGTTAACAGGCTTACCAGACGCTTAACGAGGCAGCGGCAGGAGTTCAGCCAGGCGTGTGTGTCACACACACACATTTCCCTCATACTGTAATAATATCTCAGAGCAATGGGATGATAAACTGAATCCTCCACAGGTTTTTGGAGTTTAGAACAAACATGAGTGATTCTGGGCTGTTGATATACAGACGCATGTGATAACACACCTCTCCTCATCCTCTTTTCTTTGTCTACTTTCTCACTCACTGCCTGTCTGTCCATCAGTCATACAGTTACTCTATACAGACGCGTACAGCAGCATGCCTCCGCTCTTGTGATTCCTCTCTGGGGGGGGGGGGTGCACCCAGCAGTGTTCCCAGCGGCACTGCAAAACCAGGTTGATGCGTGAGTGAAGGGAGCGAGCTCCTCTTTCAAACTCCCATTCCTAAGAATCCATTTAATATGTCAGATATCAAACTGATAAGAACAGATGCTACACTTGATCTCAGCCAAACGGCCGAGAGGCGATCACAGGTCAGTGTTTTGTCTGCAGCCGTTCCCTCACACTCATCAGCACAGGCGCTCAATCTTTGTAACATGGCTGCTGCTCTCTCGGGCGTGGGCAGTCGCTGCATTGGCAGCATTCAAAATATATTATACAATAATAATTTTTACTTCATTGATCCCAAACAGGAAGTTTAGCTAGCTTTGCATTTAACCCATCTCTGGATACAGATGCAGGCATAAAAAAGTTCCTCCTTTTTCTGCCAGAAGTGGTGCAGTAATAGTGCAGTAATAGTGCACTATTACTGCACTATCACCGGCTGAACGATTTCTCCTGCGAATACGTCATCACGCACGGTGTCCAAACTTGGCGTGTGGAAACGTCCTTGTTCCGGCCATTCATTTAAGCTCTGCAATCCCTGGGAACGCAGGCGTTTCTCTGTGCGATCGAATTAGCAGACGAGTCGCTGGTAAGTGGCTGGCAGTCGGCTGAAAGGGGAACTTTTTTATGCCTGGATCTGTAGATTAGAGAGCAATGGGCAGCTATGTCACAGCCAACAAGGAGCAGTTGGTGAAGGTTAAGCACCTTTATCAACGGCTAAAAGTGGTTCAGTTAGTGCCACACCAGGGACTAAAACCCTAATTTCCCAGACGTCTTCCCACCTCTGTGACCACAAGGCTTCCACTCCACCCAAAACTACCACACATATCTGTGTCTTATCATGTCTGTGAAGTTTTTCAGTAGAAATGGTTACATTACCACAATTAAGAAAAAAAAGAGTGCATTTGCAGCACTGGTCAAAAGTTAGTATCAGCAATGACAGGACATATGGGTAACCTGCACATCCGTGCAGGTTTTCAGCAAATTATACTGCCATCAACACAACTTTTCTTATGCATGTATCACTCATGCCCAGGGGAAGTCTCACTTACAATTACAAGGTAATAATACAATCTGCAAATTGGAAGTCTTTGTAATAAAATATTCCCAGAGTTAATCCTGCTTGCCTGGAGTCCAGACCTGTCTACCTTTGAGACTCCTGGCTTATTATAAACAGCAAAGTCAGGAGCCCCATAATGAGTTGAATTATGGGTTGATCCAGGTCCAAATCAGAATGCCTCAACTGTTGTAAAATTTCCTTGCATATTTATCCATAACTTTCCAAGTTATCTTGCAAACAGACAAAAAACCACTGCAACTGCACGACCTGCGTTACAGAGATAAAATATGACAAAAAAGGCGAGAAACTGTTCAGCATCCTGAAATCTTGTGTCAGAAAAGAGTGAGGAAACTTTTCACATTGAAAAAAAGAGCAACATAAGACACCTCCATCGAGGCGATTAACAATAACTTGAAATTTACACCAACGCAAAAAGTTAATAAGTCATAAATTCAGCTCAAGGTAAAAGCCAACACTGTTTTTTGGAATTTCAACAAGATATTTTTGTCAAATTTCATGAAATTGTGTGAATTAAACATCTTTCCAAAATAACCATATGCTGTACTGTAGGTTGTAAATCCTGGAAGTTAATAATCACATTTACTCTTTGCACTTTCCTGTCCCCTTGTACAACCTGTTCCAATGCACATCTGAAAATGGATTTCTGCATATTTTTTAGAATCAATGCCTTCCGGTTCTCTTTCCCACTGTGCCTGACCCAGATTAGCAACTCCAAACAAGCTGTATAGCACCAGACTTAATCTGTTCCAGTGAACACAGGGCCCCAAAGGGCTGGTACACAACACACACATAAACGGGGACAGTGACGCACACAAACAAGTCAGACTGTACGCACACACACTCTGACTGACGGGGTGCAGAGGAGAGAGGATTGGAGGTGTTTAGTCACCCTCTTCTATGCGTTTTAGGCTCCTGATCGAAGAGATTCTGATGCTGCTCCGTGAGACATACGCGCTGAAGCCTGTGCCTGCATCAAAAAACAGATCTCGGTAAGGGTGCTTCCCCCCTTTTTGAGTATTAAAGAGTATGCACATCTCTGATCTGAACCACATCAAACACCTTCTGGGTGGAACTGGAAGAGTAACAGTGAGTCAAGCCATCAGTAGCCAACCTCACTCAGGCTTTTGTGACTGAATGGGAGCAAACACCCACAGCTAACTTCCTTCAGGAACATCATCCAGAGGAGAGGAGGCTGTTTGAAAACAAATCCTTCCTGGGATTACATTTAAAAATACAACATAAGGATGGATAATGTTTGTATGCATAATAAACAAAAAAACTGCAAGGATGAAAGACAAGAAAAAAAACGGACAGAGAAACAGGTGGCATTCTCAGTATTCGAAGGAAGAGCACAAGAAATATGAAGGTAACAAGAAGGAGAGAATCTTGGCAGAAAGACAAAAGTATAAAATCAAGAGCAAAAAAAAGAGAAAAAAAAAAAACACGCATGAAAACAGGAGTAGAGTGTGGGAGGAGAGAGACGGAGAGAGAGTTCCCTCTGCAGCAGTCACGTGAGGCGGTTAGTCAGCGCATGGCTGCACAGCACTCACAAACACGCTCAGGCTCACAATGTAACCTTTCTTAGCACATATGCAACACTGTGTGCACACTGAAATGCAACAACTTCAAGGCTTGTCCCTCCCCCCCCCCCCCCCATGCTGCATCAGAGGTTTCTGAACTCACTGCATCAAGGCAACAGACTGTACTTCCAAAGAGGTAACCCCCCCCCCCCCCCCCCCCCCCACCCCACCCCACCCCACCCCCCAACCTAAAAACAAGCACACTCTGACAATTTCTGCCACAAAATATTAAAGAGTCAACTCACACAAGCCCCCAGCCTTTACCCACGTACCATGAGATGAGCTGACGGTGCTGTTTAACTCTGACACGGTGTATTTGCTGATTCAAGCTCATTTCAAATATACGGTATTTTCTCACTGTGAAGACATCAGTTTATCTCTTTTTGTGCAGGCAACAAGTTTTGAACCCTGCTCTCCATTCCATAGTGCACAGCGGCCCCTTTTATATCTATTTCCGCATTATTTATATTATTCTCCTACTCATTGCTTACAGGTCCAGTGTATAAAATGTAGTGACATCTAGTGGTAAAGACAGCGAATTGCAACCAAGTGGATACCTTACGCTTCCCTTTCAAACATGGAGGGAAAACTGGGGTGGCTGTAGAAAACTCAAACTCTGCAAAACGCACTTTAGAAACCTGATAGAGCAAAAACTTGTATGATCTTATAAAATATAAATGATAAATTTCTTTTTCTAAAGCAGGAATTATTAAGCAGAAGTCCCCTTCCTCTCTCTAAAGCTGCCAAAAATCACTGGGGGCTCGTAAGGTCTTTTGCTCCAAGGAGCTTGTTTAGATTAGATTTGCACAGCACAAAATTACAGCATGATTACTTAATCTTATTAAAACTATATGAGGACTGAGCACATCATCTGCTACAGAGTTACATTGTGCGCTTCATTAAATTGCAGGAGGCAAACTCTTTAAAATGCGTCCAGAAGTTTAGACAAACGGACTGATGCATGTTCAGCAAAACGGCATGACTTGTTTTTTTTTTTTTTTTTTTTTTTTTTTTTACAAATGACAACTACAAGAGGATGCATGGCCCTAAAAAAATCAGTCTCAGGATGATCTTTGTGCATAAACTGGAGAACAGAGTGAGAGAAAGCGAGAAGGAAGCTTCCATGATGTCCACTGCAGATAAAACAGACTGGCACTGTTCGTGCTTATGTATTAGGGATGGGCAATACCAAAATGTTTCCTGTTGATACGATACCAGTACTTAATGGTTCTTTGTCATAGATACCAATTTTGATACTGATACTTTTTGTCCCTGAAAAGATAATCACATGATTGTACAGTTTGCATTAATATCTTGAATGCAAGGGCGATATTAGATATAAGTAAAACTTGAGAACAGAAGTACTGGAAAGAAATGCTTTTAAAACAATAATGAATTATACTGATGAGTAAATTAAACAAAAATAAGATTAAAAACTTCTTTTAAATATCAAATAACTTAAGTACAAGTTAAGATTGTTGAATTTATTCAGTGGAAAATGTTCAAATATAAAATGTAATAGGAATATAAATTTACCAAAACATAATGTGCAATAACCTGCATTAAAGCACTGAAACATGCCAAAACATCATCATCATCATTACTAGCAATAGCAGCATCATCATGACATCTGATTGGCTACCAGCATCATGTGACATAGAAGCTAGAATCCGGCTGCTTTCACATATAATTTCATTGCCTAAAACTCAGAAGTGGAAACAAGTCGCATGTTTTGTATCTGTACAGTGGTATCGCGACACTCAAAAAAAGAATCGATTCCGATATTTTGTCTGGCTGGTATAGACGTATCAACTCCAGGGTATAGATATGCCCATCCCTGATATCTATTTGTACATATCACTGTGCTTTGGGAGGACGTTGAAAACATACAGTTTACGAAAATATGCGAAAATATACAACGTTGATCCCTGAGCACCTGATGAAGGAAACAATTAAAGTTGGACCTCTACATCTGCAGCCTCAATGGCAGTGAATGCCTCAGCTGTAGGTCTGGGATATTGTTTGGGGGGGAGAAAAAAAAAATCGAATTTAGATTTTCTGACAAATATTGTGATTGTGATTGGCAATTTAAATCTTTAAAATCCAGCTTTTGTTCAGTGTTCATGCAGAGTTATGTGCTTTACATGAGATAGAGTACTATTACCACATGATGACATAAAAAAATGACCTCTGCTCTATATTCTACTGCAATGACACAAGGTTGAGACATGAAATGCTTACTTTACCAACTGCAAGAGGCAACCTGTGGCTAAACACGTAAGCCTGGAGGAAACATTTCTCCTGCAACACTTAACACTTTGTTCTTGGATTAAAAACTAAAGCGCTTGTTTTTTACAACACAGCAGATCACTTTTGCACATCTCTCTACTTTCTGCATTGCACACAATGTAGGTTCTGCCCTGATGAGCACATGCAGACGCAGGTGTGCACGCTCCAACCGGCAGAGAGCACATGTCAGAAAATATGTGGCTTCAGCCACCTGAATATCTGATAAAAACCGGAATTTTAAAACTCTCCTGGGGAGGTGATGATGGAAACACTCATGCTGAGAACTTCACGTACATTTTCAGCTGAACAAACTGGATCTACTGTTATTGTGGTCATTTCTAAGCTGCATTACGGCTTAAAGTGAGTTAATTATTCTTTGCGGGTTCTATTGATGTCATCATGTTATCTGAGATCCGCACTTAAAGAAGATTTAGATCATCTCCACTCAGCAAAACCATCTTTATTCACTTTATTGGGGCATTTCAGGAGCTGGACTTTCTGGTCTGTGTTTTTTTTGTCACAGTTTTAAATCCTTTGTGGAAAATTAGTCTGCAAATGCGATGTGACTTCACATGTGAGTGTAGCCGTTATATGAAGTTTAAACTGCTGCACAAAAGCCAGACAGGAACTACGACTGAAGTGACTGGATCTGTAAAACAGTGGACGCTGCAGGTTTGGAATCTGGAACATAAAAATGAAGTTGCACTGAGAAACTAAGCACTGTTCGCAAATAAGAAGTCGTAGATAAAAAATTCTTAAACCGTGAGCACCAGAAGACTGACGGGCACATGGGTGTGTTTTATTTTCCTCGAGTGTGAGCAGAATTTAAATGGATTCAAGTTAAATTCAATGGAGAGACAGGCGCTCAGTGATCCGTTTCAATGGAAGCAATAAGTCAGAATCCTTAAAAAAACTTTCTGGGTCCAAATGGTGATCCAGATCAACACCAAATTAAATGAGTTCTTCCTTGTGACATCATCATTCCCTGAAAATTTCATCCAAATCTGCTCAGGACTTCTTGAGTTATTTTGCTAACAGACAGACAAAAGCCTGTCATCACATTACCTCCTTGGTGGAGGTAAAAATGGAAATTATTATTACTAGTTTTTACTGTTATCGGTTTTCGTTTCACCCAGAAATACATGTATTTTAGTTTTTGTGTGATATGACAATTTTTACTCATTTCCTTTAACTTTTTATCAGATTGCTTTGATCTTTGGCCGTTCTTCACACCTTCGAAGTAATTCTGATTTCAGTGATCTTGCCTTTGAGAAAACAAGTAAAATACACCTTAAGCACAATGAGGTGTATTTGCTTTAATGTTAAGCAACATCAGAACAAAACATTCAGTCACACAATCATGTAATATCTCAACTTGTTAAGCTCAATTTCTTTCCCTAAATGGTGATTAAAGATAAACACGTATGCCTCTAAGGTTTGTCTCTCTGCAGCAGTCTATTTTTCTTCTTTGATTTATAAAGAAACTGAAAAAAAAGAAGAAAAAATACCACAAGTCACAGTCTTATCATAATTACTGTTTGATGTTGCATTGTCATTTTACTGCTTATTGTCATGTCTTTGGCTTGGGCTGATTTGTTTCTTGCTGAGCTGACTGCAAGCTTTTAAACTGCTAAATGCCAGCTGCCAGTGACTTTCAGGTGCAGGCAAGAATACGAACACAAGAAGAAATGACAACAGTGGCTTCAGGCTACTGGACGAACAGGCAACATGCAGCTTCTCAGCACATGATAAAACAAAAATGTGGAGAACTACTGATGTGCAAATGGCCTGAAGTCAAAGCGATCACTCAGTTAAAATGTGTTTACGTCAAGATTTCTCTTTAAGGTGGAAACTGACATGTTCATATGTGTATATATATATATATATATATATATATATATATATATATATATATATATATATATATATATATATATATGTATACAAAGTAAATGATAAGCAAGATGTCTCATCTTATCTTGCTAACATTTTAGTCAGGGCATTATAATCTCAGGGTGCATTCACAAAGCTTTTTGGATTTAATTCAGAATCCGTTTGCTCGGAAAGTCCGCTTCGTTTGGGGGTGTTGTGAATGCGCAAACGGACTCTGATCCGGAACAAACAAGTTGACTCGGTCCGCCTACAAACGCAGGTCTCGGTCTGCTTCAGAGATGGGTCTATCTGCGGCTCGCAAGACAGGGGCGTGTCGTAGAGTGGGCGTTTCATAGAGTGACGTTACTCGACGACACGCCCACCAGGCCAATGATCGCACGGTAAAATCTAGCCCTACCCCTGACCCTTCCCCTAAACCTAACCAGACCCACCCACTATGCGACACGCCCACTATAGGACACGCCCACTGGGTTGCAAGCCGCAGATAGATACACTTGCTGCTTCAAGTGGACCAAATACAGGAAGTGGACTACAAATTGCTGCTTCCTGCATTTGGTTTAGCATGGCATTGTGGGTAAAATGTTGGGCATTGTGGGTAAATGCTACGACAGCAAGCACATGTGTGGGACTGCAGCACTTCTAAAAATGGCTCGTGGTCAGACGTGGAGTGACAAGGAAGTAAAAGCTTTAATCCATATTTGGTCTGATGAAAGTATATCCCAGCTCCTCGTGAGTACGCACAAAAATAATGCCGTGCGTGCATGTGGAGGAAACGAAAGTTGTGAGAACCTTCTTCTTCGTTGTGTGTCTTGTCTTCACCTACAGTGAATCCGAACGCAGCGCCACCTCTGGAGAGATTGGGAACATTATTCAAAAGGCTTGGCTCGTTTGGTGCAACGTGAACGCGATCTCGGCCTGGAAGACCACCCCCGCCCCCAGCCGAGCCGAGTACCCAAACGGGCCAAGTCTAGCGGACTATGCCCTCAAACAATTTGGTGGTCTATGAAAACCTGGAGACACATTTTAACTCGTACTTTCTACTGTGTGTAGTTTAACCGGAACCTGCAGATGTATGTAAACATTTGTGCTAAAGCAGCGCTTCCTACATGCTGGACCGTTCAACAATCTTGCAAGTTTTTGTAGTAGAACATTAGTTTAAAAATATCGATACTGCGTTTTTTAATATGGATATGATATCGCAACATAAAATATTGAAATAATTCAGTGTACCAATATTTTGTCACACTCCTAATTAGCATGTTTGCTAACTTTCTTATAAACAGAATCAGAACAGTTTCCACAGCTGAAAGGTTTTCTGGGATCGGTTTTGCAAAGGTAAAGATGACTTACTGTCTGGCCTGTCAGAGAGCGCAGCATGTTCTCTGACAGCGTGTGCTCAGGTTCAAGGCATGAAGCATCCGAAGGAATCCAGTCCTTGTTGGCTGCAAAAGAAAGAGGCAGCGTTTTAGTCAACTTGTTTCCTCTGATTGCATCGATTATCTGAGATACAGATTAGTTCTAATCATGTGCGATGTCCCGACATCCGTGTAATCTGGGTTATTTTGCATGGTTAGAGTTGATAATCTTCACCTTCAGATCCACTATAACGGTAATCCCCAACCTGAAGTGCCCTTCTACATCAGAGGAGCAATAAATATCAATGTGTGTGTGTGTGTGTGTGTGTGATTGTGGATTTTTACTCAACAGATGTTGGCAAAATTAGATTTGCAAACATACAAAATCATGATATATTTGCAGGATTATGAATCGTTTGTTTGAAGGTGCGTGCATCAAACACAGCTGTAATACACTGAGGCACTTTTTATGTAGTGTGTGTTTATGGAACTGCAAGAAATAAAGAGAATAAAATGTCCACCTTTAGCAACAGCCAACTGATGTGATTTCCATTAGAATAACTTTCCTGTCAAACACAAAGATGCTCATTATGCTTTAGTGTGAAAACAGCTGTATAAAGTTTAAAAATGTGTGTGTGTATCAAAGGAATTGTTAGTGTTGGACACATTTAGCCTTCAAAACCTACATCTTTTTTGAAGATACAAGTAGGTGTTCTTCAAGGACAAAATGATCAGGAACCACTAGAAGGTGCAGTAATCTTACATCCAGCAGATTACTATTAAATTATGACACATTTGTGGGGGCTGATAACACAGATGTAATTCTACGGAGCCCCTAAAAGATGCTAAATATTCACAATGAAGCTTTTTCTTTTATCTTCAACCAACGTGTGATTAATATTTGAAACACTCTTGATGACACATCTCAAAATGTTTTTTTTTTTTTTTTACATTCTTTGTTGTACGATTGCACTGTACCCTCATGTTGCAGTTCCAGAAATCATCGTTTTACATGCAAAATTAAGGTTGATGAAAGATCCGAGTTGCAAATGCAGATGGGAATTTGAAAAACTGATTCTTCTGAAAGGTCTGGAACGAACATCTCGAAACTCAGTGAGTGAATGGATATAAAATGAAATAAGAAACAAAACATACAGGACAAGAAAAATAAGTGAATCAAATATTACAAGAAAAGGAGAAAGACTTCCATGATGATGTTTTTTTTGTTTCACTACTGCACCAGCTTATTTTAATAAGCAGTCACAACATAAGCTAAAATATCACGAAGGGGAAAAAGAAAAAAAAAAGAAAAAGGTGTGAATGAAAACAGACACGGAGATCGCCCTTCTGCAGTTACTAACTAAAACTGTTTTTATTTACATCTTTAGGTTAAACAACAACTTAAATACTCACCAGTATGCTCAGCTCTCCTCTCCATTTCCCGTCTCCCTTCTTCCAATCTCTCTTAGTAAAACAAAAGCAGGGGGACTTCAGGTTTTTCTGGTACGAGGCCTCATGACTTCATTTTTTGACGTTTTCATAGTCCTGCAAAATGCATGAATGTTCTTTTCAAGACTGTGTCAAAATTCTGCAGCAAGAGCATCAGTGCATGATTGTATAAATATAGAAATACAGCAAGCCTGCGTCATAAACAAATCAAGCGCTCCTGGCTGCAGTGCATTAATATAACATAGCACTTGAGTGTTCAAAGATGTATTAACTCATATTTTTAGATACCTGTCAGTGCACAGAAGAAATAATTTAAAAAAGGGACTTTAAGGGATTTTAAAATGTCAAAGTTGAAGAACTATTGTCTGATTTATGCCTCAAGTCTCATATTTAGAGCTAATTTCTAATCAGTAGTCTCATGCTTAAAACCCTGGTGGTGGCACCAGCACCCTCAGCATGTATGTGTTAACACACTTTTTGTTTGCTGCACAGGCCGGATTTACTAAGATCCAAATTTGCATGTAGTAATTTGCTCTTGCAATCTAGAATTTTGCGTGAGGGTCTGAACCACAGTTTGACGGTGATTTACTAAAAGTGAAGGTGAAAATGACAGCCGGCGCAAACGCCCCTATATAAATGGGGGTTTTGCGTGTGGCGGATTTTGAGCGCAAATGGGATTACGAGTTCGTGAAAGAGGGAAATAAAAATATAATTGAAATAAGTTTGATAAATATAAAAGTGAAAATAACGCAACAGGTATCTGTGCAGAGCCTCAGAAATGGCTAATTTATGAGGACATGGATCAGGAGCTGCTGAACAAATGAAAGTTTCTGTAGCCTTTAAGATGGTCTGTGGCATCTTTTGCACATCAGATGCACACTCTTTCACACAATAACAACGCCCGGGAGCACATCGTGCTATATCCAGCCACTACGATCCAAATTAGAATGTGTTGTTGGCAAAAAGAGGAAATTAAAAGATACAGTTAATGCCAGCTTTAGTTATAAATAAGCTGCAGTGGCTGCAAATGTTCTGTTTGGTTCATACAGAATATTTTACACCGTGTTAAATCGCGGTGTTTGCTTTGTTGATTGTTATTGAATTCAACTATGAAAACTTACTTCACTGCTTTTGAAAAATTATTCAACATACTATGTGGAAAACGTGCATATTTAGCACCTATGAAATTCACAACCCTTTTTGCACATTGTTAATAGATCAGTTTGTACATTTGTGCGTGTGTAATGGGTATTGCTTATATCTTTATACACGCAAACCTTTAATAGATTCTGAATCCATGCGTATTGTCAGGAACAAGTTGTCAAATATACTGTACAACAAAGACTCAGAGCTCACACACACACACGGCTTTAGAAGTACACTCTTTGTTCTGTTTAGTTCTGTAATACGTCAAGGGATTCATGCAGTTTCTGAAACGTTTTGCATCCGAGATCTTTTGCATCACTTATGGGAAAAAACTTCAAAACCCTGTTTTGCAGTCTGATATACCTGATACCAGAACACTACACTACAATAATTTTGATATATCACACGGTCATAAAAGGAGATATGCCAAAGTTTCTTTTTTGTTGGTGTTTTTATATTTCATTGAGGGGCCAATAAAGGCTTCAGATTTTTTTTTTAAATCCTCATTTTCAGCCTTTAAAGTGTTATTTTCAATCTACCCCTCTTGATTGCAAGAGTCAATATTAACTGTTCCCCCATAGAGTTTGAACTTGGAGATTTTTAAATTTTATTTGTAAATGTGGTTCTATTTTCTGTTAAATTATTCGTTCTCCGCTAAGAGTGACTTATTCTATCTTTTGGATGGCTTACTTTGGAAGAAGAAGAAGAAGAAAACCAAGCAAACATACCTTAATCTTGTCACCTCAGAAGAAAGAGGTGAATTTCTTGCCAAAACCGGAGATGGCTGCAGGAGAGAGGACAGGAAAACAGATGTGAGAGAGTTTTAGTTAAGTGATTTTAACACCGTCATTACCGTACAGTAAAGCAGCAGCTGTTGCTGTGTGGTTTCAGTTTCTCACAAGTCTGCCAGTCTAAGCTGAGACCCAGCAGCCATCAGAGCCCTCGTGCTCCTGTGTTTATTGATGGGTTTGTGTTTCGGGCAAGCACTGAATCAAATCTACACTGAAATGTATGTTTTCCAACATGTAATTCAAGTGTATTCTTTCATCATCTTAGAAGTGTTTTTAATGACTTTCATTCAATCACAGCCAAACCCCTGCTGGAGGTGTGTTTCCAGTTATTTGCTGCTTTCTTTGCTTTGTACCTTCTCCCAGTTTGCCGGCCTGTTCAGCAGCTCCTCCGGGCAGGATCTTGGAGAACATGCCTTCTCCCTCCATGCCAGGCTGACCTGCTGCTGCACTGCCAATACCTCCAGGTCTTGGGGCAGCCTTGGAGCCTGGACAGAAATGCAGAGGAGGAGCAGACAGTAAGTAGAGAGTGGGTGAAGGACAGAAGAGGATTCAGAGCATATAAAAATTGGTGCAGCTCTAATATGAACTAAGATGGTGGTGGGTACAATATTTAGCTTTGGTAGCATTTTGTAGCCATTGTTGCTGTTGTATCCGTTCACTGCATTTTCTAAAAGTAGGGCAATATAATTAATGCATCAACCTTCAGCTGCTCTCTTTAAATTTCTCCTGCCCTGCTCGCCTGATTCATATACTTGCCTGCAGCTTATTGCCCTTTTTCATCGTTATATCCTCTTGGATAGACTTAATGCATTCAGCCTTTCCTGTTCACTCACTTCCAGCTTTACTGATGATCTTCATCTCATCAGCAGCTGGACCTCCTTTATGTTTGCTGGACAAATTATTACACTTTATAAACAAAATTAATTTTAAATTTGCAAACTAACCAGAACAAGTGATAATCTGAAGATTTTTCTTTTTTTTTCAGAACAAAAAAATGAATTTCGGGAGCTGTAATTACCTTGTCATCCGATGTGTGTTGTTAGGTGTATATTAGCTGATAGACATCACAACACACATCGGATGATGTTTCTGATGAAGACTGAGGTTTAAGTCAAAACATGCCAAGGTAATTACAGCTCCTCAAAGGCATATGCCACCTCTGGGTGAAAGTGAG
Source organism: Atherinomorus stipes (assembly GCA_023101725.1). NCBI lineage: Eukaryota > Metazoa > Chordata > Actinopteri > Atheriniformes > Atherinidae > Atherinomorus > Atherinomorus stipes. The sequence goes on along the minus strand of JALJCO010013897.1, from coordinate 237,681 downwards.
CCTCCGCAGTCCCCTGAGTTGGGGAGAAGTGGGCAGAAGCGTTTTCTAGCCGACCCAGTCATTCTGTGACTCTGGCAGCCCTGACTTTAGCTTAGCTTAGCTTAGCATAGTTGCTGTAATCTGGCGTTTCCAGCTGGCACCACTTGGCAAAAGTGAACTAATTAACTCAAGATTTTTCCGAATTACTTTTCGTGACCTGCACATTCTGATCGAGTACAAATGACAAGCCGATTTCACATCAAAGGACTAACTAGGCGGCATTCAATAGGGCGAATCACCTTGGATAGTACTGTACTTCCCTGTTCATTGCCTGTACTTCCGCGGCATATCGTTCCCCTACTGAATGCCACCTAGTCAGTCCTTTGATGTGAAATCGGCTTGTCATTTGTACTCGATCAGAATGTGATCAGGGGTCACGAAACGTAATTGGAAAAAATTGCTAGTTAATTAGTTCATATTTGCAAAGTGGTGCTAGTTGGAAACGCCAGATTACAGCAACTACCCTAAGCTAAGCTAAAGTCAGTGCTACTAAATTCAGAGAGTAACTGGGTCGGTTAGAAAACGCTTCTGCCCACTTGTCCAACTCAGGGGACTGCGAGGGGAGGCTCAATTTTACATATGGTGGCATATGCCTTTAAAGAGCCACAATGTAACTTTTAGACTTTGAAAATATGCATTCCTGACTCATTTTGATGGCACACCAACATTCATTATGCATATTTTCGAGCCATCACTGCCCAGCGGCGTACAGTTTCTAAGCCTCGGGACGCCGCCTAGTCACTTAGTCACTTGCTCTGGTACCAGTAGGTTCATTTTGTCTAAAGGATTATAATCTGAAAATTTCCTTCTTTTCCAGACAAAAATTTAATTTAAAGACCCACAACAGAACTTTTAGCAATTTTCTCAGTGACGCACCCCCTATCAACGGCTAAACTAGCATCCATCTTCATCGTACCTGTCACGGCCCTGTCCTGGATGTTGCAACCGACTATTGGTTTTGCACTGCGTCATGTGCCAGCAAACGTATATGAACCAGATAGCACAGCGGGTGTTTTGAACAGGCATCATGTTGGATTTGGCAGAGATAGGCAAGGAAACATGACCAGAGGAAGAGAGGAAAAGAAAGAGAGGAAAAACAGAACAGATGTGTGCGAGCTTTAGTTTAGTGATTTTGTCTTTTACTAGCTGGAGTGAATCACAGTACAGGTACGATGAAGATGGATGCTAGTTTAGCTGTGATAGGGGATGCGTCACTGAGAAAACTGCTAAAAGTTCTGTTGTGGGTCTCTAAATTAAAATTTTGTCTGGAAAAGAAGAAAATTTTCAGATTATAATCCTATAGACCAAATGAACCTAGTGGTACCAGAGCAAGTGACTGACCATGAAGTAATAAAGAAGTAAACAAATCAATAAATCTGTGACAGTACGGTCAGTACACTGACTTTACTGCTAACTCATAGCTGAAATCGTGACTCGGTACAGTCAGAGTGATGTGTGGACATGACATGAAACCCCTTTGTAGTACGGGTCGAAAGTTTAGACACACTCCCATTAAATATGGAAAAAATCAGCAGTCAGTAAAATAAGTTGAAAAATACAAAAGTAATAATAAATACAAATTTTGACAAAATCATGACATTGATTTTGAATTGTGGTTCAAGAAAAGCACCAAAAACAAACAAACAAAAAATAAACAAACAAGGATGATGGGGCTCCTGGACTGAAATTTTATTGAGTAACACTTGGAGACAATCACTGTTATCAGGTGTTTTCTGTAACGTCCAATCAGACTTCTACACTAGTTCACAGGTATTTTGGTCCATTGTTCATGAGCAAGGTGCTCTAATTTGTCTGGGACAGTTTTATTATTATTTTTTAAAACCACATTTCAAATCTGTTTTTTATTTTACTAAATCAGAATTTAATACATTTCTATTTTTTTTTCAGTTTCTTGTTATTTAAATTACTATTGTGAATTTAGCCTTTTCTGTAATGGGAGTGTGTCTAAACTTCCGGCCCATACTGTACTGTATGTGTGTGTGTGTGTTTTTTGTCTTTCACTCTATGATTATCTGCAGTTTAATCTCAGATTATAGCACACAGTAAAGGGGTTGCATAATCCAGACTCCGTTAGCAACAGCTGGTAAGACGTGGGAGTGATGGGAGTGTGTGTGTTTATTTGATAAGAATACAGTACCAATGCCTGTGAGTGGGGGCTGGGCAGTCTTTGAGGCCATGACCGGTGCTGCTTTTGCTCCGATTGCTGTTGCTGGAGGTGTGTCGATCTTCGTCTAAAGCAGGAGAAACACAAGCATCAAAGGATTTAGCTGTTTCACACGTAAGACTGTTGGAGGCTGTGAGGGAGAAATATGTGTTATATAATCACAATGAGGGTGACAAAAACAGAAATCAGAGGAATGTGGGTTTCATCTACTCAGCCAAAACCCAAATGAAAGACTGAGAAGAAGAGAAATAACGGATAAGAGACAGAGACGGCAAACAGCAGACTCGTTTATTGTGCTGTGACAGCTTACTGAATGATGACTGAGTGAATGATGTGGTTCAGCACTGTCAACTGTCAATGGAAGGATTTCTGGAAAATGAAATGGGCCAGTTCAGACGTTGATTTTAAACTTTAATGTATTCAACACATAGTAGCAAGTAAAAGCAGCAAAATTCCTATTAACGTATAAATAAGCCCTGAAAGATGTATAGAGCACCCAAAATTCACAGTTCCATTTAATGCGATACTTTACAGTCACAGTTCGATGTTTTTTTAATTCGAAAAAAGAGAGAAATTTTCATCCTTTTCTTAACTTTTAATTTTTAAAAAATTCCAAATATTTGAGTTGAAAAAAGAATTATACTCTACTGTTCAATACATAGTGATCGATACATAGAGTAGCCTACTGTGTTGATTTCTTCAATATAGATGCATCTATTATTGCACCCGTGATATATAAATACACAAGGTTAGAGAAATACATATATAAATGAAAAATGCCAAAGTTAAGGCTTTGACCATCCTAAAGCCCCTCGTTAAACCCACTTCCTCCGTATCATCTGTATATGAGGTCCATGAGATGAAAAATATCCGGTATGCCATTCTCTTGAGCTTCAGTATAAGCTTTGTGTGAACTGCCCACCTTCGTTCATGTATGTGATTGGCCCAAGTGGGCCTTCAGATGAGACGCAAGCTCACATGAGTTGAATAAGAAACCTCCCAGACGTTCCCAGATGGGGCTCATTTCCCAGGCTATTAAAAACCACATATGTCCCATGCATAAATGTTCGCTGGGTTTGGGGGCAAATGAGACTTCAAGGCTGCAGAAGCAGCTTAGAACATTCTGTGAGCAAGGAAATGTGACAGGAAGGAGAAAAAAAAAAGTCGGCTGGGCAGTAGATAACCAGCTTCACTATTTATGGCTCAAGTGCCCTTGAGCAATATGCTAAACTGCTCCCTAGGCGCTGCACCTGCCCACTGCTCTGGATGTGTGTCTTCTGCTTTTAGTGTGTGTGTACTTAATTGCTCATTGCATGTAGTGCGTATCCAGATGGGTTAGATGAAGAAATCCAATTCCTGTGTGTAGAAAAATGCATGTCTGAATAAATAAAGGATTCTTCTTCTGCTCTTTTGCCAAGTTTCAAACTCCTCTGTGTTCCCAGCTGGGAGTCTTTGGTTATTCTTCAAATGAAAGCCATGTAGGGATGTTTGGTCAGTCAATCCACATTAAATGGTCTTTCTGAATCATGTGAACAGCTATAAAGTGAATAAAGCAAACTAAAATATAGATGATGGAAAAAGACTTTCTTTTTTTTTTTTTTACTGTTTTTAACTTCAGCAAGAGCATTTATGATGAACAAGGAGATCTGAGTTTGAGCGCAGTTTGACCAAACATTTTATTTAAACTCAATATCTGAAGAGTAAACGACTGTGTTTGAATGAACAAGTTTTTCAGCTAAACGCTTTTATAAATCTTTTGCTCATATCCTTAAATAAGACGGATAATTCTGCTGGGTGAAGTACCACCACTAAGTACTCTGCTTTCAGCCACTGGTCTTTGTGAAACCAACAGCATGCAAGGATTTATTAGAACAATTTTTCCCCTTCTTTTTTGGGTGCAGACAAAAACATTACTTTGGCAAAATTATAAAGCTATCATAGTTTGAGCTAAAACAGATTATTTTTGGAACCTGACGGTCGCCCTTCAGAGATAACTTTACCCTTTACGTATGTTTGATGTAACCACTAGAGGTCACACATTCTTTGAATGTAGATACTACATATTCTATATCTGCCTCTACACCACACACACACCTTTTAAAGAGGACTCTCATATGAACAAAGGACATGTAGACAAGTGTTTACTCTCTTAAACATCATCTTGTTTGTGTTCTTGCTTTTCCGTGAAGCATTTTGCACCAGTCTATTAACAAAAACACTCATGACTTGTCACACTGGACTGTAGCCAAATAATTACATAATACTGCATCTCTCTTTCCCACTGACTCAAGTTAAGCTGTAACACAAAATAAGTGATGAATTCTGATGCAGCGCACAACATTTAATTATTTACAGCCACTCAATCCGTTTTTTTTTTAAATATTATTATTACACTATGGACTTAACATGGGAGCATAAGTGAATTGGTTTTCTGAATGAATAAAAATTCTATGATAAATTCTACTTAGTGTTTATGGTTTCCTGTCAAGGCTTTCATAACCATTGCCAAAACTAGTTCCTAGATGAGTTGAAATCACACGATAAATTATTGTAGTTTTGATTTCCTGCTGATGATGCAACAAAGCAGCTATATGAAAATGAGAAAATGACCATTTACTTTCAGCAGTGGAGGCAAATAAAAAATAACTTTAGAGCAGTGGGAACTCACATGGTGACAGTGGCTTTGTAAACTTGGAACACATTTGTATATTTACTAAAGCTAGAATCATTAGCCCATTTCGAATTTTGTGTTAAATGTCATCATCATCTTTTCACACTCTGGCTGGCAAATAGATTGGAACAGATTTATGTAGTAATTTCAGGAGAGCAGATCTTGCAGGGAAAATTCTTGAGCGTCTAGCAGATAGGGAATCAGTTGCCACTGTGTTAATCACAGTCGTAGATAAGACCTGCCAACAGCAGCAATGCAAAATTTTAATGAGATTGACGAGATGGACCAGCACTGATTGCAGGGGAGAGGAAGGAGCACAGAACACAAAAAAGACAAAAAGACAGAAAAAAATGTCTGTGTCAAAGTTCTCGTTTGCTACAACTTCCCTTACAGGAACTATATTAATGTTAATTAAAGACTAGAATAACACTCGGAGAGTGCAGACCTCCGTCAGGAAGCTCATTTCCCCTTTACAAAATTCCTGGATGCAGAAGTTGATCCGAATCACCGCCTGATGCAAAATCTAACAGATTATGTAATTAGCAGCTGATGGAAGTGGTTCCAAAGTATGAAAAAATAACACGTGTGGCATTTATTGCCACTGACAAAGTTTTTTCGTGTATTTGATATGACCTCATCAACTTATCATATCAGGAGACAGACGAGTATGAAGATACAGATGAGCTCACAATCCTCACCACATACTGGCCAGGACTCTGCAGCAGCAATGAAAAAGAATCATGAAAAAAATTCCTGTATCAAGACAATGATCTGGATCAGCACCAAAATTTGATCACTTGTTAGCTGTTATAGTACACACCTCCTCGGAAAATTTCTGCCAAATCCATTTGTAACTTTTCAAATTATTTTGAAAACAGACAAACCAACGCCGATGAAAACATAACCCCCACCCCCTTAACAGAGGTAATAATGTTACGGTGGGACCAAAGACTGTAAAAGAAAAAAATGTACGAAGTATCCGGTCACGTTTGAATAAGGGAAAGTGAAGCCAGTTGGGTGTTCCCCCCCATCACCATCTTGTCTTGTCATGTGTGTCATCATTCCCGGAAAATACTAAAATGGGCAAAGTGCGGCCTCGGGGCAAATAATTGACAGCCAACGTACTCTGGGCTAAATGCAAACCGAGCTAACTCTAAACTAACAGGAGCTAACAAAGATTAGCCTCCTAAGCTGTGGGATAAAGGTAAGACATGTTTGGACTTACTGCTAGCTGCTAAAAACCACCATTTTGCTACTCTGCTGACTGAGACCTTACCGAGAGCAAACAATAAGCTATCTGCTAGCCACTGGCCGGCACGCTGACATCCGGTCTGGCACATGTCATTCAAAAAGACATGCCCCTAATTATGTGTAATTTCAAGATTAAATAACATCTAAATGGATGAGTTATAAAAAAATCACCCTCTCACAGGAACCAGGCTGTAAACATGTTTATTTCTGCTGTGAAGTTGGCCTTTTTAACATGGGAGTCTGGAGATTTGCTCTGTTTTGGTGCCAGAACCGAGTGGATCAAGAAAGATCTACAATCATTAAACTTAGCTTCAGCGGAGTTTGCCCCTTGGGTGGAATAAATCAGTTTAAGGTCTAAACTTTTGTTCAAACTGAAAAAAAAAAAAGGATTTGTATCGTTCCGTCTCTTTATCATATAGTTTTGCTGAATAGACTTTTTTAGAGTGGGAAGGGAACAAAAAAATACAGAAAAAAAATATTTACTGCATGGCAGCACCTGTGTCTCACTGGACTCACAGGAGTCTGACCAGCACTTATCCAAGCTGGACCCTCCCATATTTGATTTCTTGCTTGTGTTGTTCTCTCAGACGTGAGTCGCTTTGGGAAAAAGCATCTGTAGTAGTGGTAGTATATAAACATTCTCATCATTCTTTTTAGATCTTCTTAAAGGTTTTTCTCACCATGGGGGATGGCGTTGCTCCTGCTGGACCCGTCTGCCTGGCTTGGCCCATGGGTCCGCCTGCTGGTCCCATCTGCCCAGGCTTGGCCTGACCCTGCCCCATGCCCATGCCCATGCCCATGCCCATGCCCATGCCTTGTCCTTGCGTGGGGGTTTGCTGTTGAGGTCCAGTGGTTGTTGGTGCTCCCGGCTGTCCGGGTCTTGCCGCTGACGTCTGGGCTTGTTGTTGGAGCTGGGTCCTCTGTCCAGTTCCGTCTGTCTGGGAACCTGGACCCAGACCAGGCTGTCGCCCTGCTCCTGCAGGCCCACCGGCAGAGCCCTGGACCCGACCAGAGCTGCTCCCAGATCTGGAGGAGCCTGAATGAAGGAGAGCAGGGTGGATTTTAGTTTTGTTTTTGCTTTTTTAAATGACACTTGAGCTTACAATTCAAACGCTAATTTATTTAGCTTCTTGGTTTTTTTTATAGAAAGTATTGGACAAAACAAAATACCATGGACTGGTCTCAAATGCCTGGTATGAGAAATCAAAATGCTAAATTTAGTCAAAACATCTGTGATCTTGGCATCGTCTGTTTCCTGATAAATATTTCAACCTGATTATTTCTCCAACAATTACAGTATATGTCAGACACGGAGAAACTCCTGTTTAAACTACAGTTTGCTGCCAAGGTTCATTCTTACTGTTATTGTATTGACATTTCAATTTTTTTGCACGGTACATAACAACAGAAGTGAAAGTGTGGCATCACTCAAACCAGTGATTTAATGAGCACACTTCCTATAGCATAGGCACTGTGTTGCCTCAGGAAAAAACATTTCCTTCAAAAAGTTAAGCTTGATATTGTTAATTAAAAACAGTTGATCCGTGAGGGGAAATGTTGACTGTAAAAGAAATAAAACAATCTGAACAGCAGAGGCTCTTAAATTCTTCTGCCTAACATGAGTAATTAATGAATCACAGCTTGCTGCTGTTGCTGCAGTAAGATTGTCAGGAGCCACCATTGTTTAGCATACAGCATATCCATCAGGCCTGTGGGATACAGATATAAACCTGACACTGCTGACATTCTCTACCATACTGACATTTGGTGTGGTTTATGCTTTTACTGTATTCATAGGGCTAGTTTTAAGCTTCAGCCATATAATATACAACATTAAGTGCCAAACTACTCTAATGGCTTAATGGCTGTTGGCTCATGACAAATTAGTTTATATTTTGTGAAATATTACAGAACATGGTATCAGAGTATGGGAGCGTTTTGAATTCACCTGAAAAAAAATCGAATTGTTTGTTTTTCTGAATTAACTAAATCATTTTTATAAAAATGAATAAAAATGTTCTGTTTTTCTGAATTAACTAAATAATAATAAAAAAGGATGAAAATGTCTGTTTGATTTATTTTAAAAAATTCAGAAAAAACAGAACATTTTTATTTTTTCTTAAAAAATGTTTATGTTAATTAAGAAAAACAGAAAACTTTTATTTGTTTTTGTAAAAATGATGTTAAAGGTAGAATCCAACCTTTCCCCACTGAAAATAAACATTAGAATTGTGCAAGTGGAAATCCATCTTAAAGACACACAACGTAACTTTTAGACCTTAAAAATCTGTGTTTCTGACTCGTTTTTATGTCACACCAACATTAATTATGCGCATTTTTGAGCCGTCAGTGCCCAGAGGCGTCCCGGGGCTCAGAAACAGCAGTATGTAAGATTCCCATCCGGGACGCGACCGTGACGTTGCAGCCAACTATTTGTTGCAGCACCGCGTCACTCACTAGCAACCGGATGTAAACCAGGTATCAACATCGCGGGTGTTTTGAACGCGCATCATGTCGAATTTGGTAAAGAAACGCAAAGAAACATCACCGGAGGAAGAGAGGAAAAGAAACAGAGGAAGGGACAGAACAAGAGTCAAGATTAGACTGTCTTTTACTGGCTGGAGTGAGCTTACAGTACAGGTACGAACAAGATGGATGCTAGTTTAGCCGCCGATAGGGGGCGCGTCACTGAGAAAACTGCTGAAAGTTCCGTTGTGTGTCTTTAAAGCAGAACTCAGTAATTTCAGCTCAGGACTCCCCCTAGTGGCGTCCTTTCACTGTCTAAAAGTTCAACCCCCCCTACACCCCCACAGCACACAGACGGCTTCTCTACCTGTCTTTCCTCTATTTTGATCCCTGGATATATTTCTAAGCGTTTACTAGCTTGTTGATGCTACTTTGCTGCGTTGGTAGCAGCATCACGTCTCCTTCTGCTCAGAGCAAAGACCTGTCTCTTCTGAAACGGGACGTTTTACCCGCGATTTGCGGGTAAATATGCCGTGGATTATATTTTTCTCTGGTGTTGGCGAGTAGCAGGTAAGAATACAAACTTTTATTTACTTTTTGCGGACGTGACAAGTGATTATTGAGCCTGAAGCAGTGATGCTTCACCCGGCGCCCAGGCAGCGCAAGCTACGTGAATCACTCTGGTCCAGCAAAGAGTTGGCTATGAGAGCCAGGAGCCGTGTTTAGGTGGTGTGAAGCTAAAGAAATGTTTTCTTTGAATTAGCGCTGGTAGTCTGGTTAAAATCAGAGCTGGAAGCAGCTCGGTAGATAGGGGACCTGAGTACCGTACAGCGGTTTCTGTTGTCGCAAGTTCTGCTCGGGTCGGCGCAGGCAAAGTTGTATAGAGCTGCTCGCAGGCCAGAGGCACCGGTGGGAGGGGGGGAAACATTGAATCGCTCCGTAAACACTTTGTTTAGCCCCACGGGGATTCCGAAAAGCATTTATTGAGGTAAAAAAGTTACTGAGTTTCCCCTTTAACTGCGCCTTTGGGCCTCTACTCGCGTGCCGTGGTGCGTTTGAATGCAACTCAGTTGATTTCTGTTTATATCATCAGCCAATGACAGAACTAAGGACATGCTGTTGTGTGGGAATAAGCTCATGATTGGAGCAGACGCCAGACACTCGAACTCTCGAAGGAAAAAGAAAAGAATAGCTGTTTTCAGACTTGCATTACGGAACATGAGCGGTAAAGTTCATCCGCTCTTTAAACAGACTCATCTTTTCAAACATGCCGCTTTGTTGCGGACTTATCGCGTCCCGGGCGCTTTCAGACATCAGGAAATGTTGCGGAAAAGTCAGCACAGCCCCGCTCTCCCTTCAACTCTGTCCGGAACATTTCCTTGTGCATTCAGCCAAAACGACGTGCTGCAACATTTCTGCTCTTATGACATGGGGTCCAGTCGGACATGTCCGCAACATCTCCGGGGTAAAAGAGCAGATCGCATATCTGAATGCAGGCGTTATAAAGGACAGCAATCGGCAATATTACCGCTTTCCAGTGCAAGTCTGAAAGGGGCTAAAGAAAGAAAAAACGGCGGATGCACCAAAGAAAAAGTAAGAGCTTTAGATAATGCAAGTTGGAAAACCAGGGCTAATATTGGTTTGGCTTTTACCCGCTTCTGAGCTCTTAAGGAGAGGTTTGAAGCTGAATAGTTTGAAGAATGAGGCGGCCATCAGCCTGAGAGGGAGGGGGCGCTAAGTTTGAATGCTGTTGTTTGCAAACAGAAACGGTGGGGGGACTTCGGACTCTACCTTTAATGCAAAAAACAAAATAATTTCATTTTTTTCAGATGAATGCAACACGTTTCTGCATAAGAGTATACACTCAATGAAATGAAAACAAAAACTAGTGTTGTGCATTTGGATATAAAGGTTACTGTTTTTAGAGAGCTCTGTAGATTTAGCAAAAATAATTGCTCAGTACATACAGTAGTAAAGCAGATCTGCTTGGGAATGATCTTACATTAGTTCAGAATGAGGGAAGCATAAAGAACCTTCTTTTCTTTTACACTAACTCTCATTGTTCTTGGTAGCAATGTTTCAGGTCAGCCAGGCTGGATGGGGAGCACCAGTGAACATAGGTGATCGCTGGGTAACTTCAGGATCCTTCCTCAGACGTGTGCTTTGACACAGTTTGGTCTTGCAGGTGTTTGGACAATTATTCGACTTCCTGGTTTGATATTTACTCTGACATATTCTATTAAAAGTGAGACATTATACGGACAGGTGTGGCCCTTCCCTAATTATATCCAGCTGATTTAGTCAGGCACAGGTGGACTCGGTCAGATCATAGAAGCATCTCAAGCCACTGTGATAAAAGTAGGATGCACAACAATGTTTCTAAATATACGATACAAAGTGAGTCTTTCGGTCTTTAACTGATATTTTTGGTCCATTTTGATAAGTTAACAAACATTTGATAAACCTGTTAGTGCTATGTCATTATAGTGTTATGTATTGTATAGTCTGATGACAGCCAACGGTGGGGGGGTGGTGGTGGGGGTGGGGGGGCAAAATGAATGAAAGAGTGTAAATGACTTAAATGACTTTAAGAGCTTAAAAAAATCCTGTAAGTTGTTAATTCACTCATCAGCTCACAGAAAGGCAATTTATGTTAAATCAAAACATTTGTGCCCCCACTTGTCATTCTGGGCCACTGCCAGGCTGCCTAAAGTGAGGAGAATTTGAATGAGGATTTTTTGAGGGGGAAGACAGTGTAAATGTGGATGACTTTATAAAAAATTAAGCATGTGATAAAATAATTGATTTTAAGGGATTTGATGAAATCAAAGATAGTTTAAAAAGCCATATTCTCTCAGTCTCTATTTCTATATCTGTACAATATTTTAGGATAAACTTGAGAGAAACAGCTTATCCCTTTAAAGCTTTTGGTAATGAAACATCTCTCTTTACATTTCAACATTTCCTTGAGAAAACACTAATAAGAATTGAGGCTCAGGCAGGTTTATTTCCACAAATTTACAATAAAATCAATAAGAGTCAGTGAAAAAAGTGCTTTTCCAAATGCTATAGCAGGCAGTTAAGGGGTTAATTTCTAAACTCAACAAACAGTAAAGTGTATTGCTGTTCCATTCCACAATATAAAGTATATATATAAAGTGTACGTACCTGGTGGTTGACCCTGCATGTCCACTGCACCCTGGGACTTGCTGCGTGAGGATCTGTGTGGGTCCCCCTGCCTGGAGGATCTCTGGCCATGATGGTGCCCAGATGGATCCCGAGAGTAGTCTGAGGAGTGATACCCTCCGGACCTCGACTCACCACGTCTCCCTGAAGATGAAGATCGTCCTGAGGGATCGTGACGCATAGATGGGTCTTTGAGATGCCCTTTAGATGACCTCGAGGACCTCTGTTCATCTGAGTGACGTGACGAGGACGAGTGGCGGCTAGAACTTCCATGGTGTCTGTGGTCACGGGATGATGAGTGACGCCCTCCATGGCCGTACTCATCCTGGGGCCACAGGTCCTCCTCAGGAGGCTCATCGTAATCATGATAGGTGTGTTTAACACTATGCCGACTCCTTCCAGATGAGTGGCTGCCGTAGTGTCGAGAACTGGAGCGAGGCTTCTCAAACCAGTCAGTTTCTTCCTGGCCCAGATGGTAGGCTTTGGAAACCGAGAGCAGATCACAGTCAATCTCCATGTCGTTTGGAGACAGCGGCATGCAGGCTGAAAGAGGGAAGAGGGCAGGAGGAAGACCAACAGCATGCAGAAAAAAATAGTAGGTGGGGGAAGACAAAGAAAGAAAGGCAAAAAAAAGTTTTACAAACATGCAGTGTTCACATCAACTCTAGACAGTACAAGATACACGAGATCTTATAAAAACTGCAAAACTGTCTGCTTTTGCCGCTGTTTTTCTGTTAAATTCAAAACTGGTGATTTAAAGAGGAAACATATGTTGCACAAACAAGCAAATGGCTTGCCATATCATTTGGATATTTTTTGATGTTTTTGTCTCTATATCACTCCAGTGAGAATATGATAACAGCCCAAAAGATTAGGTCTCAACTCATAACATATTGCAGAGACTGTTTTGCAGTTCAGACAAAGACACATAAACAGACATCAGTACAGATAACACAGTTCAGATAACCCCCCTGTAAAACAAACAATACTTTTGTGTCGTGCAATGACGAAGTGAACCAGAGTTTCGGGGACGACAAAGACGACCAGGTCGAGGAACCATGCGAGTATCAGACAGACGATTGGACAAACAGGCGAAAGGACGAGCAGGCAGACAGACAGCAGTCCACTGACAAGAGAGCTCCGAGTGACTCTCAGGAAGAAGAAAACATTGGCATGCAAGAGCTATCTCTGTCTCTGTTTTGCTTTGTCTTTCTCTTTGCTAAGCCTACTTTCTGGGTGGGTGGGGGACGTTTAGATAAACGGTGGGAGCAGTAGTAGGTAGTGAGACTGTGGGAATACAACTCCCACAATTACCTTCACTGTCTGACACAGCACAATGATAATCGTCTATTATGTATGTATCATCCGATTTGTAGACGTGTGTCCGAGGAAGGTCCCTTATATGGTCTTGAACATCTGGCAGCGAATGACTGGAACCATACTGGCCATAATAGTATTGATATCTACTGCTGCGGCTCTCATAGGGGTCGGGACCTAAGCTTGATGATCGCCCAGAACCCATGAACCTCCCCAAGGGGCTGAGTGGGCTCTCCTCCTCGGAGTACTGCCGGATTGGATGGCGCCCCCTGTAGCCAGATCGGTAGGAGCGGTCGTCTCTCTCGTAGGAACGGCTGCGATACCCATGGTAGTCCTTGGCTGAGATCTTGTCCATGCCATAGCCAGTGGAACGGGAACGACCAGTGGAGGTGTAGTAAATCCGATCGTCCTCCTCCACCATCATGCCATAGTGTCGACTACCATGCGCGGTGCCACTGCCGCCCTCGTAAGCACTCCTTTTAAATCCATAATCCTCAATCAGCTGGCGCCCTCGAATGTGAGAGGAGGGGTAAACCCCTCCAGTTGCAGAGGAATAGGAGGCCAGATCTGCCTCCACATCACGAGCCTCCTCGATCGGGGAAAACTTTGAGATTTTCTGCTCCATAGTCCCAAGCTTTCTGTGCTTGCTGCGCTTGGACGACATAACAGCAGGAGCCAGAAGGCTTCTGGAAGATGACAAAGTTTTCTGTACCCCAGAGCGGATGCTGCCATGTTTGTAGTCGTAGTCATAGTAATAGGGGGATCCCCCACCCATGCTAGCGCTCACGCTGCTGCTGCTGCCCCCTAGAGGTCCGTGCCTGTAGCTGCTCTTACCCCTGCCGTGATGGTCGTACAGCTCATCCTGCATCGCTGCTTCCTCCTCAGGTGCCCTGCCGTAAGGAGAGCTGCCAGTTCCCCCACGCGCCGTGCTGCCAGTGGTGCTGCCATGGCCATGGATGTCGCCCGGGTATCGCCCGCTACCGCCATGATGCATCATGTCTCCTGTTGTCGTGCCCAGCCCGTCCTTTGCCGTCAGCTCGCTAACATCATCAATCATCATGTAATTCCTTGGAATATTTTGCTCTAGGCCAGGAGCCCCATACATCCCATCTGCTGTGCTGTAGGTGGAAGGACTGTCTACAGCATGCCCATAGGCATTGGTAACTGTTGAAGTGTACTGTCCATAAGAGCTGGCTGTGGTGGTGGTATAGCCATAAGTATTAGCAGTGGTTGTGGTATACTGGCCATATGAACTCACTGAAGTTGAAGTATATGGACCATAAGTGCTGGGTGGCATCGTAGAGTACCCACCATAGCTGCTTGACACAGGTGCAGACCCATAAGGCCCATACGAGCTTGCCATGGTTGTCGTTCCTGTGTACTGGCCATAAGGTGGGGCTGCACTGGAAAAGGTAGCATCTTGGGCAGTGGTGGTGACCACAACTGTGGGGTTGCTTATTGTCTCATAGTTAGTTGGCATCTTGTGCTCCAGATCAGCTAGGGAAGTTTGTCTAGGTCTTCCTGGATGAACTGTCAGGATGTCAGCTTGAGGTTGCCCAGGGTATGGGGTGGTTTGGCTGGGGTAGGAGGACACAGCGCTGGGATAAGGTGAGCTGTGGGTGGGGTATGGTGGCTGACCAGGTGGCGCAGGCCCAAAACCAGTGTGCCCTGGTTGAGGTTGAGGCTGTGGTGCGGCTGGTAATCCCATGTCTGTTTGGGGGTATGGGGGCTGAGTTTGGGGGTAGGTGTGGGATGGATAGGATGCCTGAGACTGGTAGGAAGGTCCAGGAGGAGGGACATGGCTCGGAAGGGGGGTGGGCTGTGGCAGTGCCTGTGACTGGGACACTGTTGGGTAAGGAGGCTGGTTGAATGTTGATGACTGGTATGGGACAGTTGATTGCTGAGATGGTGCTGCTGGTTGGCTCTGGGGGTACTGACAGGAGAGAAAGGATGAGGTTGGTGGGTACTGAGCTGCTGTGTTGAGATCGCTGGTAAACTGACTAAGTGGAGCAGTACTTGGTCTAGTTGTTAGGAGCCCATTGGTCTCATGTGAAGCAGCTGCAGCTGCTAAACGTAAGTTATTCAACTCACTATCAGACATATAATCCCTAGTGTCCCCCATACATCTCAGGTAGGCAATGTCCCTTCTCTCCCTCTCTTTAACCAGTGTCTCTTTTCTCTGGTGGATTCCCAGTTCTAGGTATCTCAGCTTAGCATCAATCTCTTTCTCTTCCTCTTCCAGTTCAGCTTGCTGCTTTCTAAGCTTAGTCGACTCTTGTTCCACGGCCTTCAGCTCGTGGGTGAGATCTTTGAGGAGGCTGGCTTTGGCAGCCAGGCCAGACCGTGAGCTGGGCTTGAGGCTGGGCACGGAAGGCAGGTAGGCCTGTTGGAGGGCGGGAGTCATCATGGGCAGGTGAGCTGCTGTAGCTGTCTCCTCTGGAGGAGGGCTGGGCAGGGTTCGCTTGACCTTGCGGAGCAGCGAGCTCTGCTGTAAGGCTGCCAGCTGGAGAAAGAGAAAGAGAGGGAAGGAAGGGAAGGGAGAGTGGGAGAATGTGGGGAGAGAAAAACAAACAAAAACAAACAAAAAAAAGAACATGGGTATGGATGTATAAAAAGTAAGAAATGAGGGGGTGTGAGGGCAATTTATAAGGTACATAAGTGAAAATATAGAAAATTATAAAGGATGGGTTTAGGGAAATGTGGGATTGTCAAGTCATTTTTAAATATGAGAGGAACAGGGATTGCGGTGAGAGCAAGAAACAAGAGACGCAAATGAACAAGGAATAAAAATGAACAATAAATACATAAAACATGACACAATAATGAAGATCAAGAGGTAAGAAGGAATGCAGGGAACAGGTGAGGCGTAACAGAAAACAAAATGGGACGAAAGAAAGAAGAAAAGTGATAGAAGAAAGTTGAGGGATGTGGGAGGGCAAAATATGCAAACAGATGAGTAGAGCCGGAGGAGGAAGAAGAAAAACTCAAAGAGAAACAGGTCAGGAAACAGAGGAAAGGGCATAACAACGAGG
The DNA here is from genome assembly GCA_023101725.1 of Atherinomorus stipes. Classification (NCBI taxonomy): domain Eukaryota; kingdom Metazoa; phylum Chordata; class Actinopteri; order Atheriniformes; family Atherinidae; genus Atherinomorus; species Atherinomorus stipes. Next base: position 221,534 of record JALJCO010013897.1, on the reverse strand, counting down.
GACATACAAGGGAGACAAAGGAGACAACATGTAGACAAAGAGACAAGGACAACAGGAAACAAGAGTGAAGTTTGTGTTAGAAGACATACAAAAACATGAGAAGAAATGGCAACTGTGATTCAGTATCCTGTGAATATCTAAGCTGATAATGCAAACGACTTGCACATTTTCAAACATTTACCACTGAAAAGCTGCTCTTAAGGTTCAGAGATTCATGTTACGTTTTTCTGCAGCTGAAAATTCTGAGTAAAATATTTTTCTTTTCTGTTATGACCAGAACTTTATTTAGCTGACAGCTCTGTTGGGAATGATGCATCCTGATCTGTTTCAAACTGAATCAAGTTCCAGGATTTTGTCATAGAACTGTATCATAGATACTCAAAATATAAAATAATGTAATACTGAATACATGTAGTCTAGGCCAGTTCATTTTCTTTTATAACCCAGCCAAGGACAATTATCTTCTCCAAACGAAGTAATGTTTTCCTGTTTTGAAGATTAAAGTTCATCTTTGTTTTTCTACAATGTGTAAATAATGTATCTCCTCTTTTTCCGATTGCATTGCTGCCCTTTCACTGTGTAAATAGATCACAGTGTGTCTTGTGTTATTATTGCAGTCTGTGTAAAGGCGACAGCATGAAAAGAAATCCTCTTGGGGGCCAATTAACCGCATAATATTGCATGTAAGCAGTAAAAATAAACTCCATCTTAAACCTGAAAGAGTTTAGAGAGAAAACATTGTACTGTATGAATATACATCTCTTCTCTCTCTCATATCTCATATATATGTGTGTGTGTATATATATATATATATATATATATATATATATATGGTCATCCTCAAAATAAACTTTACTTTAGTGAAAAAATATTGCTTTTGAATGGTAGTTGAAAACAATCATTTTCAAAAATCAAAAGACAAAACTGTATGTACAGTATTTAAGCAACTACCATTGTAAGAAAGGGAGCTAATAATGACAAAAATTATCAATAATATCCTGAATTCGGGAAGTTTTGACCTCTGTGCCACTGTTGGGGGAATTCTATTCCTTTTCTGCCATCATGTTTCCAGAAGATGCATCAACAAGACTCAGCAGTGTAATTTACTTTGCATGGCACATTACATGGCAACTGTTTATTTAAAAAGTAGGTAGGTGTCTCTTGTTTCATATTAACAGCTGGGTAAACTTAATAAGGTGTATAAATATGATGCAAACAATACCTGAAAAATCAGTAACAAAGAGAATTAGTCATCACGTTTTAAAAACAGTTTTGACATGGAACGAAATGCAGAATTTATTTCTAAACAATGAAAGCAAAGACATTTCACTAATAATGCGTGGGGCTTTTTTCTTATTATAGCAAACATAACAAGTTAAGTAAAAGTTCATGGAATGGTTTGTCAAATCTGTGTTGATTTAGATCAATATTTTTGTTGTGCATGTTATCACAGAAAGCCCTAAAGAGCAATAACCTCTCTGGCGCTCCGCTAGAAGTCAGCCGTATACCAGTAGTCTGAAGAATGCAAGTTATGAACAGATAAGAGCAGTTTTATCATTATATTATTAATTCCACTTGAGTAGTTTTATTAGTGTCTACGGTATATCTTCAGGTATTTTTGTCATTTAATAATTGGCAAAATAATACTCTTTTTTGTTCAAATTATGAAAAATGAATAACAAATTTAATTCAAAACTAAGTTTTAATGACATAGAGATGTTTGAAAGCCCATCTTTAGCTCTCGCCTGCAGCGGCCCGGTTTGCCACAATACTGTAGTTATATGTAGTACAAGACAAACTATATATTCATTGGATTTTATACTTGGGACAGATTCTCATTTGAAAAATTGCCACTGACAAACTGCTACATGATTTTTGACTAAAAGCCAGGGAAAATCTAGTGACATCTCCTTATTGCATATTTTAAATTTTTTTGTAGTTTTGAAATCATTCAATTGCTTTTAAAAATTTCTTTCTTGATATATTTTCTTCTTTTGTGTGTGTCAGCCGGACATCTGTGACTTTACCTGGCTCTGTAGTGCCTGTTGTTGATACAGGGACAGCCTGGCCTTGGTATGCTCGTCTGTGGTGGGGCTTAGGGACTTAGGGTCGGACATGGATCTTTGGGTGCTTTTGATGGGCCGGGGCATTGAGGGGTGTCGCTGGGGGGACTCGGCCGTGTAGGACTTCTGTTGAGGTGTGACGTGGGCCTTGTTCAGTCTCTCACTTGACAAAGAGTTCTCGAGCAGGCGGTGGGGGGACACTGGGGAAACGGGAGAGTAGAGGACTTGTGGAGATTTCGGGGCTGTCTGCTGCTGCCGAATGATGCTGGATATGGACTCGTTGTGGAGATGGTTGTGAGGCTGATAGTTGATGTCGAGTGGGTCTGGGCGGCGTCGCTCAAACTTAGCTGCATTTGCGGCAATTTGCTGCTGCTGGCGCTGATGGCTCAGAAGGTCAGCAGAACTGGATTGCTGAGTTCCAGTACTGGTGGAAGAAGAATATGGACTGACTGTAGTTGGTACACTGAGCTGGGGAGCTACAACACCTTGCGACTGCGCTTCTGGGTCAGTCTGGCAAGCAAGCGATTGTCCTTTTTGGGTTCGTTCTGGTCCAGAAATGTAGTGCACAATTTCCACTTTATTAGGGTCTGGAACTGTCACATGGATGGCTGGGGAGACTCTTCCTAAGTGCTCTGCTTCTGTTTGGCAAGACATTTCCCTTATGGTTTGGACAGCGATACTGGAAGAAACCATCTTGTCAGTTTTCGTGTCAGTACTTGAGGTGGCTGTTGCAGCAGTGCTGCCAGCAGCTGTACTGGACTCAGAGTGCCGGGAGAAACGGGAGCGCCTTCGGCGGACTGGATGCTCGTTTTCAGCCTTGTCCTCGTCGTCATCTGTCTGGACAGAGCAGTCGACGCTGCGACCGCGCCTCCTGGTACGATGGCGCATCATGTACCTGGATAAAAAGAGAAGAACAACAGGAAAATAGAAACTAAGAAAGAAAAACTATTTATGTTGCGATCTCATTGATGTAACTTAAATTTTGAATTTGGGGATTCTAAAATGGGCTTTTGGCTACTTATGTCCAACTTTTGTTTGTTTTTATGCGATATCTCACATTGCAATAAATAGCTACACTTTTCACTGAAGTCAGAAAACTGGATCGGGCAGGCTGGATCGGCCTCATCCATCCGATATCTGATCCAGCCAAGTAGTCTATATCAGAGCTGATATCCGATCGCATCGGTGCATCTCGATCCCAGAGAAATTTTATAAATTTTTTAAAAAATTCCTGACTGCTTGCGAAGTAACAGCAATTATCAAGAACATTTTGATTAAAAAGTTAATTGGTAGTAAATACTTTCACAAAACAGCATTATTACAAAAACATACAGTACCCTCCATCAACTCGTTTTAGTCTGAACATGTACAATAGATCGTGATTTGTGTATCAGATGTTTCTCCATCATTTGCTTTTGTACAGCATTAGTCAAAAAACCTGCATCACTTAAACATTACATAAAAAGAACAAAATATTTAGAAGACACACCCTTACATTGTAAACCTGTGCAAACACATCTATATTTCTCTCACCTACATAACAGGTGTACGTTCTCTTACTTATTCCACACAAACCATTACCTCTCCTCTCCATCTTCATCGTCTGTCTGTACACAGCTATCCACAATCCTGCGGGGGGAACCGTAGAACATCACGCCATCTCCGTCCAGTGTGTCCCTGCTCAGCCTGCTCATGGAGCTGTGTTTTCTCATGCTAGTCCTGGACTCCATTTGATCTTCTTGTGTCCTGAGACACATCTCAGAGGAAGAATTGGGCAGAGAACGGGAGCTAATCTGAGACTCTACATAGGGGTGCAGTGGCTGACCAGTCGCATCCACCTGTAAACAAAAAGGACATGTTTTAAGGATGTTAGCTGTTGAAAATCCCACCCCCCTCACACATGAATACATGAAAAGGCTTTGTAACTGCTCTTCTAGAAGTTTTCCACAAAAGATTACAAAGCTAAGTAACAAAAAGCAAAGAAAAAGCAGGGAGAAGTATCTAAATGGCTTAAGTTTAAATATGTCAAACTGAAAAGAAAGTGTTAACCACAAAACAACAAGTTTTGGACGTTTTTGTCAATGTTTGCAGTTTTCCTTTCATTTACCTGCATGTTCTGAGCTGCAGCAACTGTTTTCTGCCTCTTCTGCTCTTCCAGCTGTTGCTGGAGCTGATGCTGCAAGGATTGGATCTGGTCTAGCTGGGACTTCTGCTGGGCCAGCTGCTCCCGCTGGAGAACAAGTTGTTTCTCACGTTCTTGCTGCTGTTGGTGTAGAACCTAAAACCATATACAGACAAGACAAATACAGAGGTGTTTGGAGAAGAACAAAAAAGAGATGAAAGGGGTGAAAATGATGCCATGATACGAATAAAAAGATGGAGGAAGACAGGATGAGAAAAATAGACAAACAGAGAAAGAGGATAGAAAAGGACAGGGTTTGGTCGTATTCATGATAAGTTTTTAAAAAATGTAAACCAAATTACAAATTCCTGAAACTGAATGTGACATGAAGTTCCTCTCTTGTGCTAATGGATTAGTTTTAAGAATGGGTCCAAGTTAGTAAGATTTGTATACTTTGCAAAAACCGAGAATGGAAGCACAACTGAAATGAACTGTGGCATGTTCTGGTAAATGCTGTTACCAGTCATATAATGCTCATAAGAAAATATTTGATGCATTTTCTTTGTAGCTAAAAAATGGCAGGCTGGTGCAAGTAAAGGGTTAGGGTTTTTGCTTCGATTGTATGTTATGAGATGCATATTTAACATTCCATTTCTAGTTCATTCCGGTTAAGGAAGGCTTCCACACCTGTTTAACAGAGTTAACTTGAAAGATTTTCAACTGCTTGTTCTATTAAAAAAGAAGAAGAAAATAGTCACGTTAGCCCTTTGGTTTACTGTAATGGCATCTTAACAAGTCTATTAGGGGCTAAAACATTTAGATATTCACTTGCAGTTGATTACAGAATACTTACAACTTAATTCATTCCAAATTTCTTTTGGTTTTAAGTCAGATCAACATATCGAACATAAAACCACCTCCTTTTTTTTCTCTTATCACAAATCAGACAACAAATCAAACATGAGCGTCATACACTCCTGACTCTCACACACATAAAACAGGCATGTTCATGCACACAAATAAAGAACATTTCCAGTAAACAGCATGGCATGCAAACGACAGAACTGTCATTTCGTAACAAAAGTGAAATGCAAACCTTTTTTTGAACCAAACTGAATCATAAATCCTTACATGAAACATGATTTCCCCTTATCAAACAATAATTTAAACAACAACTTTTAAAGTTATTTAATTGTCTTGATGGTTGGGAAAAAGAAAATGTCAAATGAAATCATCACAATGAGAGAGCATGCATTGAAAGACATGCAAATACATCATGTTTTGGTTCATGACGGTTCTGGGGAAATAATGGATCTTACAGAGCAGGTCCAAATACTGGAATACTAATTAGAAGCAGATAGAATAATATTAAAATATTCTAAATCATCAAAATACACCACAAGTAACACAACCACAAAACAACCAAAAGGAAAACATTATCTATTACAAACACATTTACCACAAAACACCAGACAGCAAAACACCAACTTGTAAACTCCCCATTCCATCTCCTGTCTCTCTGTCTACCTGTTCCTTGATGTTCTGCAGCTCCTGTAACTCTCTGTGCACCAGCATCTGCTCTTTCTCTCTGTGCAGCTTCAGCTCCATCCTTTCACGTTCAAGTTCCTCCTGCAGACGCAACTGGCGGAACTTTTCTAGCTCCACACGCTCCCTCTCCATCTGTAGGAGCTGCTCCTGCTGTCTGTGCAGCCTCTCCGCCTCGGTTTCCCCTTCTTTGTGTATGGAGCCTGGTGGGGGAAAGGGAGGAAGACCACCTGGAATGGGTAATCCACTGGTGGGGACAGATGGGCCTACTGGGGGTTGGTTGTAGCCATGGGTAATTGAGGGGCCTGATGGTGGGTAGGCATGGGCTGCAGGAGGAGCTTGTGGTTGCTGGGCAGTTGTCCCTTGTTTCTGTTGCTGTTGGCTGCTCAAGTGTGCCTGGGACAGGTTTATTGGCTGCTGTTGTGGGTCAGATGGTATGACAACTGTTCCTGGTACTGAGGTAACATCTGCTGATGAGGATGTCACTGCAGCACCTTTGCCAAGGTAAACAGGTTCATCCTGGACTGCTGAACTAGGAGTTGTCACTGAAACAGACACAGGGGCAATTACTGGTGCTGAAGTTGATGCAGGAGCAGCAGTAGTGGCAGCAGCTGAAGTTGTTTGAAGAAGACCTGGTGCTGGATAACGAACGGGTGCTTGTCCAGCTAAGGGCATTCGAGGGCTCATTGGTAGTCTGGTAAGACTAGACAGGGGCACTGGTGTCATATTGGGAGAGGGATATGGCCTGTAGACCCCCCTCAGTAGTGGTCGAAGAACAGAGGCAGGCTGAGTAGTAATCGGAAGCGTTGAGGCAATAGGGGTCTGAATGGTGGAGTAAATCATCCCATCAGAGGACCTAATAGCAGCAGGGTACATGGCTCTAAGACTCGCTTGCCTGGCATTGATAAGGTTAGTGAGAGCTTGGCTGTGAGAGATTGGCTTTCCATCCAGTCCAAAGAGGAGGTTTTGCCTCATGCCAAGACCTGCTGCCAGTCTTGAGGCCCCTGGACCAGTACTTCTCCCCAAGCTGCCAAACTGCATCAAGTCTGGATTGCTGCCATACCGATCCATTGAATTAAGTGCTGCACACATCCGGCTGATCTCTCTTGCAGTTGTAGCACTGTATTGAGCCAAGTTAGCTTCTTGGAAGCTGGCAATATCACGAGCAGAATAGCCATAATCCGAGCTAATATTAGACAAGGAATTATATCTCCTAATGGGCAGCGTTTGGCCTGCAATCTCTCCCCCATGCCGCAAGTCGGTATAGGAACCATACTGCATCCCAATATATCCTCCATAGCTCTGTTTCATAGCAGTTAAATCCACAGCAAGATCACCTGAGGGTTGTAGGTGTGGTTCCAGTTTAGAATGGTAGGACTGTAGCCCAGCATCAGCAAGGTTTGTATCAGACATTGAAGGTTGAAGCCTACCAGGAAAAGGTAATGTGTAGGCTTTACGTGCATCCACTGGATACTCATGGTACCTTCCAGGTTGTCTTTCTTGGTCAGACTCATAGGTAATAGGTGGGGCAGATGGTGGCCGTATGCCCTCTTTCTCAGGAGCACCAACACAACTTCCGCCAAATGGAAGTCTGTAAACAACATCACAGCAAGCTGGCTGGTTGTCAGGTTTAATCTGACCCCCTGTTAGATCCACAGCATCCTGTCCCTCTTCTACCTTTACAAGCTGGGTCACTGCCCTGGTCGGCTCTAGCCCGCCATCAATCTGTACAACCATGCTGTGTGGGGATTTACCTCCTGGCATTGAACCAGGAGGACTGGGCTTCCCTTTCAGTTCAATGGGCCCAGTTCCATAGAGTTCAGGGTTAATGACCGGCGATACAGCACTGACCACAGTTGAGGCAGTGCTAGTCTGGCTGACTATCAAGTCTTTTTTGAGTAAAGGTGAGATCTGGCCAGTAAGATTATACCTGGCCAGAACAGATGCCTGTTGTTGCTGCTGTTGCATCTGATGGTGCTGCTGTAACTGTTGTTCCAGGAGCTCCTGCTGTTTTTGCAGCTTCTCTTGCTGTTTTTGCAGCTCTCTCTGTTGGACACTAAGGTCTTCCAGTTTGGCATCAATTTTGGGAATTGTCGGATCAGTTGGAGGAGAAATTGGTTTGTTCTGGGAGAGACAAACTGCGGACCCCATGCCCTGACCCAGATCTATTCGATTTTGATGGGGATCACCATACACAGTTGGCTGTTTCGGCTGGGTCATGAACATAGAAGCAGCCACAGTGACACTCACAGTGGTTGGTGTGGTGGTCTCCTGGGTGTTCAAGTTCATAATCAGCGGTTGTACAATAGTTGAATGTCTGCTGCCCTCTGATCCTCCGTGGTATTTCCTGCTCTCTGTTGCTAAGGATGTGAGATCCATTCCCTGATCAGTCATGATAATTGGGGTTGGTTTTGTGGCAGTTCTTAGATCCACAACACTTCCACCTATGATCATGTGACCCTGCTCTACCCTTGATGTACCTGGGACTGTAGATATTCTACAGAGGGAGATATTATCCATTGACATGGATCCTCTGGTATATATGCTGGCAGTGGTGACCATACTTGTCCCCACATTTACCTTCTCCACTCTTTGTGTTCGATAGAAGCTGTGTGTCGGAGACTGTTGGTAAGGTGGTGTGTCAGGGGGGCTGCCACATGGTGAGTACGAGTCAAATGTTGACTGGCGGCTAAACCGAGTGGGAGATGACAGAGGAGAAGTGGCTGTGTTAACTGTCATTGGCCTAGCTGGGCTTGGAGGTGGCGAATATGGGGCATCCTGGGAAGACTGCTGTCGATACAGTCGTGGGGAAACTGACCGATGTGATGTTTGGGTGCCCTGAGCCATCACTGGGGATGTAGGCCCAGAACCAGCTGAGTCCATTCGCAGTGCTGAGCTGAAAGTCTGTGTAGAAAACTCAGCAGTATTTCTTCTTGAAGGAGAACGGGTAGGACTCTGTGGCGGTGGTGATGGAGAGAGAGGAGGACTAGTGCTCCTGTAATAAGTAGTATACTTGGAAGAGCGGGGTTCAATTATTCGATCATTAGAGGATACTGAGCTGTCTCGTACTTGGACACCCCTGGTCTCCCCAACCCTTCTGGTGATCACCTCTCTTTGACTATAGGCCTGGGTTATCTCTGCAATTTTGCTGCATACACTTGAGACTGTGGCTGAGGAAGTAGCAGAGCTTCCTGTGTGTCGACGGCATATATCAGACTGAGTAGATGTCATAGTGTGGCTTGAACCAGTTTGAGACAGAGTTACTGCATCTCTGGCATAAACTCCATAAGCTGCAATAGTGGTTGCGGCCACTGCTGGAGTTATCCCATTCTTTCCTGCTTGGCTTTTGAGCCTATCTTTGTGTCCGTCCTTTGCAGTGAAGTGCTGGCTTACTCTTACATCAGGTATGCGACCGCCAGTCTCAGCAAAAGACACAGGAGCTGAGATCTGGGTAGGGCTGGTCCCGGGAGTTAGGAGAGTATTGCTTTGCTCTAATAGCTTAGCAAAAGCTGAGCCTGTGTCTAAGAGCTGCTTCTCTGTATAAGAGCTCTCAATCTCAATCTCTACTTGCTCATCTGTGGCCTGCTGCATCTTGGTGATGTTCTGTGATGTTTGTCGGATCTCCTCATAGATGTCGGTTTCTGTCTCTGCTGCTTCATTGTCATATCCTGTTTGATCCTGCTCGTACTCATAATCATCATCATAATTTTGTCCATTGATCTCTTCCTCATAGTACTGCCCATGCCTTGCGTGTTGCTGCTGTTGCTGTAGTTTCTGTTGTTTTTGGAGCATCTCTGCCTTCCTCATCATCTCCTCGTAAACTTCCTCTGCACTCTTCAGAGGTTTAGAAGTTGAAGATGGTGCAGTGGTGGTTGTTGTTGAAGATGATTTCTCCACTGGTGAGTAGAGAGACATAAAGGTAGGTAGGTTGTACTCGCTGCCTGACTTGTAGAGTTTAGACTCATATCCCTCAGCCTCTGAGTCGAGGCTTTGAGGGGAATATTCAGAGGCTGAGGAACGGTGAAGCTCTTCCATCTCTGCTGCTTGTCTCAGCTCTTCTGTTGGGGAAGCATCTTCAATTGGCGAGAGATTGCTTGGTGGTGTTTTGGACCTTTCTCTGCGCCTCTGTGCCCTGAGCTCCTCCTTATCCCTTTTGGTTTTTCGTGCTGTGCTTCGTATTCTCTGCTGTTCTACCTCTCTCATCTTCTCCTGCTCTCTCAGAAGTTCCTCTTCTTCTCTCAGTTCATCCTCCTCTGAAGAGTCTTCAATAGTTGGAAGAAGGGGGCCATGAGATCGGTGGCGTGCTTTCCTCTGTTGCTTGGCCTCTTCCAGTCTTTGCCTCCTGCTTGGGCTGCTATCGCTGTCTTCTTCCATTGATGAAATGGATGTAGGGGATTGACCTGAGCCATATGAGGATGAAGTTGGTGGTAAGGTTGAGGAATAGTCACCCCTCGAACGCTCCTCAGGAGATCCTGTTAGACTCTCCATCTCCAGTTCTGGTTCTCGATCAAGACTCAAGTCATTTTCATTGCTAAGCTCCATATCCCTGCTGTAGCTGTTGGTGTTATTGAGTTCAATGGTTTTGAAGCGTCTTAGACCCCCTTGTGACGCCATCACGTCCTCCTCACCCTCTTCCACTGAGCCTTTATAAACATCAGTCGAGCTCTTTGTTTCCTCTTCAAAACTACTGGAGTGGTGTTGAAGTCGCCTTTTCTCTTTTCCTGAGTCAGAGATGATGTGCTTATGGTGACTTTTCTTGGGTTTCTGGTAGCCATAACCTTCATCTTCTTCATCTTCATCCTCCTCCATCTCTTCCTCCTCCTCTTCATTGTCTTCATCAGCACTCATCTCCATTATCTGTCTCCTCATGAATTCCTCATCAGTCATCTCTGAGGGCTCAGCCTCCTTTTCCTTCTTCTTTTTCTCTTTCTTGTCCTCCTTCCCTTCTTTCCTTTTACCCTCCCAGTCTCCGCCATCTTCTTCTTCCTCCAGTATGTCCTCCAGTTCCTCATCAGAGTCATATGCATCTGGTGGGATTGAAAGGGAACGCGGACGCTGCTTCCCTCTATCATCCAGGTCTCTGTCTCGGTGCTTCCTCCCTCTTCTGTCTGCCTTCTCTTCAGAGAGGCTCTTCTCCAGCAGGGGCCTCATGGAGCTCTCTAGCTTGGTGATTTCAGAGGGGCTTGGTGGGGAGCCCCGTCCACTGATTCCCCTCTCACTCAGCTTCATTTCCTCCTCTTGGATTAGACCTGTAATTTCACTGTGGGAACTGGAGATGCCATCAGAGGAGTAGCCGGTGTCACTGAGGCTCTGAGGGCTGCGTGACAAGTCATGGGTGCTGTTGTTTTTTGTATCCTAAAGAAAAGAAAGAAAAAAAAATAGCATTAGATTTAAGGAAGTTAGAGTAACTAATATAAGATACAATTTCTATCAAGTTTGATAATGTGCAGATGATGTTTATGGATATCAATGAGCTCACAATTCTTGCTCACATTAATACAAATTCTGAATTTGGACATCATTTTTTATTTATTTATTTATTATTTTTTACTAATTTTAATATTTAAGAATGAATTTGTAAAAAAAATTCATGCACAAAAAATGGAGCAACATACAGTTTTTAGATTTATTTACAAAGTCCTTAAATATCAAGATGTAACCTGAGTCAAACAATAACATTTGTAAACATTTATTTTAAACATAATAGGATAGCTTTCTAAACATAGAACTTGAAGAGGCGACGGAGCAATAACACGGAAAGGTCTCTTTAATACTTCTAAAAATAACTTCAGTAAATTTGGTCCAAGCTCTTTCAAATATCACTTGGGACCTTCATATGCTGATTTAATAGGTTTTTAATGGTATTTAATTAATGTAAATTATCCATTATTTCTAGAACATTAACTATCAAATAATTTGGTGCTATATGTAGATATTTCATTTTAAACAAGGACTGACCAAATCAGGGCTCTTCTCATTAGGGCTGAAAGATTGGCGCTGTAGAAAAACTGTTAGTCTAAAATTGCCCTAAAATGATTATCAAGCAATTTACAAAAGTGACAAATTCAAAACTTTAACATTTCAAAGAGGAAGCAAAATGCCACAAAGACAGAACAACATCCGTTTTGATGCTCATGCACTCTACAATACTAATACATTCACTGCACCCAGGAATATGTGGAACATTTTAAGCACATGTGCTGAAAGCGAATAATGAACTCACAGAGAACATGTGGGAGAAAATAAACTCTTATTCAGCTTTGCAATGGATGTAGACCAGCAGGAAACAACTAATGATTTCATTTGATTAATGTACAGGTGCAAAATATGCAGGTTTGCTTCACATATTCCCAAAACAAATGAGGCTAAAATAATTTCAGTATGCCTGCCTTTAATACATGTGATTGCAGTTAATCATATAATGTATTATTTAGCAGATGAAATAAATTTGTAAAGATAATGCAAGTATACAATTTTAGCTTTGTTAAAAAAACTTTGAGTGAATAAAAAATATTGTATACAGTATTCATATTGAGTTGTTAGCTTTTGTCATGTTTGAGCCATTGATGGGAAGAGTCATTGATCCGTCAGACTGTTTGCAGTCACACAGTTTTAGGTAATTTCTGATTATAAACTTGAAAAGATTAAAAAGTCCACAAAACAGGAACCTACAATCAACTATAAACTCATTCATCAATGGCTCTTACTTATAGGTGTTTGGTGACAACATGCCAGATTTTAACATCAAAGGGACTAACCTGGGTAATCATCTCTTGGTGATAAGAATACTTCAGAAGTGTACATTGAGCTCTCTTAACTTTAATTTCTGAGCAGCTTCCTAAATAGTTCAAACTCTGCACTCTGCTCTTAAGCTAAAGAAATGCGAGGATATTCATGACATGTATGCCAGTCTTGACTCATATCATAGGAGTGAGAAAATACAGCATTTCACTTGTTATCTGTTCTTTTCTTTTGACTCTCATCAAGGTAATGCATGAATGCTTTGCTGCTTGAAAATGGTGTGAGGAGAGAATCAACAACACACTTTCATAGACATCAAACACTGGAGACTAATTGGTTCAACACAGAAATAAAACAAGAGAAAAGTTATAAACATATCTATCTATCTATCTATCTATCTATCTATCTATCTATCTATCTATCTATCTATCTATCTATCTATCTATCTATCTATCTATCTATCTATATATATATATATATCTATATATATATATATATAATAGATAGATATATATAGATATAGAAATACATCTATATCTATATCTATCTATCTATCTATATATATGTATATATACACATATAAAAAGCTGTTATTGCATCTTACTTTAAGACCTTTGTGATTGTAAAAATGATGAACACATTTACCAGTGAAACAAATTGTCATTAGTTATCTTGGACAGGAGCTCACAGTAATGCGACTGCTTTTTTCTCCCATTTGAACTGTGGAAGAAAACAGGTTTGGATGGATTTTAAAAACTGATCGGTGACTAAATATTGATATGAATCCTGTCAAAGTTCAAAGAAGCAGTTTTTGAATACAATAATAGTGAATTTTAATGATAAAATATTCACAAACTTTTTTTTATTTTGCGTGAAAGAGAAACGTAGCAGGAGCAATTTTAGAAATGTGTCTGATAATAACATTTTTATTTGGTGTGGCATTTATTCTGTGTTGCTTGGATCTGTTCAACCCTTTAAAGTGTTATTTCATGTTTATTACAAAAGAATCTGTTGGTATTCAGTTACACGAAACCTTCACTTTAGTTATGCAAGATACTGGAATTTTGGCTGATATCCGATATGCTGATATTTTAAAATTCATGTGGCCGATCACTGATATCGATGCCGATATTAAAGCTGAAAAAAATAAGCAGTCATTGCAAATAGCAGGTTTTTTTAAAAATCTTTTTCTGACACTTTGAAAAATAGGAGTGGGAAAAGTTTCGATACACTAAAATATTGCAATATTTTCATATATTCAATATCAAATTAATATTTAAAAACATGGTATTGATCTATCTTATTTACTTACTTAGATTTCATCATTCTGTTACAAAATCTCACAATATTTCGTGAATTCTTGCGAGATTTTGTAACAGAACGATGAAATATTGCAAGATTTCCTTGGTAAAATAGATCAATACCACGTGTTTAAATGTCAATATGTGTCAATATGTGGAGGCTTTAAAACAAGCCTTTCTGGCTTTTCTGCCTCTTCCTGCACTTTTTTTGTCCTTTTTTTATTGTTGTTTCTAATTTTTGTGTTTTGTGTGCAAAGTAAAATAAAATAATTGAACCGGAGAGAACCAATCAGAGAAAAAATATGATATCAGCACATGAAAATATTGTGATATTTCAGTGTATCGATATTTTTTCTCACCCCTAGTCTTTAGAAGTTTTGAAGTCAGTAAAAAATTGGTTTTTGAAGAAGAAAAAGAAGAGAAAGTTTTTTTGGGGTTTTAAGCCTTTAGAAACAATGGGCTGATTGGTTAAATATCGGTTGAATTTCGGTGGGATGGCCAATATGTGAGACTCAGTTTTAAGGCCGCTATAGGCCGATACCAATAGGGGGCCGATTATATCGTGCATCTCTACTTTGCTTACAATAAAGATAGCATCAGATAGTAAATGTAAAAGTGTAAAATGTTCACATCTGCTAGTTCTCAGGCAGTTGCCTCTCCTTTCCCTTCATCCTGCTTCCAAATCTTTGAATCATTATCCCTGTATCTGATTTTCTCAGGAATTTAACTACAGTCGTCCTCAAAATTATTCATACCCTTAAATTAAAGAAGGAAAAAATCAGCTGTCAGTGAAATAAGATTAAATTGACAAAAGTAATAATAAATTAAAATTCTATGAAAATCATGAGATTGATTTTAAATTGTTGTTAGAAAAAAATAAACACATAAAAAGTTAAACAGGGAAACAAGCATGATGGAGCTCCAAAGCTAAAATTTTGTTAAGCAACACTGCAATCACTTCAATCAGGTGTTTTCTCTAATGTTTAAAAAGACTTCTACACTTGCTGCCAGGTATTTTGGTCCACTGTTCATGGGAAAGATGCTCTAATGTGTCTTGGACAGTTTTATTTGTTTTTTTAAATCATTATTTCCAACCACAATTCAAAAGCAATGTTATATTTCATCAAATTATAATTTTGTACATTTTCATTCATTATTAGTTTCTATAGTTTTTAGTTTTTTGTATTACTGTTGTGAATTTAGCCTTTTTCTTTAATTGGGGGGTATGAATAATTTTGAGGACGACTGTATGTGCATTTTATACAGTAACACCATCCTGCAGCACTGGCTGCTTTCTCTTCATCTATAACCATGGCAAAAAACAGAAATCTTGCAATAACATGGGCATGATGTGATAAAATACAGCTGTACAAGCTGATTTAAACGTGTCATTAATTAACTGCAAGCAGCTACAGTTTCTATGCCAACTACAAATGGCACCAGTAGGGTGGACCATTCAAAATGTCCACCATTGCTCAGCTTTAGTTGGTGAAGTTGACATGATGTCAGACTGAATGAGGGGAGTGAAATGGGCTGTTAGGCACACCACTGTGGTAAAATCCTGTCAACAATTCTGTGACAAGAAGTTTTCCATTAAGCTCAGAAGCCTTAATGGAAAATGAAAAGCTTGAACATGAAACAGGGACACAATGAAACAGTCCTGCATGACGTGGTACATGAGCTTGTATGTTACACTGGTTAATATGTAACATTCACTGAAGGTCGGATTCACTTTTTTCATTTCCTTTCATTGCACTTTTGGTATAAAACTCATGAGTTGTAACAAAATTTTACTGTTAGTATTTTCCATAGTTCAACATACAGAGTTGAGCAAAGAAGTAACCTTTATTAAGATAATAAGAAAAAACAAACGAAAAGTAAATAGACTTACGTCATACTGTCTGGACTTCTTTATTTCCTTGATTGGTGTGATCTGCTCTCCTTTCTTCTGGGAGGGTTTGGTCTCTTTGGTGGTTTGGATCTCAGGCTCAGTCTTGGGCTTCTCCTCTGTAGGTTTTGGCTGTTTCTGGCTTTCACTGGTTGGTACTGGTGCTGTAGCTGGTGCTGTGGTCTTGATGTCAGCTGGTTGCTTGGTAGCCGTAGGTACGGAAGGTCCACCAACACCAACGCTTGGCTGTGTTTTCTGTGTCTGGGACTGGGCCGGCTTGGGCCCCTGTTGAGCGGTGGGTTTGTGGAGGGGGCTTTGCTGACTGGTCGGTGTCTGGTGACGAGGTGAGCCCATTGGTTGGTGCTTGGGGGACGGATGAGGAACAGGAAGCGGAGGCTCATCGAGACCCCCTCCAGACATCAGCCTCTGGGTCTGGCAGTTGAGACATAACCACTCTTTTTTCTGAAGCAGAGAAAAAATAAGAAAATAAAACATTAACGATAGCAGCCTACATCAAAACAACATGACTGTTTTGCTGGACGGATAATAAACCCCCACACAGACAAGAAGAATAATCAACAATCAGTAATGATCCCAATATCATACATATGTGTGTCAAAGGCCCTGATTTATGAAAGGTTTGCACGTACTAAAACAAGCTCTAACTTGATTGCACACGCAATAATAGGCCACAGTTGATTCACTAACAGGGCGTAAGGAGGTTTGCACCTGTTAAAAGGGAAAATCAGTACATGCAAACTATTTTGCGCATCTCCCATTGATGAATATGCAATATTGGCTTTTCTGCCAGAACTTGCAAAATATTCAGAGGAGACGATGCAAACAACTCAGCTTTGAAAACGCAATGTGATTTATCAACCATGGAACGGAAAGCACATCTGAAAAGCTGGCAGCTTCATGCACAAACGGCTGGAAGAGTGCTGCATACAGGACTGCAGACATGCAGCATTGGGTCAAAATCGTTTCTCATGATGTGTGTGGGCGACATGTCAAGTTTTCATTATCTAATTAAATAACAATCAACATCACTATTTGACACGGATTATTCTAGACATGAATCAGAACATTGGCAGCTGCAGCATCATGGTAGTTAAAGCTGACATGAATTGTGTCTTTTTATTTTATTTTATTTTTGCCAATGCTAGATTAAAAAAAAAAAAAAAAGGGAACAAAACTCAGGGAAAATAAGCAGCACAAATGTAGCACACACTATTGAACTATTTTTTACTGAGTTTTGCATGGGGGGGGGGGCAATTACCCAGGTCCAGCAGCCGGCATTGTGCCAAAAGAGCACGCACTCTAAGCGTAATGTCAGATCATCTTCAACAGCGTCTCCAACAGTGCGTCTCCTTATAAACTGACCTCTTTTTAGGATCTACAGGGAAACCTGCTGAATTGTTTTTATTCTATAGTTATTATACTTCTTTTATAACTTATATTTTATTAGCCTCATATTTACATGTTATACCTCTGGAACTACAGTAATATCACTCCAACAGGTCAAATTTAATTTTGCATTTACCACATGCTCTTCTGAACTTTCCATGGCAAAGCAATAGCGCAGCTAAATTCTCATTTAAAAACTGCTGTTTGTGCCTGTTACCAAATGTGCGTGCAATCTTTGTAGATCGCCCGCAAACGTTGAAGGGACAGCGGACGCTATTTGTCTGCGCCGCATACAAATTAGCGCTCTTAATTTAGGTCTTAGTAAATCTATGTGTCGAAAACTTACCGGGATTTAACCCTAGCCACTCGTCCAGGGCTCAAAATAAAATGATGCACTTCCATTCAACGTCTTGGGTTAAATAAGACAACGTAACACTGCGATTAATATTCTTAACATTAAACATGTCGATCGGACTTGAATAACAACCTGCAGCAGCAACTGCACACACATACACATACACACGCACACATTCACGTGCAGTGCACACTGGAAATCTCATTTCCAGACAGAGCTGTCAGATCTGTAGCAGGCTAAACTGAGCTGAAGCAAGCTTCTAAAAGGCCAAGTCTCTCTGACAGCGACAACCTATTTTCATCACGTCAGCTGCACTCACACAACTTCACACACTGCAAGACTGACAAAAAAGAAGAAAAGAAAAGAAACTGAGACTGTGATGCGCACACAAACTTGCACACACGTAATATACACAATCTAGCTTGTCATTTCTTCCTGTTTGTTGTAACTGAACTAAACTGACAGTATAAAATATTTGCAAGATGTTTAGAGGCAACATTCTCCTCACTGAAAAACTACACTGCTTTAAATATTCTTCAGTGGGAACATCTGACTCCCCTTGCATGTTTTCAAACTTAGGAAAAGCGACTATGCTTTGAATTAAAATCATGATAAGCAGATGAGAGATATACATCCTTAAAAAACTTGATTGACTCAAAACAGACACAATAAATGTCTTTTTGGTTTCTTCACTGTGTTGTTTACTAGAACTACTGCATGAGATCAGGGGAATTTGGTAGCCAAGTAAACACATTGTTGTGTTCCTAAGACCCCTCTTAAACCACTTTCCCTGTGTGACAGGGTATATTATCTGAGTGAAAGATACCATTCTCATGAATGCAGCTCGCATGAAGGGATGTTCTTTGACCACAACTTGATGCACTTATGTGTTTTCATAGGAGCATCCCCATGAATGGCTGTTCCCAAGATCTCCCATCAGAGCAAAGCACCCTGCTTCTGTCAGCTTGCCTCTTTCCCACAGACCCTGCCATGACGTTAAAGAAATCTCTACTCGTCTGACCAGACCACCATCTTCTATCGCCATGCAGTGATGCTCATGTGCAGCACAGGTACCCTGTCTTTTCTGCAGAATGATCCAAACTGAGATGCACAGTGTGTCCTGACACCTTGCTACCGGCTAAAATGCCTCTTCTGTTGGTCCACACATCACGGGACAGCTTTTGCTTCCTATGTGCATCAACGAGTCTTGGCCACCCATGACCCTGTTGCTGATTGACTGATTCTTTTGTTCTCCTTGGGCCATTTTTGTGAGGTCCTGACCCCTGCAGATCCCCAAATTGGCTTCAGTTATGGAGATCCTATGACCCAGATGTGCAGGCGTTGCAGTTTGACCCCTGGCAAGGTTGCTCAAATCCTTACTTTTGACCATTTTCTTTTTCTGTTTCCAACACATCAGCTGTAAGGGGAGACTGTTCACGTGCTGCCTATTGACTCTGAAGCAAAGCATAACGGCTGATCGATGTACACGCAGAAAATTATCTGGCTTTTCAGCTGCTGTTGGGAGGTTTAAGTGTTGTGCCACATACTGCTAAGTATGTGGCACAACACATTGTGATCATCAGCTAGCTGTTATCTTTGTCTGCCTGATGGTGCTGAGCACATGAGTAAAACCTGTTTTTAAAGCTTTTATGTAAAAACAGCAGTTTGCTGTTGTTATGATGAGTGTTAGTGGATGAACCCTGTAGAAAATGACTCAAACAGGTAAAGAACAGATTTAAGAAAAAAAGTAACAGGTACTTTAAGCTGCCCAAAAAAAGTCCAAAGCAGAAAGGAATACCAAAGAACCATCAATGAAGCCAAAACCCAGTCAGGTGTGAGAGATACTGTAGATACTAAACAGTCTCACAAAGAACATAGATGTAGAAAAAAAAGCAAACATAAGTAACCACAGAAAAACAAGTTGAAGTGGACTGAAATGGAAGATGACTGAATTCTCAAAAAAAATGGAAAATTCATTGTAGTTGTACCAGAAATTGGCACTGTGTAAGATACTCAGAATGCTAAAGAATGAAAAAGTGAAAAAGTGGGAGGGAGCTGCACATCTTTACTGCTTTTCTGTTAGGTTGTTAAAGACACACAATGTAACTTTTAGATCTTAAAAATATGCATTTCTGACTCGTTTTGATGGCACACCAACATTCATTATGTGCATTTTTGAACCGTCACTGCCCAGAGGCATCCCGAGGCTCAGAAACTGCAGTATGTAAGATTTGTATCTGGGACATGGCTGTGATGTTGCAGCCATGACGTGGCTGCACACCGCGTCAATTATTAGCAAACGGATATGAACCAGACATGAACACAACGGGTTTGAACGTGCATTTTGTTGGATTCGGCAAAAAACGCAAGGGAACATTAGAGAGGAAAAGAAAGAGAGGAAGCGACAGAACAAGAGTGAAGATAAGACTGTCTTTTACTGTCTGGAGTGACTCACAGTACAGGTACGATGAAGATGGATGCTAGTTTCGTCGTCGATAGGGGGCGTCACTGAGAAAACTGCTAAAAGTTTCATTGTGGGCCTTTAAGCAAGCGGGTCAGATTATTTTCCAATCACAAAAAATATGTGGTTATATATATTATTAGTATTTTCTCATCAGTATCATTTCATTTACTGTAAAAAAAAAAAAAATTAAAGTGTTTAAAATGAATAATATTTTTTCAAAACTTAGCCCAAGCTTCCCTAGACTTGTCTCACCCCCTTATCCATTGTCGTGTCTATCTCTGTCAGGACAGCTGCAGTTGTTTGCGACTAGAGAGAGGCTGTTTTACTAATGTAATGAATAATTAATAGATGCAGCGCTCCCTCTTTAACACTTATCTACCATCTCAGCTGTTTTCCACCTGCTCTTTCCACTGTAACTCCTCTCTTCTGCACATTCTCTCTTTAATAGCTCTCCTTTCTCTTCAGCCTCCTTTATCTCTCTGCCTCTCTGAATCTTTTTGACTCTTTATCTCTGATTAGCTGTTGTCCAAAGACTCCACCTTTAACAGTCCACTGTACTAATCCTGTTCAAGGCTCAGCGGAGACGGGAGCGCTCTCTTATTTATTACTTATTATTCATGGACAACCAAATATGAGACCATTGAGTGCTTTTTAATGACCCATGAAATTAATATGAAGACTAACATAAAGCAAATAGGTCAGGACGGGTTTGTTTTTTCTGTTATAGAAAACAACTCTGGTCAGCATGACCGGCTTATTACAACAAACAAGAGGCCCCTAATTGATAAGCAAAAAATTTATGGAGGAAAATGAAGCTGAACAGAAGCAGGTGCATATCCCTAAAAACACCATTTGTCTCTAAAGTTTCCATTTGTGGAAATTACAGCGGCCTCTCATCCCTAGAGTTATTTTATTTTATTTTTTCCTAATTCTGTTTATTATAGTAAACATGATGGGCTTCATTCAATGTGTCAATCAGAAGAAATTAGCTGGATTACAACTTGTGTATGGAAAGATTATTAACACTAATAACTGTATGGGCTTGGCTAATATATTTGCTTACAAACCACTTGAGTGCAACTGAACAGGTAATAAATTACAATTTAATTTATTGCTTGAGAACTATTATTAGATATTGGTGTTAGTTTTGTTTTTTTCATTGTCATAAGTCATTGAATCACACATTTGAGTGGTTATTTTCAGCCAAATTTTTTTCAAACTCTTTAAAGTAGCAAATATTTCATGCAGTATAAAATGAAACTGAATACAAGTGGATGAAATGTGCCCTGAAGTGATGGAAAGTGTTCACCCCTTAAGTGCCACCCTGTACATTTGCCTCTGAGGCTGTTGACTCATTTTTTGACGCTTACTAACTCATTCCCTCTTGTTCAGAGTTCACGCCAACAGATTACATCACATGTGCATCGCTGTGTCCGTGTGTTTGTGTGTGCGTGTTTGTGTGTACACTGTCCTGCAGAGTACCCCAGCGGTGCCCACTTAACCTACATAGCACAAACAATCTGGCCTTTTCTCCCCTGTCAATAGCGCCCACGAAAATGCTCCATCAGCCCTGATTCTCTTTGCAGAGCTGCTGCTTTCTCTTCCTTGACTGGTCCCATTCTGCTCCATATTATGCATACAAAGTCTCTTCTTTTCTAAGCGTCCTTTCAAAGTCTGTTAAGCATTGTCGGATTTTTTTTTTTTTTTGTATCTGTCTTAGAATTTTCTCAGTGTTAATGCTCTTTAGTGTCATTTGTTTTTCTAAAAAGGTCTGTCTTCATACTTCCCAATGCGAAGGGGGCTACTGTATATGCACATCTCCATTACTTCCTGAACTTAAAGGATAACTTTCTTTTTTTCAACCTGAACCTTATTTCTAGGAATTTATAGGTGCATTTACTCACCATTAAAATTTCTGTATCACTTTGACTCCTTCAGAAGCTATTAGGGGAGAGCGGGGTAATGTGATACAGTTTTTAGATTTGCTCCCCTCTTGCCAAGATAAAATGATATATCCATAAAGTTTACACATTTTCCATTAATTCAGGATGTTTCTTCGTTATGGAAATGATCAGAATGTTTTTAGGACAAAGGGCAATGAAAATATGTTTGTTTTTTGTTTTTTTTAAATGGTCTTGTGTCTCACTTTACCCCAGCCTCGGGGTAAAGTGAGACAAACACGAAAAATCAGTGGGGTAAAGTGAACCAGTTAGTGGGTAAGCTGATCCTCTTACATTTTCCACTTTAAAACTACCATAAAAAAACATTTTTAACAATTACAGCTGGACTGACAACCGTACGTTCCAAAACTAAAGTCAGACTGGTAACAGAATCATGGGGATTGGTCAATTAAACAAATTTTTCAAACACTTGAAATTTATCCCAAGTAGGGCTGCCATGATAAGTCGACTAATCGAATAATCAACTAATCGTCGACTATCATAATAGTTGGCGACTAATTTTATAATCGACAGATTATATAATCGACAGATCATTTAAGCTTATAAGCTTTATTTTTCCTCTAAAAATTGCCACTGTACCTTCTGCCGCCATGTTCGTCTTTCTGTCTGGTCAGCTTCTAGAATTGCATATTGACATAAATAAAAATACACACTACCAGAAAAGTTTGGACATGTTTTTCCATTAGATTTAATGAGAAAGTTTCCAAAATTTTGGCTAGTTCTGTAAATATGCTACAATTTTCGTACCATCCGATTAGTCAACTCATCGGCAAAATAATCGGTGACTATTCAATTATCAAAATAATAGTTTGTGGCAGCCTGAATCCAAAGTACTTTAAAAGTAAAAGAAATGCCACATAATAAAAGTCAAAATGTTTAAATTAAAATGGTAAATGGACTGTACTTATATATAGCGCTTTTCCAGTCATACTAACCGCTCAAAGCGCTCTACACTTCATATCACATTCACCCAGTCGCACACACAATCACACATTCATACCCCGATGGGCACATCAGGAGGCAACTTGGGGTTCAGTGTCTTGCCCAAGAACACTTCGGCATGTAGTCTGGGGAAGCCTGGAATCGATCCCAAAACCCACCGGTTGAAAGACGACTGCTCTTCCACCTGAGCTACAGCCGCCCATTTATTTTTAAATTAACATTACAGTGTGGGGTCAGGACAAAGGACAATCAGAACCAGCTAGTACACAGCCTCGGGGTCAGAATATGGGACCATCAGAACCTGTTAGAAGAGCCTGGGACTCTGGGCTTTTTATGATATAAAAATCAAACATATGTAATGTAATATTACACTAAAATATGTTTAAGACTAAACTAAACTTGTGCTTCGTGCTTCAAGACAGTGTCTCACTTTATCAACATAACAACATATCTTGCAATTCCGGCTAATCTTTAACCAGCATCAAGTACATGGTTTTACATGTTAGAGGTTCATCAACATGCTTGATATAAGTTTTTTTTACCTGAATTAATTTAGCTTTGACACTACAGCTGATAAAGTTCACGGCAAGAAAATTTACTTTTACATGCAAAAAACACATTTTTGTGAAAAAAAAACACTTAACATAGCACCAGCACAACTTCTCCTTCCTGGTAAGTGGGTAATGGGAGGAGCTTGAAAACATACTGGTCACCTGACCTCAAATGTGTTTATCTGCCGAGAAACAGTGGGTGTCTGACATTACCCGATGTCTCACATTACCCCGCTCCCCCCTACGTTGAGTTGCCCTTCAGCGTACATCCACATAATGAACTCACAGGACAATAGTACTCATTCATTTGTTTATTCTTCTACTTAAAGTATTGATGAAATGAAGGAGTTTTGTTGCAGATAATGCCGTATATAAAGGCTGTCCCATCTCTCCCATTATATGGATGTACGCTGAAGGGCGACTCAACGTAATATCTTCCGAAGGTGTCAAAGTGATACAGAAATTTTACCGGTAAGTAAATGCATATAAACTCCTAGAAGGTCCAGGTTGAAAAAAAAAGAAAGTTATCCTTTAAGCCAGCTCCTTTGCTTCCTGTCTTTCATTACTGGACAAACTGATAAATCCAAGCGTGTCCAGCTGTTGTCATCGTGGTTATTGAAGTCAGGCGCACCTGGATTAATCAGTTTGTCCAGTAATAAAAGACAGGAAACAAGGGAGCTGGGTTTGGTTCGGGAAGTTGTGTATATGGTCCAGTGACCTCCCAACACATTCATTATACATTTAAATTTGTGACTCTCCACTAGGGATGCACGATGTAATTGCCCCCTATCGGTATCGGCCTATATCAGCCTTAAAACTGAGTATCGGACATTGGCCACCCCACCAGTATTTAACCGATCAGGCCGCTGTTTCTAAAGTCTTAAAAAAAAAAGAGAAAAAAAAAAACTTCTTAGAAAACTTATTTTTTACATACTTTAAAACTTCTAAAGACTAGGGGTGGGAAAAATATCAATACACCGAGATATTGCGATATTTTCATGTGCTGATATCATATCAATATTTAAAAACATGTTATCTATCTATTTTACTAATGAAATATGGCGATATTTCATCGTTCTGTTATGAAATTTCGCGAGAATTGACACAAATTTCACAACATTTTCATATGTTGATATCATAGACATTCAAAAATGTGGTATTGATCTATTTTACTAATGAAACCTTGCGATATTTCATTGTTCTGTTATGAAATCTAACGAGAATCGACAAAAATTTCACGATATTTTCATATGTTGATATAATGACATTCAAAAATGCGGTATCAATCTCTTGTACTAACGAAATCTCACGATATTTCCTCATTCTGTCACAAAATCTCACGGGAATTTATGAAACATCGTGAGATTTTGTAAGTAAAGTAGATTGATTCTGCATTTTAAATGTCGATTTAATATTGGCATACAAAAATATTGCAATATTTCAGTGTATCGATATTTTTTCCCACCCCCTATTTTTCAAAGCGTTGGAATCCGATAACAAAACTGCTATTTGCAATGACTGCTTATTTTCAGCTTTAATAGCAGTATCAATATTGTTTATCAGCCACATGAGTTTTGAAAAATCGGCCAAAATTCCACTATCGTGCGTCCCTACTCTCCACCACTGGACCTGGTGTATGAAAAACATGCGGCACCACCTGACCCTTATTTTACTTTGTCTCTGTTCAACATCAGAAAGACATTAACTTTTTTCCCCCCATCTTCCAATTGTGTTGAAAAAACATCAAATTTAGCTTCTGAGGTCTGCTTGTGAGGTGAGCTGTGGCTGGATGATACTGTACTGTAGAGAAGCCTGGACTTTAATGTTTCTATCAGCATTTTGACGTGTTTATAAGTGATTGGAAATTTGCTGTAAGTATCTCTCCCCTAAAAACGACTTCCTCTGCTCATTTTTTAAAGTCTGTTTTACTTTTCACATATTTGCATCTGCGGTTTGTCGCATTTCTTTCCTCACCACCATCACTGAACTCCTATCTTGCCCTCCCTCTAATCTCCCTGCCTGTCACCCTCTGCCTCTTTTTCTCTCTCTCTCCAACTGAGTGAGGGCTATTTTTACCCAGAATGCCATTGTTCTGCTCGAGCACACACTTCCTCAGTGCTGGCTGCTGCTTTGGGCAGCACTCTCTTGCAGCGCGCATACATTCCTAAGCACAACATGCATGTAGACACATGGCTCACATCAATGCAAAATGGAGGAGGCCTGCGTAGCTGAAGGCTTACTAGGAGAGAGGGATGACAAGCAGGAGGAGGAAAGAAGACAATGATGAGAGAGGCAGATAAGGGCCCACTGGACAGAGGGAAGGAATCTTTAAAAAATGGGAAAATAAGTGACAGCCCATGTGCACAAGTCCACCCACATATACAGTAATTCAGCTCAGCCTCTCGTGACGTGGCTTCCTGCTGCAAGTGGCTTCAGGTGAGGGCAGAGGAGAGATGATGCAGACAAAATAAGGAGGAGGATCTACAGCAGTTACCTTGGAAAGACAGGAGAGAGGCTGCTGTTTAGTAAAATAAACAAAAACATGGCCTCCATATACAGTAAAAGTCAAAACTAAAAGTGATGGTTCTTTGCTTGTGACCATTTGGTGACTAAGTTATATAAAGCTTGCTTAAATATGTCAAATGTAAGTGCGTAATGTCCGAATTAATGATCAACTCTTAACATTTATCATTTCATAATGATTACCATTGTGGGAAGTAAAAATAAACCCTTAAAGAAAGAATATGGAATAAGGACAGTACAGCGACATCACGTGTGTCTAGGTTGTAGTTGCAATGGCAGAAAAACAACTCCAGCCGTTTGGTTTCCAGGTTCGCTGCCGATACGGCAAGTGAGCCTGCAGCATGTCCAAGTATTGCAGAAGTATTGCAGAATATTGCAGAATAACGTACAGCTAATGTTAGCCACGTTAGCAAGTGAGCTAGCTTACTGATTCAGGAGAAAAGTCGCCATATCCGTGTTTTGATGCCATGGAAAAAGTTTATGTGGGTCCATTGAGTGAAGTCTTCACCTAAATTTGCTCTTCTCAGGTCATTCGACTTCAGAGACGGAAAAAAATATCTCTGAGGCTCTGGAGCAGCTGCTTGACATGCTGACACCACTGTCTCCCCCTGTACCAGCATAACTGTGCCCAACATACTGTTGCCACACAGAGATCGTATTTGGCAACATGCAATGGCAGCGTGTATTGGCAGATGTAAACATAGTGCCATTTATTTTATATCTATTCTCAGGCTAAATGTAATTTTTTTAGGACATGTTGTACTTTCTTTCTGAGACCTTCGAAACGAGTTATGGGGGTATTATTTTTTTTAAGAATATAGCTTTTGATAAAAATGTTCCATATTCAACCTTTAACATCATTATTGGAAATTTTAGTATATTTAGAAAATATCATATTTTAGGGAAAAGAAAAAAATAAACCTCGTCACAACACTTCCAGGATTAATTTAATATCCATTTGCATTGTGGATTTGCATGGGTGATGCTATGGAACAATCTGGGTAAGTCTGTCCATGAGATAAACACTCCAATGCGGTAGAGGCCTCATTAACACATACTGCAGGCTGCAAGAAATGAGTTGCAGAACTTACAGTCAACGAAGGAGGAATGTGAAAAGCATTAAGCAGGCAGGTTGAATGAACTATGCCTCATTTATAAAGCAAGTTAACTGGATGGGACAGAGTGAGGTCATGTACAGTTGAAAAGAAAGGATCTTTTGTCCAATGCTGACTCCGTGCCCGCAGGGCTATATTACAATCTTTAATCAAGAGAGTATAGATTGGATTTGAAAGCAGGTTTCCTTGGTTTTCAGGCTTGGATATTTTACTGTGCTCCCTACAAACTCTAGATATTAACATGGTCTGATGGTTAGAAGACATCATGTGCGCCGCATGTACTTTCATTTATTTAGAATTTTAGCTAGCAAGCTAAATGTTTACTTTATGCAAATAAGCCCAAGGACCTCAAGAGTGATTTAGATATCTGGCCATTAACACACATCATGCACAGGTAAAACTTTAACTTGATACTGCTCAAGTATTCATTAAATGCTCAAACTGCTGGGAGCTTGAATAGATTCATTCATTCATTCAGTTCAATAGCTGTAAATAAGCTTATTTATATGAAGTTTATTGTAAAACAACAAAAAATAATAATAATAAAAAAACATCCATGTTAGGGGTGGGCTGTTAACTGTTAAATTGATGCATCCTGATGTCACACATGTTGAATCAGTCTCGATTCATAAACGTCCAAAAAGTATTTTTTTATGATAATTGAATGACAGAAATACAGCTGCAAAGTGTGGCCGTAACACGGGAGTTGTACATGACGCCCGGTGTCCAGGTAGAACTTTCAGTGTAAGAAAATCAACATAACAATGTTACCTCACATTAACAGCGCAGCTATTCAGCCGGGAACCGTAAAATGATAGAAATGAAAGTGATGAGACGAAGCTGGTAAGCAGCTTTTATAGTAGCTAAGAATAAATGAGCAGAACAACTTCATTGTTTCTGTCTCAGATCTGCTGGGACATCAATTTGTAAAACCTGCTAATAATGATGTTGGTGAAAAAAAAAGTCTTCATTTTCTAGACAAGTTATGTTTTTCCTGAAAATCCATCATTTTTTTAAATACTATTTTGCACGGTGGCATGGTGGTTAGCACTGCAGCCTCACAGTAAGGTCACCAGTTTGAGTCCTGGCTGGGGAGGGGGTTTGAACAATTCCAACAGTGGCCTTCCTGTGTGGAGTTTGCATGTTCTCGTGGGTTCTCTCCAGTATTCGCGACCCTGAACTGGATAAGCGGTACAGAAAATGACTGACTATTTTTTTTTTCCAGGTATTTCATTTTATTTTTTAACAAAAAATAAGAACTGAATGGATTTAAAATTGTGAAGTGGCCACTGAGTCAAACAAAATCATGAAAAGGAAAAATGATGCCTCCAATCTTATCATAATCCTTAACATGTGATAACTGTTGCATAATCGAATCGTAGCACCCTGAATCAAAATCAAATTGAAACGTAAGGCTGGTGAGGCTGCACGCCCCTGCGGGATAAAAAAAAAAAAGTCAAACTGATGCTTGCCTCTGCAAACTAACTTTTATGTGAAGTCATTTCTAGCACTGAAAAATCTTTTAGAATTTTTTCCTAAAAAGAACTGATACAAACAAGTAGAATAATATCTGCTGGTTTAAGTTAAGTGTGGGTGCAGGTTTCACCACTCAGGGAACAGGTTGCATCACCTCTGTTACTGTATGTGAGCTCCCTCTCCTCCTATTTTCAGTTTTGATTCCTCCCTCTGAAGCTTCTGCTCCTCTTTACAATTTCATTTCCACTGCACGTAACCCCCCTGCCCCCACTGCCATAAAATAAAGAAGATAAGGGGAAAAAACAAAACCAAATAACACCAAAATAACTTCAAACTGTTAAAATCTTAAAAGTAGCTTTCCTCTTGGTGCTTCTTGTGAGATTAAATATATTTCTTCCGCCTTTGCAATGCCAAATAACATGTTTTTAATTTAAAAAATTGCTTTACAACAGAATAAGCTGAGCATCTGTCAGCTGTGTGTACGGTTTGAGCTGTCATATAACACAAAATGAACCAAGCTCAAATAAGAAGGCATGTTAAAACATTTTGTTCTGACCCTGATCTAAAACCAAATCCAAGTATGTCCTTGATTAAACACAGTTTATAAATTGCATGCACAAATCATCTGTTTCTATTTGCCTTTCATTTGCTCAAATGTTCGCAGGTGAAACAGAAGGCTAGGGGGTGCTACTGCACGGATGCACAGATGCAGTTGTTGGCCAGCACACTTAAACATATATAAACCCATGAAATGTATATACGCAGACAGGTATGGCTAGAGGGAGTAAAGTGAAGCAGAGAAGGGAAGGAATGTTGGTGTGTGTTTGTGTGTGTATGTATGTGGGGGGGGGGGGGGGGGGGGATTATGAAAGCAGGGGGATTTATAAGATAGAGGGGGGAATCATTAGGAGGAGAACAACAAGGACAGGAGAGAAAGTAAAGGAGTAGATAAAGTAAAGAAATGAAGCTTGAGGAGTAGAAGAAGTAGACAATGAGTTAAAGATGGAGGAAAAGGAGAAATAAATGAGAGACTGTGCAAAAGTGTAGAGGAGGACACACCAAAAAAGGAGGAGGATGAATTATAGGAAAAGCTGTTCCTTTTGATTATATAACGCAAACAGGTCTCAGTTCCATTTCACGGATATTTTTTTTTAAAACAACCTCCTATATCTCCTTTTTTCCATTTTATCATTATAATGGAGCCTCTTTAATTACATAACCTCATTGTGAGAGGCAGAACAGTGGGCAGAAGGCTGCGTGTCTGTTTGTGTTAAAGGATATACATTAAATTTTATTGCCCACATTTTGCTGTCACCTATTTCACTTCCTCTGCGAGCTTAACAGCCCCTCTTTAAAGACAACACAAAGCCCAGAGGAGGTTGATCTGGTATGTGGGAGTATCTGATTAGCATATATCATGAACGCACAGCTACCATGATGATGAATTTTGACATTAGCTATAACTGTAACAATGACCGTGACAGCAGTAATCTTCTTCTAAATGAACCATCCATGGACAGAGGCACTTAGACAATATTTATTTTTCTTTTTTCAAAATTATCATTCATTATTATTCATCTGTTTTTACCCCAATTCACAAGGACTTACAAATTCAACAATCACACTATAAAAAGATTTCGCCTGCATATATATATATATATATATATAGCCTTCTTCTTCTGCCCCTGAAACCTGAAGAAAGGTAAAAAAAATCGATTATTTGAGTATTTTATTGTCCTCCACTGACAAAAACAGTCCTCTTCATTCAACGTTTGCTGTAGCCATAGCAACGCACCAAACACAGCAGACAAGCCCATACGCTGCCCCATGTTGACATTGATCTGGACATTTCCGTTGATTGTAAAGCCAGTAAAATAGGTGTGGGGTGAAAGCGCGAGTCTAGCTGATTGTTGACCGACACGCCGGCTGATCAGATCGTGTGTGGCTCCACCGCGTCCTGCTGACCATGGAGGCTTCCAGTAGCTCTCAGACACAGCGCTGCAGTGTGTCAGGACCAACAGATCCTTATGTGTAACAGCAGGATGTGTTGTTCTGTCCTTCCCAGCTTTCCTAATCTGTTTCAACCGCCCCGTGAAACACATTATTTGCCTGTGTGAACCCTGCGTCCTGCATTTTGCTCCGTGATTGGCTAACAGCAGGCTTGTGAATGTAGCATACTAGCATTGTTTAGCTGCAAGATGCAGAGTAATACAGTCAGGGTGATGTTGTACTTATAATATCGGCACATTTTGACTGTCTCTTGGCTGTAAAATTCCTTCAAATTGCTTGACTAGAACTAACGTTTATAAAAATGTATGAAAAGTGTGCATACTTTTGGAGTTTTTGTATCATTTACAGTAACTGAACTCTTACTTTCCAACAAGAAATTAAGGTTGGTGTCGAGTGTCTGTTTTTCCTTTGAGAAGCTCCAGTGCAGTGGGTAGAGGTCAAGCGTCATCCTAAACACTATTTAGACTTTGTGCTTATAAAGTTTTCTTCTGGATTTACCCAGACTCACCAGAGACTTGAACCAGTGACCCGACCATGACAAGAAAGCTTTGAGACAGACAACTTTGTGGTAGCCAGGCTCGCACCAAAGGCATGCTAGGGTTTGTTAAGAGTTTGACCCACAAGTCTGTCATGAGGGTTAATATTAACAGGCTCACTGTCTCATTGTGTCTGACTGATACACACATTCATGAATTACAGCACACACACAAATCAACAGCAATGAAGCACAGGAGGAAACTGTTCTGTGTAAGATTGTATTTCCCTGCAGGACTGCGTGTGCATGTGTGTGTGTGCGTGTACAGGCTGCGGGGATCAGAGGATTTTGACTCCTGCAGTAATGGGATGGCAGCTCGCCAGCAGCCAAACAGAGCAGAGCTGCAGAGGGCCTGGCTATCTCAGTGTTGGCTCAGCAGGGAATATGAAGACAGACAAGTCAACTTTCTTTCACAACTGTCTTTAGAATACAAGTTATTCAAATAAACAAACCTACAGTAATATATCACTCTGGATTACCAATAAAACTATTTATTTAAATTAAAAGCAGCCTTTAAGAACTTTCAGCAACTGAGCAACAAGCCATTCAAAGCACACAGCATATTCAGCCTCTTTTAGTACATCATTTACGTTTTAATGGAAAGTTATTACCCAGTCTCACCTTGGCTCTTTCCTTAATGGTTTTCACACAAAGTAAACAACCTGTTTCAAGTCCAGTGCACAGCTGCTGCCCAGCAAAAGGGCATATTCACTGGCTGAATAATCATGCAGGTACAGAGAGAGAGACATTTTTCAGAAATTGATGTAACAAAGAAAGACTTTAGAATAAAAAGCCACGATGAAGGAGAACTCAGAGAGCATTAAACGATATTAAAGAGATACCACATCATGTATTTGAAAAAAAAGGCTCTGAGGACAGTCAGAAAATAATCTTTGATATCTTGGATGCACTAGTAAGAGTTGTGTTGCTGTAGATAACTTACTCCATGTCTGTGTTCTCCACCTGTTTCCACCTGCAGACACTATTACTTTTCTTTTAGCCTTTGATTAAAAACGTTTTTAAAAAATCAGTTTGTTTTTGATATGTATGATTCGAACCGATGCTGGTTTGAAAAAGGAAAAAGTAACAAAAGAAATATAGAAAGAAAAAATAAACCATTACTTTCTACAACAAGATCTTAGATGTACACATTTATAAGGGTGCAAAATCAGACTAGTTGACACTGAACAAAATATAAAATTGTGTATACAGTTGTCCTCAAAATTATTCATACCCTCCCAATAAAGATGGAAAAAATCAGCTGTCAGTGAAATAAGTTGAAATTGACAAAAGTAATAATGAATAAAAACTTTGATGAAAATCATGACATTGATTTTGAATTGCGGTTCAACAAAAATATAAGAAAACCAAAAAATAAAACAAGCATAATAGGGCTCTGAAGCTACAATTTTGTTGAATAACACTGAGGAAATCACTGCAATCAGGTGTTTTCTGTAATGTTCAAAAAGACTTCTGCACCTGTTGACAGGTATGTTTGTCCACTGTTCATGGGAAAGGTGCTCTAATGTGTCTGGAATAGTGTTTTTTTAAATTATTATTTCCAACCACAATTCACAAACAATAATTTATTTCCCTAAATTATAATTTAGTAAATTTTTATTTATTATTAGTTTATTTAGTTTCTTGTTATTTGAATTACTATTATCAATTTAGCCTTTTCTTTGACTGGAGGGTATGAGTAATTTTGAAGATGACTGCAAATGAGTGGTGCTGCAGATTTTTAACATATACCAGTCTGCAATGATCAAACAATGAATAATCCAGGTAAAAGATCAATTTGAACTCACAGGACAATACTACTTCTTCATTTGTTCATTTGTCTGCAAGTGTTGGTGAAATTAATGAGTTTAGTGGCAGATAATGCCTTATAGAGGCCCATTCATGCTGCCCCCCTTCACTCCTTCACAGCTCCCTTTGCAGTATCTGTTGGTCTCTCTTTCTGTTTTCTCCGGTCGAGGCAGATGGCTGCTCTACCTGAGCCGGGTTCTGCCGGAGGTCTTTCCTCCCTGTTAAAAGGGTTTTTGGTTTGCCTTCCCACATTCGCCACCACTCCGTGCTTGCTCAGGATGGGGGATTGGACCGGGTCAAGTCAAGATTCAATCCAATCTGTTGGTTTCCTTAGCTAGGCTGTTATGAATCTGACTTGAATTTTTCTGTCTGTTAAGCGGTGACATTGGCATGAATTGACGCTATACAAATAAAGTTGAATTGAATTGAACTCCCATTATATTGATATAAATATAGAGGGCGACTGAATCTAAATATCGTCCGAAGAAGTTAAAGTGACACAGAAATGTTACCAGTGACTAAATGTACATATAAATGACTACAGATAAAGTCCAGGTTGAAAAAAGAAAGAAAGTTATCCTTTAACATAAAGTATATTAAAAAATGAATCAATTTTGGGGTTTGTAGTAGTACAAGGAGTTGCACCATTACCTAAAGTTGGCAATTTAATGACTAAAAAGATTAAATATTCATTAATATTTTATATATATGGTGAAGACTGATGCTCGTTTGAAAGGAAAAAAAGGGGGAAAAAAAAAGAAAATGAAAAAAAGAATCATAATTTTCTTGTGACATGATTGTTCACATATACACATTTCTATGCTAGGATCACAAAATAGAATTTTTTGAAGGGATGATTAAGGGTTCAAGAAGTACCCTTTCCAGAATTAAAAGAATAAAACCCCTCCTCTGTTCTTGTGACATAAATTATATTTATATAAGTGATTTAGAATAGCCAGTATGTATACAGATAATCGCCAACACTCCTTCTAACAAACTTATGACACATTTACAGAATCTCTATATGCAGTTCAGCCATGTAATGTTATATCCTGAGCGTTAAGGCCAAATTGACATCTTTTGGGACACAAAAGTATACAGAGTTGAAGTGCTTTGCCTTGCTGTGTACCCGTATTTGAACCGCATTGTCAGTAGTTGGGGCCGCTGGGTATTGTTAGGATTTAATTGATCTGGCCTTGGTTTTAGTATGAGAAAGACTGCTGACTTTGAAGTAGTGAAGTGTATACTTTGAAGTGCAGGAGGCAGTCCTCACTTGGACAGGAGTATTATGGGTAGGGGAGATTGCTGGCTCATCCCGCAGGGTGAAAAAAAAGAGACACAGTTAGACAGCTGCTAGAAAGGGAGGAAAAAAAAACTTGAGGAAACTTAGCTGAAGGCTCAGAGGAAAGGCTGAAAGATGTGGAGGTGGAACTGAGAGATGATGAAGCGTTGTAGGGGAGAAAACATGGAAAACAGGAAGCGATCCATTCGATGACAGCACTACTTCACTGTAAGAATAGCACTTAAGTCCATTTTCTCCCTGCACAAAAGACATTTTCATTCTTTCCCAAACAGGTTTCAGCTATGCATGATTATATAGATTAACTCACAAATATTGTCAGAGAAATAACCATGATATCACCATTATCACTACGATCATGCATCATCAATTTCAGTTATCATTATTTCAATTATAAATGTTTAAAATCCTTCGACAGTTAACAGAATGGATGAAGTATCTGGTTAGTATCTGAAGAGTTGGGCGCTCCCAACATTGCCATCTTAAAGGTACAGTATGTAAAAAATCAAAGGTCAGTGGCAGAAAGATGTGACATATAATTCAAAACTGTGTTTATATTGATGTGCAATTACAGCACTAGAATAGCTGTTATATGTTTATTTTCTTAGAATGAGTCATTTATATCTACTTGGAGGGTGGTGCACATATGGAGGCTGCCATATTTGTTCCGCCATTTTTACTACGGTATCCCTAAAAGGACAAAACAATGTGTATGATGTTAGAACTCTCTGAACTTTAAAACTGCCGTACCAGCTTTGTTTAATGGGATTTAGAGCACTGTTTGGTATCAGTAATACCTTAAATACATTAAAAGTAGTTACTCATCGGACAGTCATAGCTAAATCTGAGACCACTGGATCCACTCCCAGATGAAAACATCTTTATGTCTGGGAGAATTTTGGCCACTAACGGCCACCATACATTCACAAGAGTGCTTGGAATATGAAGTCATTTAAAAGAAAACATCTTTCAAATGACATCACTCGTCACTCTCGGAATACACAAAAATGAGCAAAGAGAGGCGGGTTGGAAGTGGTTACAGACAGACCCACCAACAGTAGAGAACTGGATAGACATTTTAAAAGAGATCCACGAGATGGAGAGACTGACCTTTTTGCTCAGACTAAGAAGAGACTTGTATGATGCAAGATGGGGAAAAAAGGCAATGAGAGATCTCTTAAAGTAAGGAAGAATTTGGTTTGATGAATATTGCTATCACTGAACCCCTATACTCTGAGTCTGATGTTGTTTGATTTAGTATGTTTTGTCCTGTTGAAACACAGAAGTGTAATTTTGAAATCTCTAAGATTGCCAATCCCTCCATTCCTAAAAACTCCTGTTAAGAAATGTTCCTGAAACACGAAGCTATATCACATAGAGACTGTTGTCTATGACTCCATTATAAACTGTATAATTCTTGAATGTACCAACACCATGTGCCAGGCAGTTGCTTTTGTTCTTTTGTTTTGGGTTTGTTTGTTTGTTTGTTTTTTTTTTATTTCATTTAAGCTGTTGTTGTAACTGCTATCAATGTCCATAAATCCCAATAAAATGTAAGTGACAAAAAAAAAAAAAAAAGAGAGGCGGGTTGTGGACGTCTGAGGAAATGATTGACAACCGACATACTCTCAGCTAACCCAGACTAACAGAGATAACAAAGATAGGTGGGCTAACAGTAAGACACGCTTGGCCTTGCTGTTAACCAACTAAAAACCGTCATATTATTTTGCTACTGATTGAGGCCTTGCTACTGAATCTCAAGATTAAATAACATCTAAACCAGAAATGTCAAACTCATTTTATTTCAGGGTCCAAAAATGGCACGATTTGAACTCAAGTGGGCCGGACCGGGAAAATGATCACATGATTACCTATAAATAACAATAACTGCAAATATGTCCCTTTATTAAAGCACATTGTCAAGATGTTTATATTTGATGAACTATCCTTTTAGAAAAAATGAATGTGAAATTTATTGAGAAACATAATTGGTTCCATCAATATTTTGCCTCATTTTATTACATTTCATTTTATTTATTCATTTTATGTATTAATTTCAATCAACATTTTATTACATATTTTTATATAACAAAATATTTATGTACATTTTCATACAAACTCTTAAATATGAATTTATCAAATTAATTTTCTGCTAAAACTTCCCAAATATTGAATATTTCTGATATGTGTTTTTATATTTTTATTTTTATTATCATCATTATGATCAACTTATTCAAATACGACACTACATGTTCATTGTAGCTTACAGATTGCAATGGATCTACAAAATCACTTGCTGTAATATTGAATCACAGGTATCTGGTGAGTAAAAAATACATTATTTCACATTATGATTGGGGACTTTTTAAGAGAAATAAGATTTCCACATATGTGAAGTTATACTGACCTCATAATATAAACTATGAGGTCAGATCTGTAAAGTATTATTGAAATACTTTATATTTAGACATTTAAAATTATTCGAAGCTCTGTTGAACCAATTAGAAACTAGAGTTTGTTTTATTGTTTTAAACGTAACATTTAATAATTCACCTCGCGGGCCAGACTGGACCCTCTGGCGGGCCGGTTTTGGCCCCCGGGCCTTATTTTTGACACCCCTGATCTAAACAGACGAGTTATAAAATTTTTTTGCCCCCCTCACAGTTGACATGAAGGTAAACTTGACCTTTTAAACCTAAAATTAATTTTTGAACCAGGCTGTAAATATGTTTATTTCTGCTGTGAAGTCATCTATTTGCAGCCATCAGCCCTGAGCGGATGAGGGGTGAAGTACAGTTATAAGGAAACTTCCAGGTTTTCAGTTTTCTCCAGTGAAGTTTGCCTCTTGGTAAAAATCACATGAATACTCTAGGTCTTCAAGTTTAATTAATTTCTGTCTTTTGATGCCAAGTCAATGATTTAAGCCACAAAGTGGAGAAAAAGTCCATTCCAACAAAAATCTCCTCTGCTCTGTAAACAATAAATAAATACTACATGATTTCTCTCAGAGAAAATATGTAATTAGGGAGGTTTTTATTCTATAAACAACACCATAATTTACCCCCTTTTTCAAATTATTTCTTTTGAACCCAAGTACAGAATTTAGAAACAAGGGGAAAAAGTCTAACAAACTTTTGACCTCCAGCTGGTCTTAAGCGGTATATCAATCGTTTGAAATAATTAATACTAAGAGAGTGAAAACAAATACAGTTTCTTCTACAGGCTTTTGCACAACAAAAAATAGGGGTGTAATGATTCGGTTAACAACGATTTGATTCATATCACGATTCATGGTTTCTGATTCAATTTCAAGTCCCTGAATCAAATATTGTCCATGAATTGAATCAGAAACCATGAATCTTGATATGAAACAAATTGTTGTTAAACCAAATCGTTATACCGCTAACAAAAAAGCATCACAGTGAGACAATTGTGTTTGAACTGTTTAACTATCCATCAAAAACGTTTTTTGCTTTAGTTATTTTTGTTTTAGATAAACATTATTTAACATTCAGTGAAAACGATTTGAATCTGAGAATTATATAATTACGGTACAAATGACTTGATTTTATTTCAGTGCCACATAAGGTAAACTTAAATGTATTTTAGTTACTGAACATTTACTTTTACTTTGTTGTATAAAGCCTGTGAGGAAACCTATTGGATATTTCTCATCCTTTTACTTGCATCTTTTACTTAGCGCTGATGTGTGACTTTGTTTTCGTTCTGTCTATAAGTTGTAACTGATGTGGTTCGGGCATAATCCTTTATGCAAAGTGACAATTTTAAGGATCTTAGGAATTTTTTGACTGGTCAATTCAGTAAGTGGCTATGAAATGAAGAAATCATGACATAGCTTATTTGAGCAGAGGTCTAATTTCACTAATAGCTTTCACTCTGTTGATCATGATAGTTGAAATTAGCCTGACTTGTGAGATAGCTATGAAACGAACCATCTGGTGCATTGGATCAATGTTGCATTAGGAGCAGCTAATATTCAGCAGAAATGTGGAGCAAGCTGCAGAGGTCTGGTTAGATAACTCCTTTCCAACAACAGGCTGAGAATCAATTATATGAAGCAGATGTCTCCTTTATACCTCAATTCACTCCCTGTGAATATGCAGGAATGCATTTTAGCCTCAATCAAAATCATGACAAAGGCCCCCTCACCCCAAGACAGTGTTACAGAAGTTCTTATTACTGTAATTCAAATAATAATAACTTCTTTTTTTTTCTTTTTTTTTTTTTTTTACTGAATCAATGCAGTGCATTCAATTAAAAACAATAAAATCATATCCATGCCTCTACAGTTTCATTTATTCATTTTTTCCTGTACTGGAATTTGAGCGTTTTAGCTGATGTTGAAAACCACTTCAAACACGTCCCTGCACACCAAATGGTTACAGAAAAGAAGATATTGGAGTGGCACAGGGAGGGCAGATGGAGTAATGCGCAAAACTGTAGTGAAAGGGTCAGGGAAAAGTGAGGAGAGAATGAGGATGAAATGGCATGAGAGCATGGGTAAAAGCGAGGAGAAAAGATCAGAAAAAGAGAGGAGGAGGAGGAGGAGGGAGATGAGGAAAAGAAGAAATCAGAGTGAGCAGGGAAGCAGGCAAAAATGTCAGAGTGAAAGAGGGAAGCAGTGGGAGAGGATAAAGATATTAGTGAATTGGAAAGAGAGATGAGAGGAGGATGAGGGGCGAGAAGAACGCAGTGGAGAGGAGGAAAAGAGAAAAGAGAGGCAGATTCCAAAACTGTACAGTGATTTTGTTCAGCCTGGTGAAACATTTCTGGGTGAAAAATGCTTTGGGGACAGGCTTTCTGCGTGTGACTGTGTAGCTTTGCATCCATGCGTGTGCACATTCATGTTTTTGTCTCGGAGTAAACATACACTTCTATGTATGAATGTGTGTGAAGGTTTCTGGGTGTAATAATGCCTTCTCACAATCTTTGCATGTTTGTGTGTAAAGAGCATCAGTGCCTCTCCAGAACAGAACTGATGTGATGCTGACATTTAGACAAAAACATAAGCTCTATCTTTTAAAAGAGCAACTCTGAGAGCGAAGCTTGCACAGAGCTGACAGGGTCAGACATGATTGTTCCTCCTGCTGTCGAGCACAAAACAGAAAGTTAAAAAAAAAAAAACAACATAAAACTGTACCTGTCACGTCGTTACACCTCATTTCATCTTCAACCAACCTACAAAAAGGAACTCAGGCTTCAATTTCCAGGGGGTGAGCAGAAGCTTTTTCTGGCAATATTTCAGAAAACAAAGCTTGTTTGTGTGGAGTGTGATTTTGAATTTTAATTTCAAGTGTTGAAACAAAAAAAAAAAAAAAAAAAAAAAACTTTCCCCAGTCATCACCAAGTTGTTTCCTCATCCAGAGTCACGACTAACAGCTATGAAAAGATTATATTTCCCTATCAGGATTACTAAAGAGGGAGAAAAGACAAGAAATTCTCAGCTTACTGATGCAATACTAGCTGACATCTGGGTAATTACAATTTTCAAAAGCTCGCTCTTGAAAAGCTGCCACTTTGGGGTACAAAAGAGCTGAGAGAGCATTTCATGGTGGAGAGCATCACTGCATTGCTAAGACTTGTTAATGACATTGACAGTATACATGGTTTATACTTCTCAAAGGTTAGTGAAAATTAAAGGAAGTATAGTACACATTCATGAAATTAAAATTTTACTTCTTGACAATAACCATCATTTTCTTTGTATACTGTAAAAATTCTAGTGTATATTTTTAATTGTAGTTGTAAGTTGGTAAATTAGACTCACTGTAGAAGATATAAAAACATCTAGTGGAACAAATTGCCAGCAGTTTTCAAGTAAAAATCTTACTATCCACCAAGTTAATGTGGCTGCCAATTCCAAAAGACCCTAGAGCTACCGTAACATGTCAGAGAACTTTACATGGTGATGGAAAAGGAAAGCCGGGCATCTTTGGGGATGATGTAGTTGTTAAAATAGTTAAAACAATTTATTATCATTTTCAACAATTTTACTATTCACAGACACAAATTTTAATATTGAATTGTTTCTGTCTATAGAATACCTTAAATGTTGCACACTAGAACTTTAAACTGGAGTGTTGACCTTTGAGCATCTGAAGTGGACTGATTGCACCTTGTGATTATAATCGTGGAAAGAGCAATGCTTGGACGCATGCAAAATATTGCTCTTTTTAAAAGTGCAAAGCAAATGGTGGGGATTGAAATGGAAATTTAGCAGAGTTTAATGGGTTGACCAAGGGGCAAACTCTGCTGGTGAACAGTGAACCTACTACTGGGTTGCCCAAAAATTGTAATTCTTTCTTCATCCGCTAATGGCTCCAAAACAGAGCAAATCCCCATAGATTCCCATGATCAAGGAATAGCACACCCACAACATGATGTGTATTCATTTTCTACTCACCCTCATGCTGAGCAAGACTCTGGAGCACTTCATTTAGTATATTTTAATAGCTTAAACAGTAGTACATGTAGCTGCCACAAAGCGCGTCCATGAGAGTTCACGACACTATGGAAGCCGCAGCGTTTAGTGCCTATTCTGCCAATAATGCAAGCGCAGAAGAAGAAAGTCGCTGTTTACTTTTTACATTATGCTGAGAGCGAACAAGCTGCAGACAAACCAGGACAAACGCAAGAGGGGTTGGATATTGATTTAAAACAAACAAAGAAAGAAAAAGAGAACGCACGATCTTGTCTGCCGCGGCTTCCGTAGTGTCGTGAACTCTCATGGACACGCTTTGCGGCAGCTACATGTACTACTGTTTAAGCTTATAAAGGCAGGGTCGAGGATCCTGGAAAAACGGTTTGAGCAAGCCAGATTTAAAAAACTAACGGCAGTCGAGTTTGATGGACATAATAATCATTCAATCAATCAGTACGGATGTTCGCAACCCCATCCAATGAAATTCATTTCATTGGATGGGGTTCCAGTCCTGTACGTACTACAGGTGATTAATTTTTTTTAAATTTTTGTGTCAGAACATTTAATTAATTGGCTGCAATCGGGGTGTGAAGAAGACTTTAAGCAATATAGTAAAAAATGCTCCTGGAAAACATCATCCACCCTGCTTTTAATTCATGCCAAACTCAGTGATAAGTACTGTATGAGGGAATATTTGTGGATCTATCTACAGAGCCAGCCGTGTATCCCTCAGCACACTTGGTGG
This sequence comes from Atherinomorus stipes, assembly GCA_023101725.1. Taxonomy (NCBI): domain Eukaryota; kingdom Metazoa; phylum Chordata; class Actinopteri; order Atheriniformes; family Atherinidae; genus Atherinomorus; species Atherinomorus stipes. The sequence continues at coordinate 180,239 of JALJCO010013897.1, read as the reverse complement.
TAACATACTGTAGCTCTTAACTGGTTGCTAACTGCTAAGGGAAACTAGAAAGAAAACAAAAATCAGATCAATATAAACTGACATTATAAAAATATTTTTCGCCATATGGCTAAGGCCGAGCAAATACTAAAACTAATACACAAACTTCTATAATGAATTCGTAAAAAGAAGAGCTCTCAGATAGTGTCCCCTGATGTTAAAGGCCTATTGACACAGAGATATCCAATAACAACCACTTACCTAACCAACCAATCACAGTGGTGTAAGCGTCCGACTCGATCTAACAGCAGCGGCTGCTGAAACCTGATACAACAGCCAGAATGTGTGAACGGAGAAAGCAGCGCTGCTTCTGCTAAGATGTGCCACAATACACAACTCTGAGGTGGTTACAGGTTGTTTAAAAAGCAAAAGAAAAGAAAAATAAAATCCTTGTTTATTTTTTGATAGAAAGTAAGAGAATAAAATAAAGAATAAACAAAAACATAGAGCAAAACTAATTTTCAAGTGTAAAGATGTAATGTTAATGGTCACATGACTAAGGGTGGCGCCCTTTAGAAGTCCACCTGATTTCCAGCACAAATACAGTAAGAAGTCTTACGCACACACACACATAAACACACGTACACACACATACCGAGCATGTAAAGGTCAGCATCATCTGTCCTTTACTGCTGACTCACCTCTCAAGCTCCTCTGACTGTTCTGTGTGTTTGACTTACAGCGTGCTGAGTCAGCTCCTAAAACTGCACACATTCCTTCTTGCATACGATGCAACAAAACAACATGTGGGTCAGTCTGCACTCTGCCAGTTGTTAACTTTTAGAAATAAATGTTTTAGTTTGTGACTTAGTTTGTAAAGCTGATATCAATGCATATGTTTTATAATCAATATTAAATACAGAAAAGTGATTATAGGGTTGTTATTGAACGGACTATAAAGACTTTACTGCAAAACAATGCAGGTTAACACTGACAATACACATGACTAAAATGAACCAGTTTCTAAAAAGCTCAAATAAATGGAAATGGGTTCTTTAAAAGAATCTTATTTGTATAAACTCAAAAAAAATTATGATGGTTTTTGCCTGAAAATAATTTCTCTCTTTAAAGGGGGTCACATGCAAAATGACTTTTTTTTTTTTTTTAGCTTTTTATTATGTTATCATGTCATTTCCTTCCTGTAAAACATGCCCCTGGGGTTATTTTGACTCATTCACGCATATTTATGGAATCTCTGAATCTCCTGTGGAAACAACATGGCTGCCAGAACAGCTGCCACCACAAAGCACCACCAATACCACGAAGCTCCTCCCCCTTCCTTGCTAAACTCCGCCCCACCAGAGCATTAGAGTGTTGTGATGAGGGAGTGGGCGTGTTGGAAACAGCAGGAGGCATTTTAAAGGGGCAGCAGTGAATTTTTAAAGGTACGGTATGTAAGAATTACTGACATCTAGTGGTAAAGATGGGTATTTGAAAGAAAAGACGTTTACTTTCAAATGACTTCATATTCCAAGCACTGTTGTGAATGTATGGTGGCCGTTCGTGACCAAACTTCTCCCAGACATAAAGATATTTCATCTGTGAGTGGATCCAGTGGTCTCAGGTGAACTATTACTGAACAATGAGTAACTACTTTAAATGTCTTTTAAGGCATTACTGATCCCAAACAGTGCTCTAACTCCCATTAACTCCCATTTTCATTTCATTCATTTCATTAAACAAAGCTGGCACAGTTGTTTTTAATTTCAAAGGGTTCTTCCTTCACACACATTGTTTTGTCCATTCAGGGACACCGTAGTAAAAATGGTGGAACAAATATGGCAGCCTCCTTTGTGTGCACCACCCAGTAAGTAGATATAAATGACTCATTCTAAGAAAATGACATATAACAGCTATTCTAGTGCATTAATTACACATCAATATAAACACAGTTTTGAATTATATATCACATTTTTTCTGCCATTGACCTTTGACTTTTTACATACTGTACCTTTAATTTTTAAGGTGTCAGATACAGACATGGAGTGATGTCACATTTCTTTAGGTTGTTGGTTTTTTTTTTTTAATGTATACTGTATTTTCAAAACGACTGAAAGTAACAGTTATTTGGTTGTGCCATAAAAGGTAGTTACAGTATATGCCTAATAATGACATGAAACCTCCTCTTTAAGTAATACTATAATACTACTGTAGCAATGCAGAGCAGGAAATAAATAGGATTTTTATGTTTTGACCTGCATTACATATGCCTGCTGAGAAGAATGAGCTGCAACTGCAAGTACAATCCTCCAAAAGATGGCAAAAGAATGGCCTGCTCCACTCTGTTCCTCTTGGTGATGCTTGTTGTCTTTGTTGATTTACTTTATAACTATTTGGTATGAATTGAGATATGTGGTTAAAGTTATAATACAGATTAAAAAATATTCATGCAGCAAATGTTTACACTAATTTGAGTGTTTTGGGTTTACTAATGTAAGACTAATCTCTTAAATTTCTGTTTAAAGTAGCTCTTAAATGAATCAATATTCTGGGCACTAATAAACACTCCAACACTACTCCACTGGGGAACGCAGTTGAAGTGCTTATCTGCATACAGTGCATGACGTGCACGATTATTATGTTTTTCAGTTACTGAGCCATGAGTTTTATGACCTTAGCTGAGTGTCGTGATGTATCAAAGCTTGGGAATCCCTGCAAAAGACCAGAGGTGTGTGACATCCCTGTTGCACAGCAGGCATCTGGAGGGTGTATTATGTGTTTATGCCTATGTGGCAGCTTGTAGCTCCACATACTTGAGCATGCACACATTCTTAAACATAAAAAGACTGCATGTGGATAAAAAAAAAAAAAAAAACATTAATGCATTCAGACATGAGTAAACACACACACATGGTTCCACAGAGCAAACGTGCATAAGCCAAGACCTTTACCCTCCAGATTTCCCTGTCAGAGTGAGTTCATTTAGCAGAAAAATCCACCTGCTCTGAGACAGGACTTCCAGATGAAGCACACTGCAGCTACTCTTTGTCCAGACACCACATTTCCTTTATTTTTCCTTCATCTTTACTGTCACTCAAATTAATCCTTTTATCCTTTTTCTCTCGCTTCTTCCAACCCAAATTCTTTTTTGATTTACCGGCATTTCAGTGAGCAGCATTTCATGTTTAAAGTGTCTTTTCTACACACTAAATGCATTCTTAATTTCTTCTCCATTTATTAATATTTGCAAAGATAATCATCTTCCTCCATCCTGTGCATTTATCTGAAAGTGTACAAAGCTTGAGTGCAGGAGGGTCTGCAGCAGCTGCAGGGGCAAAACAATCACTACACTGTGATTATTTGTCATCTCTGGGCAGTGATGACACACTGCCTGTCTGCGGCTGCAGCTCAGATAGGCATTGATTAGGTGTCACTGTCAATCCTCTGCAGCCATCAATTGTTCATTTCACACAGAGAAGGACAGAAAGGCCTAACTAGAAACTGTTGTCTCGCTGCTGCGAAGCCAACCGAGGGTGGAGAGAGGCAGCAAGATAGAGACAAGAGAGATGGTTGCTTTGAATAGTTTTTAAAGGACAGTTCTAGTTTATTACATCCTAAGTCTTGTATTTTGTCATTTCTGTGACATTTTCAGAGTTTTCTGATCAGGAAGGAAACGATCTTCCAGAAAAATAGCTAAGAGACCCTGCAAAAAAACCAAAAACAATGAATGGTTCACTCTTCTACACTTCTTAATACACCAGAATATAAAGGATTTGCTTGTGTTCAGTAAGGACACTGGGGCAGGATCATGGAGATGTGACGTTTATGAACGAATTGATTCTTTTGAACGGCTCTTTTAAATGAACAAAAAGGCAATTATTAGCCACTTGTTTGTGAGCCATATCCAAATTGTCCATGTGACACGTGTGTGGTATAATAATTGTAAAAAAAAAATGTGTGCGCTGAGGGATACACGGCTGGCTCTGTAGATGGATCAACAAATATTCCCTCGTAATTATCACCGAGATTGGCAGTCGCAATCTAATTTTGAGATCACTTTATTGCCCAGTTGTACTCTTCAAAAAGATTTTTTTAACTTTTTTTTTTTTTAGCGTCACACCAAAAGACAAGGGATGTCCTGATACCACTTTTTTGCCCACCAAGTACAAGTATGAGTATTTGCATTTGAGTACTTACCGATACCAAGGACCTGAGTACCTACTGTAATTTTGGGAATAAGTGAAAGGCATTTCTTTTCTTTTCTTTTTTTTCTTTTTTTTTCTTTTTTTTCTTTTCTTTTCTTTTTCTTTTCTTTGGGTTTTATTTGTTTTAAATAAAGAGAAGCATCTCCGCATTCTCAGGTGTGATGTGGGCATGTTTGTTTGTTGTGGTCAATGATTGTTCAACCCACATCCTCCGGAGCTCGTGTGTGGGTCGAGACGCCGGGCTGGAGATCATGTCTGTGACGGCGCATTGCTGTGAAAGCAGCCTGCAGGCTTACATATTGGGCTCCATCAGTCCCTCTGAAATAAAACTGTATCACGTAACATAACGTTAAACAATCATCTCACTTCTCTCTTTTGATCAGGTCTGATTAACAGCTGCAGGTTCTGTGTTCACAGCCGGCAGCATTACAACGAGAGACGGTAAATGGTCCGCTCAACCACTTCTTGCAAAAAACGTAAGATTTTTAAATGGTAAAAAAACAACAACATTGATTTAATATTTATTTCTTTCGTAAGTGGCCATGGTATAAGCGAGATACTACCCCTAAGAAATAAAAGTTTAAGTGGTTAGAAGCTTATAAACAGCCTCTGATGCAGCTGCGGTTTGCTGTATTTTAGCAGCACGTCATAATTTGACATATTTAAACTCATACCAGCTAAACGAACATAAACTTGGAAAGCGTAGGAAACAGAATTAGGAGGAAATTACCACCGACAAAGTGAATCCTGAATTAAAACCAAAAAGCAACGGGTCCACTAGACCCCCAAACACTCGCTGAGTAACAACAATATGAACACCACACAAGGGTTAAATGTCCATAAGTATGTATGTGGGGGAACCGCAGGTCCAGTGGGATGGAGGGAGAGAGGAAAAAAAGGGTCTGCTGCGACTGTAGCCAACGTTTTGAAAAGCATCCCAGGGACATGATATGGGTCACATACTGTATATTTTCTATCCTTGTGTAATGGAAAGCAGCTTCTAAGCGAGTCACATGACATCCGGTATCGGGTGCTGTCTTGAGCGAGTATTTCACGAGTACAAGTACGGCTAAAATAAGCCAGTATCAGAGTACCGATACTGGCATCGGTATCGGGACATCCCTACCAAAGACTGTTAAAAAACATGGACGCTGTATCCGGTCACATCTGAATAGGGGAAAGTGAAGCCAGTTGGGCGTTTCCCACCGTCGCCATCTTACCGTGTTGGGTGTGTCTACACTCCTGGAAAATACTAAAACGGGCAAAAGCAAGGCTGTTTTGCAACTCTGCGACAGGCTGAGGCCTTCCTGGTAACAAGCAGGGAGCTAACTATTAGCCTCCACGGCCACCGGTACCCGGTCTGCCGCCTGTCAATCAAAAGGACACGCCCATTATTTTATTCAAGATTAAGCACCATCTAAACGGATAAGTTATAAAAAAAATCACATGAAGGTAAACTTGACTTATTAAATCTAAAATTATTTTTAGAACCAGGCGGTAAACATGTTTATTTCTGCTGTGAAGTTCTGCTGTTTAACATGGGAGTCTATGAGGATTTCCTCTGTTTTGGCACCAGCACCTAGTGGATGAAAGAAGAACTACAATTATTCAACTTTACTTCCGGGCTTTACTCTTTTCCACCAAAGTTTGCCCCTTGGTGTGCTATCATGTGAATCGGATGTCCAACACGCTTCATTCACATGAATGCATCTGTGGGCAGAAAGTGTTGTTCAGAAACAATTACTGAGTTCTATCCAAAACATTGACTAAATTTTAAAATTTGTGCCTTTTTTTAATCCATATTTTTCCTGTATTTCTGAATTTTTCCTGTATTTTCTAGAAAAAAATCCTAGATTTTATAAAGGTACATATATTTTTAGATTAGCCTTCATTCTTTATTAATTTTTTGCATAACTAGTTGTTACTTTTGTTATTAGTTATTAGTTGTTTTTACTACAATGTTCTTGTTTGGAAAATTTTTGGAGTTGTTTTGCATGGAAGATAATTGTAGCCACTTCAGTTTTGCTGTCTCACAAAGTTTTGGGGTGAGGGAAAATCCAAAATAGTGATCTCAGTGTCAAAGAATGGGGGATATGGAGCCAACTTATAAAACGCTTACAATGAAAACACAAACCAAATGAATGAAATATAACCAACAATTTTGATTATTTCCTGCCAACAGAGTACATAGTAATGGTGTGTGTAAGTTTCAACTATTCTGATCCAAATCTTACCTTATAAATAGCTATCGGTGATTATTTCAATAAAGAAATTAGAATGATTGAATTCTTAAAATAGAAAATAAATATGAGCCAGGCTTTATCAACACACCACCTGATGTCCAGAGCTTGGCTGCACAAGTCTGCTAATTACCCTTTGATTGAAGTCAGGTGTGTTGCAGCAGGAAAGGTCCTAAAATCTGCAGGATGTCGGCTCTCGGCGGAGTTGCCTACCCCTGATCTATAGGAAGACTTGTCAGTGCAGCATTTATCTGCCCCGCTGAGCCATGTTTGGAAGCTTCTCTCCAACCCCCCTGCTGTCTGAATAAACTTAAACTATAAATGATGCAAAATTGGATTGTAATCTTTCACGACTGAAACGTTAGCCAGTCAAGGGATTAAGCTGAGACAGCCTGTACACAGGACAGTCACCCTGAAATTGCAGCATCGGTTTTCATGTAAGACATAAAAATTCACGAGTGACAGCACTGTTATAAAATGCAATGAGTGGTCAAAGGTCAAAGACTGGCTGAAATCAACAAAGCAGGATGGGAGTCAGAGGGTTGTGAGGTGAATATGTGGCAGGAATTAAATTTCTCTCCTTTTTCCTGTGAGGAACAGGGTCATTTTATTACCCTCACTCCATATTAATCCTCTAACATGAAGGAAATCAGAGAGAAAAGGGTGCTGGTTGGAGGTAAATTGTAGGAAGATGGAAAATTAATCAAATAATACGTAATAAAATCATGTGCATTGCATTCATGTCAATATACAGTAAATCACAGACACAATCTGCTCTCCTGAAAACAAGGAGAAACAAAAAGCTAAAGCTGCTTTAGGCTGACGTCAGGAAAAAAAAATCCATCTAACAAGTACGTGCCTTCTCATGAAATCTTATTTCTCTGCTTCTTCCAAGGGGAAAAAAAATAAAGCAACCTTCAACTGACTGCTTTGTTACATTTCAGCACATAAACTATTCATTACAAAAACACACAGTACGAAAATATTTGTATTGATTAGCATCTTGGAAAGCCGATTGATCAGTTAGAGAGTGAACTCCTCCCACTATACAGAAAAATAAGCTTTGACTGTAATCTGATTGGCTAAAGTGATCTGAGAGTGGGGCTGGGCGATATGGACCAAATATTATATCACAATATATATTATTTTAGATGACGATATACGATATATACCGGTATTTTTACCCTAATTTGTCTGAAAGTTTTATTTCATATCAAATAGCTGTTATTTTTAGTACTGAAACATGTTTAGCATAAAGGTATCGCTCAACTGCAGTGATGGAACTGACAAAACACTGGTTAGAAATGTTTATTAAATCAAAGTAATTAAAGATAGTTGGATGTTTTTTTTAATGATTTCTTTGTAAGTCTTGGGGGAGGATTGTCTTCTAGATAAATAATAGGGGTGGGAAAAAATATTGATACACTGAAATATCGCAATATTTTCACATGCCGATACCATATCTATACTAAGAAAATGCTGTATCGATCTATTTTACTAATGAAATACCGCAAGATTTCATCGTTTTGTTACAAAATCTCACGGTATTTTGTGAAATCTCATGAGATTTCGTAACAAAACGATGATATTGTGGTGGAATCTTAGGAGTTCATCACACAAGATTTCATTTGTATAATAGATCGATACTGCGTTTTTAAATAGAGATATGGTATCCGCATATGAAAATATGGCGATATTTCAGTGTATCAATATATTTTCCCACCCTTATTAAATAATCATTTGACCCCTTTGTAGTCAGGTGAGGTGCAGCGTAAAGAATTACAAAAAACTAAAGCAAAAAATTTGCACAACGAATACCGTGATATAACCATGTGTAAATATCATATCGCAATATCATATCAGTATATCGCACAGCCCTATCTGAGAGCGTTTCCGATTGTTTTTAACTTGTGTGTGTGTTATAATGTGCATGTTTGTTGGGGAAAACTGTCTTCATAGCACTCAGTTTAATTCATCTGCACTTTCTTTTTATGTAATTATCATTACGCATAGCCACAGCAGCCAGCCTTGAGTTGCCCATGACTGTGATGTATGTATTTATGGATATATTAATAAACATGTCAATATATGATTTTTTTAAACTTAGCATTTTTCCTTAAAGTTGCTTAATATGGTGAAAAGCTTTACATATATTGCTGATCTCAATGCTTTTCTTTTTAATGTCTATGTACATTTTTCCCCTCTTTATCCCTCTGGTGAAAACTAAAGACTTTTTCCACCAACTGCAGAAAATTCTTGGCCTAGTTTAACAGTTAATCAACATTCATTCGTTTAGAAAAAGAAAAAGAAATCTCTCAGCTACTGGCGTTTTTATAATAAAGTGGAGGAAAGTTCAGCTTCTCTTGCACTCATTATCATAGACAAGGAGACAAGAGATACAGGCGGTCTGCTGGGCACATGTGATCATATCTGTATGAAGCTGCATCACAAGTTTGACAGGCACACAAGAGTTTTGTTTGAGACCGTTTTTCTCTTAGGTCTCTATTTCCTGCAGTTCTCTCATGTTCATCCCTCTTGCTCTATCATCGCTGTCATTCCTTTAATCTCTCAGAAAAACTATGACTGCGCCCAACAAACAGATGTTGATATCTTTTGCTGAATTCAAAATTTGATTTTGGTTTTGGGTCATCTTCTTTACTACAGACTTTGGGGTACAATGCATTACTGATTTACCATGATTGCAAATCTGGGGTGATCTGTCAAAAGGACACACATTCATACTTTTCCTGAACTACCACCACATACAACTTCAGTCCGTAATTTGGTCTGAGTTCATGCCCGAAGTACTCAGAGGTGTTTCTGTGTAAGTCTGACATACATGTATGGTTTTCCTCTTGCATAACTCCATTTTCACAGTACATTTCCAGTAAATTTAAACTGATTGATGACAGAGTTTAATGCAAAGTGGTGAGCCATAACTCATCCTGGCTTAGAAAAACTAAATGCTTTATTTATTCTTTATTCGGAATGAATGGGAGTTAAAATTTCCTTTCATTTCAGAAAACATGCCAACTTTTTGATGAAAATCTGGTATTAGTTTGTCATACATCCTGCTTTCTGCAGTTTAACTTGCTACCTGAAGCCATTATAGCTGTGTCTCATGTTGCAGGCTGCACACTGCAAAGTGCGCAGACTACCTATGCTACAGTGTGCTATGTAGTCCCCACACTCCGAAGCAGCCTTCTGAAACAGCAGGCTACTGAAATGCGACATCCTAGCCAATGAGAATTTCCCATAGTCCTCCAGTGCACCTAGCAACTGCAGACTCCACAGCTATCTAGTGATGGCATTCTTTCTGCTTATTCCTTACAGATACATTGTGCAAACTAAATTGGAACCGGACGTTTATTTATTCATTTATTCCTTTTTATTTATCTGCCATTACCTGAACATTAACACCCCATTAACCGCTAATTAACACCTGAACAATGTCAAACAAATGCATTTTCTGAGGCACAAACTCACTTTTTATGCTTGTCTGCATATTTTACAGTAAAATATTTCTCAGAGATTATATGTTGTTTCTAACCAATAAACACTTCATTTTAACACTTAAAAATCCACAAATATATCCAAATATTACACTGCTGATTATTCCATCCCATCTTGTGCATGATGAAATAAAATACCTACTTTTGTCTGTTTTATAAACAAATTTTTACAATATTTCTCATCTCTTAAAAAATGTTAAATAGAATTGCAAAGACGATTTGTAAAGAAATGTCTGTGACCCTTCAGTTTTATTTTTGTCCCCTTTCTTTGAAAGCCCAGTCATGATACTGATGATTAACTTTGATTTTACCTCACCATCTAACTATAATTTATTATATTGTGCCCAAAACATCTTATTTTCCTTTATTTTATTTATACCCCTTTGTGTGTCTACAGTGTTCAAACTTTCCAGTGGTTTTGTTCTTGATGTAACCGTGTACCGGATGATACTCCTCCCTGTTACTACCCTCACGGGTTTGTACATTCTGATTATGTAACAAAAAAAAAAAAAATCTTGTGTGTAATGAATTCTGGGATAGGCGAGAGACCACGAAGGATACATCGCCAGTATCCTTTGTTTCAGACCAAAGTGCGGGTTTGTAGGGTGTAGGGATGGGCATTTGCGAACACCTTTTTGATCGATCATCAGAATTAACGATCAATTATCGATTTAATCAATAAGAAATGCATGTTAAAAAAATGATTTCACATACCATACATGGATGCGCATTTATTTCAACTCCTCACTGTAACAAACTCAATAATCTTCTTGGCGAGAAGTCTGCAGCGGTGGCACGTGATGGTGAGGTAGCTCTCTGCTGTTAAAACGGTCCAACAGTCTGTTGTTATGGCAACCCTCGCTGCTGTGGCTAACTTGTTTAGCAGCTCGTGTTTCAATGAGCCTGGTAATGGTGAGCCATGAAGGAAACTGATAGACTGGTTCGAGTAATTTCATCAAATCTCGGAAACCTTTCCCATGGACGACACATCTGGGCAACATATCCACGAAAATCATTGTACAGATTCCCTCCATTATTCTGTCTGCCTGCTTTGCATCACAGCTCCTCCAGCTTCAGACTGAGACAACGTGTGTTGAACAGAGGATTCATTACCTTTAATGAATGTGAGTGCTGTGTGCTGCAAAATGCGCTGCAATTTAGTGTTCGAATTTTCCCGCGCTGCTCTGCGGACGTGACGTCAAATGACGCTACATCCGCAGTTTTGATGCAGGAAAAAGACGGTCGCGGTAAATTCAAACACTGTAAGCGATAGTTATGGATTATTCTGCCATCAGCAAACGATCCAGATCAACTGAAAGACACAAAAGAGGTAACTACGGAGAAAAAGGTCAGTAAACAACATTATAGCTTCAGTTTGTGCACGCTCCCGTGACGGCTTGGCTCGTGGCTGCAGTTACCTGAAGCGCCAATCACGGCAGTCGCGAGTTTTGTTTCATAATCTTGCCTCAAGTCCCTTTAAAGGGTAACTGCAGGTAACTGCAGCCACGAGCCAAGCCGTCACGGGAGCGTGCACAAACTGAAGCTATAATGTTGTTTATTCACCTTTTTCTCCGTAGTTGCACTTTTTAGTGTCTTTCAGTTGATCTAGATTGTTTTCTGACGGCAGAATAATCCATAACTATCGCTTACAGTGTTTTTATTTAACGTGACCTGAGAAACCTGGGTGGAAACGTTATTTTTGGTATTTAGCGCTTCATCACCCATTAGTATGAAAAAAAGGGACATTCATGTTTGGTTTTTTTCAAATTCCTGCCTCAAGTCCCTTTAAATGGTGCATCGTGGGAGTTGTTGTCGAGTTGTTTTTATAAAACTTGTTGCAGTATTTACAACGTGAGGGGTCATTTTCTAACGCTAAATGGTCTCACACCAGACTTGGCCGTGCTCTTTTCATGTTTAGATGAGCCTTCTTTTAGCTGCTGTGACGGAGAAGACGGCAGCTCGCAGGCTGCTTTCTCTGCTGTCTTTAGGCCAAATCCCCCCCCTCCGCTGGTAGGATGTTTTATTACCGCCACATAGTGAAATTTATCAGAGCTCCAAGACGTACACTACATGAATGAACTCTGTTTTATAACACTGTCGGATGATTGAAAAAAAGTTCCGTGATCGAAAAAAATTCTTAACAATCAATTATCGATGATCGATTAAAGGGACTTGAGGCAAGATTAAGAAACGAAACTCGCGACTGCCGCGATTGGCGCTTCAGGTAACTGCAGCCACGAGCAAAGCCGTCACGGGAGCGTGCACAAACTGAAGCTATGATGCTGTTTACTCACCTTTCTCTCCGTAGTTATACTTTGTAGTGGTCTTTCAGTTGATCTGGATCGTTTGCTGACGGCAGAATAATCCATAACAATCGCTTGCAGTGTTTGAATTTACCGCGACCGACTTCGTCCTAGATCAAAACAGCGGATGTAGCGTCATGTGACGTCACGTCCGCATGACAGAGCTGGAAAACTATAATGTTGTTTACTAAGCTTTTTCTTCGTAGTTACAATTTTTAATGGTCTTTCAGTTGATCTAGATCGTATTCTGACGGCAGAATAATCCATAACTATCGCTTACAGTGTTTTTATTTAAAGGAGCTGTATCATGCTTTTCAAATGTTCCAAAAGTCAAATATAGGCATTTATAAGCTAGATATGTTCCCATCGTTACTATAGAAACTAATTTGGTGTTAAATATTAGTTTTTCTATGCGTCTAATTTCCAACACGGAAGTAAGATGGCTGACTGTCCTGAACCGCGAAGCTCTCGACCAATTGCAGCATGTTTTACGCCCATTTCATGACGTCGTCCCGGAAGAGACACTTATTCTGAAGGGTCACAGAATTGTCTGTAGCACCGGCACCGGCAGCTCTCATGTGGATGCTAGTAGTAAACATTGATGGATAATTACTCCGATCGACGGGATAAAACAGACCAGCCTGTTATGGAGCTGTATGCGCTCGACCCAGAGTCTGATATGGAGTTTGAAAGTACACGCAGTACCACAGAAGTACCACAGAGACCCCTGACAAGTAAGTAAATTAGCGAACAAATCATAGCCTAACAGTTAGCATTGAGCTGAGAGATGTGTTGACTCACCAGTGTTGTTGTCTGTCCATGCGCGTTTTTATAGTAGGAACTGCGTCAGGTTTCAGAAGTAATCCCAGAGAAAAAAACACTTTACTGCCCGAGATTCATGAAGTTGTCAGGAGTGAAGTTCACACACAAAGTTGAGTTTTTTTTCCCCTGCTCCTGAAGTTATAATCCAACCACTTCTGGCAAGTCGATTCATCCAGTACAACAAATAAACTCCCACGCTGAACATAACCACGCTGAACGTAATTGCATTTTCCCCAACTTGCTGTCCTCTAGAGCTTAAAAAAAAAGAAAAAAAAAAGGAAGAAAAGTCTCCTGAACTCTGGAGCAAACGTCTGTTAGCTGATGGCTGCTTGTCTCTGAGGAAATCTTCCTGCAGGTGTTAGTTTCTTTCCCAGAGAGTGTGGATAGGATTCTCTGAGTTTCTGTTCAACAGAGGGCGTCTTGCTACGATACTGAGCGTGCGCATTTGGACTTTCGTGATTGGTGCCACGTTCATACGTAACGGGGTGGGTAGTCAGCCGTTTGCAGGGAGGTAGCGCTTGGTTTAAATATTCATGTAGATTACTCAAATATGCATGAATGAAGAAAAATAACGATTTAAATCATTTCTTGATGAGGAAATAACACACTGACATGCTGAAAAGCTCTTAAAAGTCCATTTTTCATGATAGGGCTCCTTACGTGACCGTCTTTTCCTGCATCAAACTACGGATGTAGCTCATTTACTCCGTCTCAGGGCAGCGCGGAAATTCGGACACCGAATTGCAGTGCATTTTGCAGCACACAGCCTGTTCAAGGCAACGGAGAGAAACATGGGTGGAAACGTTATTTTTGGTATTTAGCGCTTCATCACCCATTAGTATGAAAAAAAGGGACATTCATGTTTGGTTTTTTTCAAATTCCTGCCTCAAGTCCCTTTAATTGTGCGCATCCCTAGTAGGGTGTTTTTGGAGGTTCCGTCAGACGCTTTTGAAATAGGACAGTACTTGACGTGTCGCTGTGACCTGTGCAGCCGGCGAATCCAATCTTTGCAGTGTGCAGACTGCAACATGAGACAGCAGCTGTAGTTGATTCTGCATGACTGCTTTGTGATGATATATTCATTTAGTCATTTGAAATGAAGACAGTTGAGTTTCGGATGTAAGTCGTGTTGGAAAAAAGCGACTGCTACAGTAAATGACAGTAGTGGTAGTAGTAGTACTAGATCAGCACCATGGACAGAAGCAAAACCGAAGTGCAATAACCACAACTCACCAACAGCGAGAGAGAAAGCAGAACTGAGATCCAGTGTAATATAAAGGAATAGAAATGCAAAGTTTCATAGTTTCATTTTAAAGTTTCATTCATAAATGCCATTTAGAGGGAAAGTGAAATATTCTAGCACTTATCAAACAGAAGTTTATACAAGGGAGGATGAAAAGGGAAGAGAAGAAACACGATGTGACAATGTGTAACAGAGAAAGAAAGAATAGGAGGAGGCAGAAACAGAGAGAGAGAGAGAGATAATGCAGAGAGGAAGAAGACATCAATAGATAACAAACCAATGAGCTGCTGTTTGCAGGATTTTTTTTTAGCTCCGTGTATGTGATGATGAAAACATGGCTTCCCATACTGTAGCCTCCAACGATATTACATGACTTACATGAATTTCCCCAGGAGTCACCCAAACCTCAACCATTAAACCACAAAGGTGAAAAAAACACTGAATAAGAAATTGACTCAAAACACCCGTAAAGGTTACTTCATTTTAATAATTGCCGCCCTGAACTTCAACAACAGAGAAGCAACAAATTTGCGCCCCACACAAATTCATGCCATGACAAAACATGAGTCACTCGTGCCCTTTTCAAGCCTCTTTCCTTCTCCATTACCATTTCGACCCTGTTGCTCTCTTCGTCACCCCCGTCTTCATCGTAGCACAGCCCAGTCCTCACCTTTGTGCTGCTTCTCATCTAATTCTTCTTCAGTCATCCATCACTTTTCCCTTCCTATGTGCTTCTAGCTCGCTCTCTCATGGCGTTTCTGAAGTGCAATATTGCTTGGATTTGTCATGAACACAATAACAGCGTAGGCATGTGTGTTTATGCATGCATACTCGAGTTTGCATGCGTGCTAACGAGCTTCTGTCCCTATTTCCGCTCTGTTTTCACAAAAAGCATTATTGCAGAGATTTGTCACCGTGTTCACAATGAGATAGTCTCTGTGAAGCACTTGTGCGACCCGGTCGTGAACGGCAACAAAACAAAAAAAAGATAGAGGTGGTGCACGAGTGTGTGTTCGCTGCTGGTTATAAACCATCAAAGACACTGCATGCATATATTGGGACGAAACACGTAATCACACACATAAAGACAAATCTTTCAACACCACCATTAGTCATCTCGTCTCCCACTGAGCTGAGCTGATGAACAACATGCTAGTGACAGGGCTAATTCAACAGCCCACGCCTGCTTTACATAAATGCTGTTCATTACCTAAAAATGCACATAAAAGTGTAGGTTTTCTACATCCATAACCTGTAATTATGTTTAAAGGTGATAATAAACATATCAAAGTGATAAAATGTTGTGTTTTGGGTAAATAAGACACAAAGAAGAAGAAGGTTCATTATTTTTCATTACATATGAAGAATTTAAAGTATAAGTTATGGCTCTGAGGGATGATTTTGAATCAGATTCCCTCATGTTTTGGCAGGAATATAGTTCATGTAATGGCTTAACATCCAAACTAGTGGCAGCCTGCTCCAGTAAAACCAACCACAACGTTTCTTTCACTAGCAAGGACCACGCCACAACAAAAGGAGTGATGATGACGATGATGATGATGATAAAGGATTGATTGATTGATTGATTGATTGAAAGGAAGAATGAGATATGATGATGAGCCGGAGGAAGACCTAGTGTGGGGGTGTAGTCTTTCGATAGTGAGTCCGGCTTAGGGAACCCCCCTCAGATGGAACCCGAAAGAAGAGAAGGAAGCAGACAAGGAACAAGAATGGAGGAGACTGTCAGATGATGGGAAAGAAGTAGGACAGCAGGAAGGAGAAGGGAGGCAGAGAAGAGGGGGGGCAAAGGCCAGGGAGGGGCAGCAGATGGAGAAAGGCCGAACGAAGCAGGCGGACGAGGCAAAAGGGAAGGTAGAGGAGATGCAACGAGAGGAAAGGGAGGGGAAGGGAGGGTCGTCGAGAGAACGAGAAACTGAGTTGAGGTGAGCGAGTATTTAAGGCTGCTCGGTGATTAGTGAGATTGGAGGCAGGTGTGGTTGAGGCGTGGTCCTGCTCCTGAACCTATGTTAATAATTAACCTCATTTATTTGCATCATCTGAACATTTTCTAAGATTTTATCAGTGAAGGACATAGTTTTCATTTTCTTTTCTTTTTTTCCCTGTTGGAAGAATTTCTGCAAGTACTTCTGGTGCTTATTAACATCTGAGAAACTTTCTCTGACCTTACATCTTTTATGCGAAAACTGCAGATTGACATTCAGATCAGAACAAATTATTCTATTGGCTGAAAAGAACTCGAATGTTAATCTGCAAGGCCTGATACGGGTGAGGGGACGTTTGGTGCATTAATACAGTGCTATGTTAAAAATACAAGTTGAAACAACCACATGAGGTTTATTTTATTTATAATATCAAAAATGATTAAAGTTGAAGTGCGATACAATCAGAAGCCAGAGGATCCCGCTCTGCATTACATGTAGACGTTCTTTAATATTGATATGTTTTATGTAAATTATTAGTTCTTTTAAATATACAGTATTACACTGCAGTCCAGTAAAGGCACTGCTGCTCTTGTATACAAGAGCTGACATTGACAGGATATTCAATTGCAACACTAGTTTTTCTTTTAAATGACACACAAAAAACACAGTGCATCACTAACTTTTGGACTTCAAGCAGCTGTCTGTCATTTGATGAATTATTGGCTCAGATTATGCCACTATTATGTCACTAATTATGTTACTGTACGTCTTTCCCTGCAATTATCATGTTTCAGTTAACATCACATTTCATTCTTTTGTAACTCCTCATCACTTAAAGGCTAGTTTCAGAAGTTGTATAAGCTAGAGCTAAGATACCGTAAGTTAAGGCCTGCAGTCTGGAGGAGCTCCATCAGTCAGCTTGTTCTGTGAATTGATCATGTTGGAGGATTCTCCAACAAGACAATCCTTGAAAATTGAATGCATGTTTAATTCCTTTTTTTCTGAGGATATGATATTTTTGTGCATGCACATTAGCACAAGTTTGGACACCCCTTAGGGAAATTGTTACATCATTACCATCATCATGAGCTTTTGAAGCAGCAGCAACATATTTTATACCCTCTGGAAACAGAAATATTTTCAGCAGTAATATCATTTTTATTGGTCCTAAATCAACAATTTTTTGAGTATAAATTTGGACACCCCAAAGAAATAATTTCATCAGTATTTAGAGAAGCGTCTTGTTGCTGCAATAACAGCCTGTGGATGCCACATTTACATCTCTGGGGCAACTAAAAAATCATGTGATCGTGATCTTATAAAATTAGAGCAAATTAGCATGACACAAAGACAAGAAAAAATGGACGTAGTATCCAGTCACATCTGAAGAGGGATAAGTGAAGCCAGTTGGATGTTTCACACCATCGCCATCTTGCCACGTTACGTGTGTCCTCGCATCTGGAAAATACTAAAATAGGCAAAGGCAAGGCCGCTCCGAGCCACAGGGCAAATGATTGACAGCCGAGCTAATGCTAACCGAGCTAAGTGAGCGGGAACAAACAAAGATAGGCGGTTTAAAGGTAAGACAGGCTCAAACTTGCTGTTAACCAGCTAAAAACCACCATTGTGCGACTCTGCTACAGGCTGAGGCCTTCCTGGGAGCAAGCAGGGAGCTAACTGTTAACCTCGTTAACTATTAGCCTCCACATCTAAAATTGGTATCTGGTCTTCTGCCTGTCAATCCAAACTACACGCTCCTAATTATGTGTAATTTCAAGGTTAAATAACACCTAAACAGATTAGTTAAAAAAAAAAAAAATCACCCCCCTCTCAGTTGACATGAAGGTAAACTTGACCTACTAAACCTAAAATGATGTTTTGAACCAGGCTGTAAACATGTTTATGTCTGCTGTGAAGTTGGCCTTTTTGACATGGGAGTCTATGAGGATTTCATTTCATTTCATTTCATTTCATTTCATTTATATAGCACATATTTCTACATCCAGCTGGATGCCCAAAGTGCTTTACAGAGCAGGACATAAAAAAACATGGCTAAACATGGCTATAAACATAAACATATGACTTAAAAAGAGAAGAATTAATAAGACAATAATAAGAGAGAAAAAAGATTAAGAAGGAAAAGCCTGCACCAAAAGATTTGCTCTGTTTTGGAATGAGCCCCTAGGGGATGAAGAAAAAAATACTTTTTTTTCTTTTACTATAATTCTGGGTTCCAGTTTTCTCCAGCAGAGTTTCCCCCTTGGCATGAAATGTTATGGGTACCCAAACTTTTGCATGCCACTGTATGTTAGGTCAGAAATCCGTGGCGTAACCCTTGTGTCTACTTGGTTTTTTAAAATTTTTCTTGACGATTAAAAAATGTAATATGATGCTCAAAATGTTGAGTCCCAATGTATACAGCATGCATAATCCCATGAATACTAATGTAAAAAAGACAGCAGAGCCCTGTAGGAGAGGGAGGAAAAGAAGAAGGGGAGAAGATCTAAGTGGGTTTAAGAGAACAGCTAGAGGGAAAGAAAAAAGGACAAACGGAGGCGGTTATAAAGCTGAAACACATGACATGAAGCTTCAGTCTTGGGGGGAGGACAGACAGCCGAGAAAAGGAAATGAAAAAAAATCCCTGCCTACACTAATGGAATGGCACAGTCCACCTGGGGATCATCCATTCAGTCAGCAGCAGAGGGGTGAGTCTAGATAGAGTAAATGGAAGTCACTGTATTCCCCCTGGTTTAGTTTTCTCTCTTCCATGAGATTCCTCCCTCTCTGACAGTGTCTGATAAATTAGCTCAATGTCACATTTGTCCTCCGTTTCATGGTTGACTCAACACTGAAGTCATAGCCTTGATTCCTCTCTTCTCTCAACCCTTTGCTTCAATCTTTCATTTCTCATCTCCGTTGGTGGCCATGTGGTGCACTCTCCCTTTTCTCACAGCCCTTTATATTTTATGATCACTCTTTTCCCATTTCACTCTCTTGCTTCATTCGGTTCAAAGCCATTCTCACTCCAGACCCATCATATGTTGATGTTTGCATGTGCATGTTGGGTACCCCTTTAAAGGCATATGCCACTTCTGGGTGAAATTGAGCCTCCCCCCACAGTCCCCCAAGTTGACAAGTGGGCAGAAGCATTTTCTAGCCGACCCAGTCATTCTCTGAATCTCGCAGCACTGACTTTAGCTTAGCTTAGCGTAGTTGCTGTAATTGGGTTGTTTCAAATAGCATCACTTGGCGAAAGTGAACTAATTAACTCAAGATTTTTCTCCAATTACGTTTCGTGATCCGCACATTCTGATCAAGTACAAATAAGAAGCCGATTTCACATTAATAACTATATGCTGCGGAAGTACAGAGGCGAAGCACTGCGGATAGCTGCAAAGGCAGCATGCATGCGCAGCAACCCTGTTTATGGAAGTTGGGGATGCTGTGCATGCGTGCGGCCTTTGCTACTGTCCGTGGTGCTTCGCCTATGATTCACCTGTACTTCCACGGCATATAGTTCCCCTAGTGAATGCCGCCTAGTCAGTCCTTTGATATGAAATCGGCTTCTCGTTTGTACTTGATCAGAATGTGCGGATGACGGAACGTAATTGGAAAGAAAAATTTCGAGTTAATTACTTCACTTTCGCCATGTGATGCTATTTGAAACCACCCGATTACAGCAACTATGCTAAGCTAAAGTCAGTACTGGGAGATTCGGAGAATGAATGGGTCGGCTAGAAAACGCTTCTGCCCACTTGTCCAACTCAGGGGACTGCAGGGGGAGGCTTGATTTCACCCAGAGGTGGCATATGCCTTTAACTATAGCTATTTGTATGCAGAAGTCAATTAGCAAATTCCACAAGACAGGATCACTTAAAGCAGTGATGGCATTTCAGTATAAACTCATGTAGCTGTCATTGGTGGGGGTGCAGGCTTGGGTTTGGAGGGGGGGGGGGGGGCATGGGCACTGGGGGGGCGGATGTGCGGGGACTAACTGGCTATACTGGAGGGGCGGGAGGAGGATGGGATGGGGGAGTGTTGATGGGGGTAAAGTTGTGGGTTGTTTGAAGTAGGGTTTAGGGGTGATACGATAGAGTGGGGGAGGAAGGGGGAGGGGGAAAAAAAAAAAAAAAAAAAAGCAGCTCTGCGTGCCTCTTGGGGGGTTTGCGGGGCCTGGGGATGTTGGGCCGGTGACTCTGGCCCCTCCGCCGACCCTTTCCGCTCCCGTCCCTTTTCCCCCCTCCCTGGCCTGGGGTGGTCGAGCGCCCCCAGGGGCCGAGGCTGGCCCCTCTGTGGTGAATGCCGGTCGCCTGGCCGTGAGGGCGGCCATGCCTGCCCCCTTCTGCCCTGGGGGGATCCCGGGAGGCACCTAACGCCGGTAACGGCTCTTCTTCCAGGGGGGGAATTCATACCCCCCTGGTCTCCTTTCCAAACCCCCCCCCTGCTCTACCTCACACACACACACGTAGGGTTTTGGGGAGGGTGCGTGTCAAGCGGGCGTGGTGAGGGAGGGCGCCAAAGTGCCTTTGCAATTAAGAAAAAAAAGAAAAAAAAAATGTAGTTGTCAATGCTGCATATGTTTATGCATATGCATTGTTTTGGCACACCAGATTTTCCTCCTCATGAAAAGGGTTGGGTTCGGTAAGGATACAATCTGCCCAGAGACCAAGTTGAGTTAATTTTTGATTGGCTACGACCTTATTAAGCTATAACCTTATTTAGAGAAAGTAGGTCAAACTGCCAGTAGCTAGTGGTCAGAGTTTGTTAGCTAAAGGCTATCTGTTAGCATCACGGATACTTCAGACAGTGAACTATGTTCATCAGACAAGGCAGCGTTCATAAAATGAATAAACTTATAGATAATGTATAAAATACAAGTTCTGTGTTGCGGCAGAAGTTGTATTTTTTGTAAAAATCCATACTCGCTCTTGACATTCACATGGCCTCATCAGTGCACATCATTATCATTGTAGATATATTAAATGGTAAATCGATAGCACTTATACAGCACTTTTCCAGTCATGTGCTGACCACTCAAAGCACTTTACGCTGCTGTCCGATTTACCCAGTCACACACACATTCACACCCAATAGGCACATCGGAAGGCAATGTGGGGTTCAGTGTCTTGCCCAAGGACACTTCAGCATGTAGTCTGGGGGAGCCTGGAATTGATCCACCGACTCTTCAGTTGATTGACGACTGCTCTTCCACCTGAGCTACAGCTGCCCAATTACATTACTGATATTACAGATTATACTATCTTTTTTGGAGGAGTGGATGGCCAAGTGGTTATGTTGTGGGCTGCTGCCGTGGCAGACCCAAGTGTCCCCGACACAGCACTCAGGTGAACCACAATGGACCCCTGAGCAAGGTCCTTAACCCCCACCATCCGCTGACCGGGTGCTGCAATTGGCTGCCCACTGCTCTCAGGTTCAACCTGAGATGGGTTAAATGCAGAATTTCCCAACTGGCACTCTAATTGGGATTAATAAAGTATATATTATCATATTATACCCACAAAACCCCAGAAAAGTGAAATTTGATGTGATGGCACCTTTAAAAACTTGTAAAGGTTAATATCTATACATTTGTAAAGCCATTGCATTTCCTAACAGTGAGTGGTAAGGAGCATATTTCCTATATTACAGGCCAAACAATGCAATATGCAGGGGAGTTCAGTAGACTTCAACCATCCTCACCCTGTGAGAGGCTCTTACTACCCTGCATATTGCAATATGATGCCAAGGTGGTAGCCAGGACATAAAAACATGACATCAAGGGCTTCTAGCAGAGTTTTACTCTGTGATGAGTTCAAAGAGAGAGAATTCTGTCATTTCTCTCCAAACTTACATCTAGTCTTTAGAATAAAATAATCATGCTCACTGCATCAAACATGGATACTTCTTCATGTCTCATCTAAAAACATTATCTGTGAACACGTATAATTGATGTGTAAATGTGTGGTTTTGCATAGAAATATAACTACAAAGTTGAAAATGTGCAAATGTGTTCATTTTCTACAACTGACAGTATGCTTGAAATGCGGTATACATTCACATGTGCATGCATCTTTAATTGTGTTTGTGTGTGTGTCGCATCTTGGTAGCTTTCCATTGTGTGCAACAAGCAGCTACATGTACAGGATCTGACAGTTGATTGGCAGAAGGACCACCATCATTTGTCATAGCAACCAGAAGATGCTGTCAAGCTGTCAGGGGGTATTAATATACGATATCAAAGGTAGCAAAGGTTTCAGTTTTATATGTTTTTCATTTCCCCTTTTCATCCCTTTGACGAAAGGATAACACATTGTTATGTAATTTACATAATATTTCTCCTTAATTGAATTGGGGATACAGGTGTGAGAAACATTCTTTGCATGTTGCATAAGGACTGGAATCATCTAATCGATGACATTTATGGTTTTGTGAATTTTTGTTATTAATCTTTTTGTACTGTGCCTTAAAGTTATTTTCTTTTTGTGATCTTGAGGGAAAAGATTACTCAGATTGTGCAGTGCCTCTGCCACTAAGCATCCACCTTGATGTAGTCTCTTTGAACAAAAAAAAGAGCATCACATCTTTCTGCAATGACAGCTACTATTTTTCTCACAATAACTTCTGAAAGGTTTGTTTAAAACCCCCCTGCGAGAAAAAGGAGTCCACAGCTGATGAAACTAAGCAACATGAGCATGAAGATCACTTGTATTTTCACGCAACAGCTTGTCAAAGACCAGTTTCATAGTGTTGGTGTGTAAGATGCTGCCTGGATTTGAAGATGCTCTTATGAATAATACTAAACATCCATTTACAATAGTGTTCATGTACCAGTTTTGTGTTCTGGCCTATAGTTGAACTCCTGCCAACAGCCATGTTGCTACAATGCATAGAGAAAATAATTTGCCATTTTCTCTTTCCTGTAGAGATAAGCAAGGCTTTCTGTGAATTTCTCACTTTTTTATTTATTTGCAGCTTCAGATTTGCTTCTGGTCATGTTGCACATTGTTTTCCAGACTTTTGTTGCTACAGTCTAAACATTATTTGAAAATCAAACTCATAAATAGTGCATTTCAAAAAAATCTTGGTTCCATTTTCAATTATGATACAGTTTAAATTATTTGGTATGCTTTCTATTTGTTACTGCTTTTTTCACTTGGATAGAAAACAAAGGAAATGTTTGTAAAATCTGCTAAATTAACCAATAAGGGTATTTTGCTCCATTTTCAATAGTGTTCAGATACTAAGAATAATGAAGCATTTGGGTTTACTTAAAGCTGATTATATTTCACCCTTAAAATCTTTTAAAGCTCTTTCTCATACTGTAGATGTTCTTTGTCAGTTGCACATGAACTGAATCAGTGAATAATCAAAAACTGGAAAAATGTCACTGAACTATGGTGCAGAGCAGAGGGGTGTGAAGAGGGTTGTCATTCATCTGCCTTGTTATTCTCCTGAGATACATTCATGGAGTGAGGACATTTTTTAGAAACGTGAATAGTTGTTTTCCCTTTTTGTCACATCCCAGAATGCACCCCTCCCATTCACACACCAAGAGAACTGTGAAAGGTGTATGAACCCAACATGAGAGTGGTTGCACCTAAGATGAATAAAAGCAAAAGGAAGACAAGAAAATTATCCTTGGATGTGATGTTTGTGCGTTTGTGCATGTGTGTGAGTCATTCACCCTTTTTACTCAATAATAAGCGTGAGTCATGCCTGTGTTCGCCGATGTGAGCGTGCATTGGCTTTCCTTTTAAGGGCACCTCTTTGTTTTGTTTTTTGTCGTACATATGTTATCATGTCCTCATTTTTAACACAAACACACACGCAGGGATCATTCAGCTCATGAGTCATTTCCCTTTTATGGACGAATGCGGTGTGTGAGACAGATAACATGCAAACAAATGGCAAATCAGCATGTTTGTCTTTGATAGGAAGACATCAGAGCCACTGAGAGAGAGAAAGAAAGAAAGAAAGAAAAAAAGAGCCGTGGGGATGGGAACAACACCTTTTTCTTCAGTTTATTTACCCCCAAGAAGTTACAGTTGTTGCCAAGGTTTCTGCTATCAGTTCTTGTCAACATGCCCAGAAAATTCACAATTCTGCCTTTTTCCTCTGAAGGATATACATGCACCTGATTGGCGTGGAGTAGAGATGTGACGTTCATGAGCGAATCAGTTCTTTTGAACGGCTCTTTTAAATGAGCGATGAGAATTGGATCTCAGTTGTGTTCTTTTCTATATCCAGATTGTCCATGCTGCCCTCACATGCACGTGTGCGCATCTCGGGAGTCTTATGTCCAACACACTTCATTCATGCATGTATGAGCAGAAAGTTTTGTTCAGAAACTGAGCTCCAAAACATTTACTAGAATTTAAACTGATGTAGCGCACGTTTATTCGATTTCTATTTTTACTGTATTCCTGTATCATTCCTGCTTTAAAAAAAAAAAAACCCATGTAGTAGATTTTATATAGCTACATACTGTATATATATATATTTCATCAACCTTTATTCTTATATAGTGCAAGTTTTCTTGCATTACTAAAATGGATTGTGTCAAAAATATTTGGATTAATTACTTCATCGTGACTCCAACTCTGGGCTCAGACTGAGTGTAATTTGGGTTAAATTACAGACCAACGCAGTCGAAGCAGCTTATGCGTGTGCATGACATTGGGCTTTGACTCCGAACTTTGTTATTTCAATATAATTCGAACATTAAAAAAATAAACAAAGTTCAAACTAATATTTATATTCGAACCTGTTATGGGTGTTACTTTTTTTTTTCAACGTGTTAGAATGTAAACGTTTTCAACAGGGTTAATGCGCGGCACTTTCTAGAGAACTTCTGGTTAAGAAAGTAAGAGCATCCAGCACTGAGCAGGCTGATATAACAGTAGTATGATGAGATAAAGCATCTTACATGTTTCTGCGGTGTGAAGAGCTGACCTCGTCTGCTAAATAATATAATCCTACAATCAGTTTTCACGCATTTCTCTCAGATGATCAACTACGAAGATGGATTGTGACCATCAGGTCACACCGTGTCTGAGCTCCACGCTTTACACTTTACAGTCCAGGACGTCAGGGAGCCGAGTGAAGGAGGAGGAAGGAGCTGAAACCTGTGTGTTTCTGATAAATCCGGTGGACATCGTCCACAATGATGTGCGGGAGGTCTAAAAAAAAACATGTAAAATGCCTTTTTGTCCAGATGTAATGTGACAGTTCTGAACTGGAAGCGATCGACGGGGATCTCTCCCGTCTGGTGAAGTTGAGAATCGTGACCGACAGAGCATTCACTGTGTTGTAACAGCATCTTCTGTTATATTCTGCTCATTACATCTTCACTATAACACTGAATTATGTTGTTTGCTCATTAATAACAACTCTTAAGTTGATGCCAATACAAATTTAATGGTTAAATCATCGATAAATGTTCGAATATATTCGAACTTCATTATGAAAAAACAAATGAACTTCGATTTTTTTTCTTCTTTTTTACTTGTCCTGTCCAGCATCATAGCAAGCAGGATGGAAATCCGATAGCTTTATTGTGTTGAACAGTTTTGCTTTACCAAGGGGAGCTTTATGAACACAAGGTTACTTTGAATTTGATTTCTGAGCAAAAGTCAAAGCCCTAGCATGACATTAGCGTCACTTCCACTTGTCGCCAGAGGGGGCGAACTTCTGGAACTTGCGCTGTACTCCTTTAAACTGGACAGTGATTCTTTATTCTTCGTCAACTTGCAAAAGCAAAACCATTTTTAACAGCTCCACATTTTGAGACAGTAATCCGTGCATTTATCACTTCACGGCTGGATTACTGTAACTCGCCCTTTCTTGGGGTCAGTCAGCCAATCGTCTTTCTCTTGTCTCCAACTAGTCCAAAATGCAGCCGCTCGTCTCCTAGTTGGCGCTCGTAAGAGAGAGATAACATTACACCAATTTTAGCATCACTCCACTGGCTGCCTGTACATTTTAGAGTCCATTTTAAGATTCTTTTATTTGTTTTAAATCTTTAAATGGTCTCGCCCCACAGTGCCTCTCTGAGCTGATTTCATTTAACTCGCCAGCTCGGTGCCTCATATCTGCTGCTTCTGGAGGTTCCGACATCTCAGCGGAAGCTCAGAGGGGACAGAGCTTTTGCAGTTGCAGCGCCGAAGCTTTGCAATTCTTTGCTGCTGAATATTAGAGAAGCACCATCACTGTCCATTTTTAAAGTCTGTTTGAAAACTCACTTTTATGCCCTGGCCTTTGAGCCAGCATGAGACTCTTGTTCTATTGTTTGTATTTTGTCTTTTTAAAAAAAATTGTTTTATGCTTTTAATGTTCTTATTATTTTCTCATTGATTTGATTAATCTTAACTACCCTGTGTTTCAGCTGTTTTAAAAGTGTTTTCTGCTAGTGTTCTGCACTTTGTTTTAACAGTTGTTGTGTTAAAGTTCTATACAAATAAAGTTGATTTGAGTTTAGTAAGTTTGAACTATTCTAATCGAAATTAATCTTGCCTTAAAAATTGCTACCGGTGATTACTTTATTAATGTCCCAAAGGGGAAATTTTTATTCACTTGATAAAGATTAGATACTGCCGACTGAATTCCAAAATAAAAGAAAATGTCTAATTGAAAATAAGAACGAGACAGTCTTTTGAATGGTTCTTTAGAATGAGCGGCTCCTAAAGATCAGGCTCCCTTCAAAGAGCCATAAAACCCATCTCTAGCGTGGAGCACCTGAGGATATAAGCTTTATGGCTCACAGTCTTTCAGATACATGTTAGACCCACAGCCATGCTAATAAGATGAGTCAGGAACAACTTCAACCTATGCTGGGATTTAAAAAAAAGTCAATTTAACTGACCCAAATAAAGAATTCCTGTGTCCAGCATCTCTTTGGTAGTATTAACAAGAAAAGCAAAATAACATAAAATACCATAAATCATTCACACTCTCAATAATTTGTGTATGTTTTAAGGATTCAACCATTTATTTTCTGATTGAAATCTTTCACATTTTGTTGGTGTACGGCTACATTAATAACAACTGACCCATCTATTATACATGTCAGACATATATTACACAGCATGAGTTGACAAAAGCAGCTGTGTGCACAAGACACATAAAATGTTCATGCAGCCATTTCTCTGCGCCAGAGGATTTGGCCTGAAAAGACTGCATGCAAGCTATTTATTTCATCCTTCTGCAGCAACCAACTGCAGAGCAATTACAGCTCAAGATCCATTTGCAAGTAGGCATTTTTCTCAAACTTCAAGTCATATTTCTGCCTTCCTGTTTCTGGGGATAATAATCTCCGTGTTAGACACTTTCCCTCTCGTCGGGTATAATGACTCAAGAAGCCTCTTCTCTGCATACCACTCAAAGAGAATCCTTCATTAGGGCTTTGTAGTGAACTCAGTTCAGTAGTAGTATTTTTCTTGATCTTATCTGTGCCCTCAGGCTTCATCTTGGTAAAACAGCACCTACATTGTTTTACATCCTTGACAACTGGTAAAGTGGCTACTTTGGTTTTGAATTTTATTGCTGTAGTTATCTCTATAATTTTTAGTGGTTTCTTCTTTGGCTCACCAGCTGCATATATCTCTAAAAAAAAAAAGGCTATAATCCCTGCAGAGATCAGATTAAATTGGTCTTCATTGTGCTTTGTTTTCACACCAAATATGACATTTAAATGGAATTTCTAAATATGGTTACACCTGTTTACATAAACCAATTTAAAGTCTTCTCCTATTCTCAGTATTAACAGGTTTCCATTATGTAATATGGGGGTCTAGTCTATTCAGAACAAGTCCAGATACTATTGACAGCCAGGGTGCAAAGGCTGTACCAGCAAGGAGATGTCATTATATTATATTATATTCTATGGAAAATGTTGAATGAGGAGCGATGACAATTTGCAGTGCAGATAAAGTAGCTAAGTGCAAGGTAAGTGTGCAAATTTGCACGTCTGCTTGACTCCTTCTGAACACAGATCTTCAATAACTCAAGGATGCTCCAGGAGAAAATGAGTCTGTGTCCATAGATGCTGATTTGTACTTGTCAAAAGAATCGTCTCTGTTCTCAGCATTTCCAGAGTTGAGGATGCAAATACTTTGGAACCTATTCTCAGTCTTACAGCCGGGGAAATTCATTGCAGTTACTTATTTGTTCCTTTTGGAATAATCACTTTAACTCATCTCAAGACTTAAAAACATAATTTCATCTGCAAGGCCTCATGAAAAGTAAAGCCCTGTATGGTAATCGCAGTTTGCACATCTCTTGTGACAGTGTCGCCCATCTGTGTGTGAGCACAATTTTGAACAAGTGAATTTTTCTTAGAAAATATGACTAGATCCTAATGTTTGAGACATCAGCCCCATGCAACAGGACAGGAAGTAAGACACCAGCTGTCTTATGGAAAGGGAGATTGATCAATCGTGTTTAGTCCACTGTCCACCAGTTGTTGCTGTAAGTGTCAGAGTCAGACATTATTTTCAGTGAATGTGTGTTCCTGTAAAGAAAACTTAACCGTTGCTCGTCTTGTTGCTCCAATGTCTTTATTGAAAATTAGCATGCACACCTGATGTGTTCCTCTTGCTGACCATGATGAGGCTAAATCAGTATAGCACCTGTAATAACTCTGTTTCTGGATGCCCAATGATAAAAATCTACATATCAGGCATGAAAACTATCAGAAACTCCATAAATAAGGAGGATAAATGTTTTTTTGTGGATTTGGTTCGCCCCTGTGACAAGGCAACCTTTGTGCATGCTCAAAATCAGCATCGCTCATCAAGATACTATCATGCCTGATTCAGATGTTTAATATGACATTAGTAATAACTTATCTATGCAATGATTTACAAAAAATAATACTGTGTTAATTTGACAGAATAATCTCGTTGCAATAATGTGTTAATTTTGACAGGGCCGTTTAAAGGAATTTGGGGGGCCCAAGCAGAATGTACTTGAAGGCCCCCTCCAAAATGCCTCACAACCCTACATGAATCAAACAAAGCACGGCAAAGACACACTCTTTATGTTCACCAAAAATGTTTATAAAAAAAGTGCAAATACTGCTCACTTATTTTGCATATGGTGCATAGATAGTATTTTTACATTTAAAAAAAGGACACCACCACCCCCATACCATAATGAACAACATAAAGGTCTACTTTTTAACAAATGGTTGGTCATAGCAGAGGAAACACACTCTGATGGACGCAACAGAAATGGGAGTGAACATGTATCCAAATGGGCCCTGTCAATGACCCTATACCGTTGGCTGACTACTGTCAGTTGCAAGTGGAGGGGCCACCCTTGAAACGTATTCCGATAACGGCATTGTTGCACTTTTCTGCAGTGGCAATCACTGAATTTAAAGAAGAGCTCACACAGTTTGTTGTTACATTCAGTTCATAACCAAGTCAGCTATTGTCTTGGGGCCCCAGTCCAGCTCGGGGCCCCAAGACAATTGTTTGGTTTGCTTGCCTTGTTGCAACGGCCCTGAATTTCGATAGCCCTGAAATTCCCAAATCTATTTGATAAATGTGGGCTGTACAGTATTTTTGTTTTTTTTTACAAAGATCTGGCGAAACCACTGCTCTAGAGTCATTTTTAAGGAGTGGGAAAAGCTCTTTATTTATTCCATCACAATTCTTTACCTTGTGTATGACCACACAGTAGGTGTGAATGTGTTGGTCTGCTTCGTGTTAATGTGCTTTCATCAGTGTCTGTGTGTTTCATTTGTCTATTTGGGTATTTTTTATATCTCTGTGAAGCACTTTATGCGACCACGGTCGTTGTAAGCGTGCTATACAAATAAACTGAACTGGAACTTGAACTTGTGGCTTGCATGTTTTCAGATTGTAATTTAAGCTTTTTGCAGATATTTCAAATTCAACTCCAAGTCTGCATTTTGTCTCAAAAAAGAAAAAAAAGTTTACTTTTTTAGTCCCATTTGAGAAATCATTCTCTCCATTCTACCCATCTCTTGGCACCCAAGGAGCATTTGGAGGGGATAAGGATTGGATAATAGGCTATATCTCAAACATTTAGTTTCACTCTGTTGAAAATGAATGCAACATATTATGCCTGCCATGTTGGAACAATGGCATTTCATCTGGATCATCTGTGACACTAACAGGTTCAGTGAGAATAGACACAGTTCCAAATCGTTTTCCAAATACAAGAAAGAAAAAGCATGACCCTCTCGTTGAGAGCCATGACAGTATCCAACACCTTTGACGTGACATTCTGATAATTAGCCAGGGTTAATTAAACTTGGCTCCAATTGAGTAAATCCTTAAAACAAAGATCTTGTTTAAGGTTTTCCCAGACTGCATTCTTTGCCACAGTAAAAGCAACAATAAAATACTTCTCATTCGGATGCTCTGATTTAACATGAAATGGCTTGAGCATCTTGGCAGAAACGAACCCTCCCCACCATTACTGCTCCACATCTAAAGGCACTCATGAATAGCTTTTCCATAATGTCTCTGTGAGGGAATTCCCACTATCTCTGGTAAAGTATCGTCCCTACACCTTTGGGTTTCAACATTTTGAGAGTCAGGTTGCGCTTCAGTGGGAGTCTCTTTTTGTATATGAGGGGGCCTGTTAATCAGCTGTGTAGCCCAGGGGAGGGAACAGCTCTCCTCACTGACCCATTTAAAGACAACATGGTGGAGAGAATCTTGAAAGTAGGACATGAAAAAAAAAACTAACTTTGTAGCACTGAATGCAGGTGAACACAGACAACACACACCTGCCTCTTTAACCCTTAAAGATAAACATATGAGTGTCTTTGCTCTTTCCATCAAGCTTTGATAGGAATGCATTGAGCTCGATTGGCCTCAAGAGATCCTATAGTTCCATGACAAAGGTGTGTCAGTTTTCATTGTGTAGTAACTGACCGTGTAGTAGTACATCCCTGTGTGTGATGTCAAGGCTCAGCAAGGGAGATGCCACTTGACAGCCCCCAGGGAGGCCATTCAGCCTCTACCTCAAAAATAACACCACTACTACTGACTGCAGGGGGTCGGCAACAAGCCTAACTGCAGCAAAGTAGTATCTTTCTCTCTCACATACATACACACACAAATATGAAGAAGGAAAAGTGAAAAAAACACTCTCATGGGATGTATTTCCTGTAATATCTGCTGCAAAGGTTTTTTTTTGATGATGGAAATAAAATGATGTGATTTCCTCCTCAATCTAGAACTGAAATTCAACATGTCTGTCAAGTGAAATTAAAAAATGAATGAGGAAGTTCCTGCTCAAAATCATGGTTTATTTTTACAGATAACTCAGAGCTATTTATAGAGGACAGCCTCACCTGTACTCTTAAAAAATTCAGCAAAGCATCTTTTGCAACGGTACATTTCCTTTCAAACCTCCCCAGATGCTCCTCTGCAGTTTTAAAAAGAGGGAAAAATTTGTTGCCCTTCTTTTAAGCCTTTTCTCCTTATATTTCTGTCTTACAAAACTCACTATTGCAACCAATTCATCTAAACTATACAAGAAAAGGGAGCTACAGACCTTGCTACTATATTTTTAAATAATTGTAGAAACTCTTTTTTTGGTGATCTTAAGTATTTTTTTTTTTTGTTTTTGTTCTGCAAAATCATTGTTCAGTGTAGTAAAACTGTTGCTAATGTTATTTACCAATATGAGAAAAATAGATTTAAAGGGAAGAGTGAAATCTTTATCTCATGAAATAATCATTGCTGTAGGGAAAATAAAGGTACAAAAATTATTTAAAAAACATACATTGTACTTTGAATAGTTATTTTAAGGTTTTTCTAACAGTGAAAAGTGGGGGGAAAACAACAACAAATGTTTTCCTCTGTGTTTTACCATCTGCATTTTCTGTCACAGCTTTTAGTTTGACTAGAGAGCTCAGCAAAAAGCAAAACAGAGAAGGATCGTAGAGACAAAAAGAGAGGAGTGGAGGAAACAGGAGAAAGAGAAAGAAGAAAAGTGACAGAAATTGGACTGCAAGTCATCTGCAAAACGAGACAAGACAGAAATCAAAATGAAATCCAGAGACGGAGACAAAACAAAGAATAAATCAGGAGAGAGCAAGGAGTGGCCGATGGAACTGGACCAGGAGGAGGAATAAAACCAGAGGGACTCAGAGTAAGAAAAGAGATAATGAAGATGGCGAAAAAGGTAAAGTAGACCAAATATACAAGAGAAAAAGAGGAATAGTTCAAGAAAAAAAAACTTTTTCTGACTGAGCCACTTCAGTGAGGATGTTTACTCAAAACATTCAAATTAAAAAAAAAAAACTTCAGGAAAGAGTATTTTTCCACAATAGAAGACTACAGTAACTCTGTTAGAAACAAGCAGATATTAAATATTCAGAAGCATCACACCAACAGAGAGATCTGAAAATGGCACTAGCTTCTCCCACCTCCCTGAGTGCAGATAGACAGAGCAAACGCTCGGCTTCAGCGTACGTCATCTGGAGGTATTTAAAGAAACCTCTGTGACTAGCATGCAGCGTTGGGCACAACATGTCAGTCTCTTTTACATACTGTGAAAATTTGAGGTCTTCAAAGTAAACAGCAGAAAGAGAAAAAGCGTTTGGATTTGAAAGACGAATAAGTTTGCACAGGCATTGTCAAATTTATTCAAAACACAACAAACAATCTGTCTGAAACAAATTAGAGCACTTTGCTCATAAACAGTGGGCCTTAAAATATGTTAACAGGTGCAAAAGTCTGATTGAACGTTACAGAAAATACCTGATTGCAGTGATTGCCTCAAAGTGTTGCTCAATAAAATATTAGTTTAGAAGTCCCACCAAGCTTGTTTGCTTGTATTTTTGCTTTGTTTTTAAATCTTATTAAATTTGTAGTCATTATTACTTTTGTCAATATTCATTTATTTCACTGACAGCTGATTTTTTCCTCCAAAAGTGACAGGGCAAATAAATTTCATGATGGCTGTACATGGAAAGTTAGGTGTCTGTGACATACATGTTACTTTTGCACCCCAACAAAATTAAACAAAACCCTTGAAAAGTAAGAAGAGAAGACAACGCCCGTGTGTTTATGGTGTGCATGTTGGGATTATTAATCTTGGATGATCACATCAGGCATCTAACAGTCAGTGCGCTTTACATGCGGCCAACATGGAATGGGAGGGTCGCGTCATCGGCGGTATTTCCGCCATGTTGGCATCTACAGACCATAACATCTGGTGGCATTTTGCACATCTGTGATCCTACTGCGATTGGTTCAAGTCTTTGTTTCAGTGAGAATTTAGACCAAAAGAAATGTTTTTAGTGGCTGTATAATCAGGTACTCAACCATCTGGCATGGTTTAAAAGGGGAGAATGGAGTTACTTTTCACCACTTTCCTGCTTGCAGGAAAAGAGGTCGCCAAACATCAGACCTGACAACGGAATAAGAATGGCTTGAGCTGCGGCAGTTTGACGGACTCCAACATTCAACATTATATCTGAAGCAACAACAGTGTGCTCAGGGCATTAACACTGTATTCAGCCTACACACAAAGAGATAGATTTACACGATCGAAATATACTACAAATGTATAGATATGTATATCAGAATCTTCAAACTCTAAAGTTTACCTGTGGGCAAAATGTCCAGACCTGTGTAATATCTGTATAGTACTTTATATAACTCATCTTGAGTTTAAGACTAGAACCAAAAAGGGAGTAATTATTGTAAAATGACACTTCATATATTCTAATATTTGACTGTTTCCCTGACTGTTACTGTTTAGAAAATCAATGAAAATCAACCACTACACTGCATCTCTGCATCACTAATCCTGTTGTAGCGTTAAAGAGAGGTAACAGTTAACATATTTGGAAGTTTTAGAGGTAAGATCGAAATATTGGCAGTAGAAACAATGTCCGATACAGCTAATGTAAGCTACCTACAGCTAGCCTCCGAAGCTTAGCTTCCTGTGCCTGTCAGCAGATCGCTGTGTTGTTATTTTCCAGTTTAAAGATTTGCAGGTCCTGCAGCATCGGTTTGTAAATAAGACACAGGCTTTCTTGGGTTTTGTCATTTTCTAATTGATCTGCTGTATAAGCGCTCACACCGCAGACCAGGTATGAAAAAAAGAGCGAGATGTCACTATTGCAACCTGTGGGAGCTTGTTTTGCTCTGTGTCTGTTTTGATTAAATAAGTGTCCGCATTGTTGATCATAGCAAATTTCTGGAGATAACGTTCTCTGGCCTCGTTAGTTAGAGTCTCCCTGTAAACCCTCTTTCCTTTCTGGCATTTCAGCATGTTTTCCTCAGCACCACTCTGTGTCCGAACTCGCTGTGAATGAATGAAAGAAACTAATGTTGACACTGCAGTAGATGCCACCATGGCGCTCCTCTCCCATAATGCTTAGTGGCTCCCATTCCTTATAACTCTTTCATAACCAGAATATTAGCAATAAGGCGGTTGTGCACAAACGTGTAAACACCGGTGAAAACCAGAATAAGCTCATATTAGGGTATTTAAAGACCCGTAAACATGTATCGGAATATCTCCATTGAAAAGAACATTAAATTGCGTTCTGCACGTTCTATCTGCAAGGATTCTTGGTCTTTTAAGTAAACTACAGGGAGTATTTGTAACAGCGATCAGATGGTACTCTGCACAGCTTGCTAGTTTATATATCACCATGGCAACACACATCCCAGGAGGAACTGGTGTGCAGGGGGGCTTATGCGGGGCTCCATGACTCTTCTGGAAAAGTTTGGCAAATTATTGGCGTGACATCGGAAAATTGTCACACCAGCCGGCGTAGGTGAACTTCATCATTGGAACCCGTTCCCACCAGTCCTGACTGCACACCTTCATCCTAAGTGTCTGGGGGGCTCTGGTGGAAACGGGAAACGTGGATGTAGATGGTGCACAGCTCCAGCCCCATTCCCCATTTCCACCACAGGGTTTTTCCTTCTATTAATGAGGACATGACGCACAGTAGTGTCCAATACTGTTGGTAATTTGTCCAGTGCTCGTGAACGCCCCGTTGATGTTAACTTTAGAAATACATTAGCAGCTAGCAAACACAAGATGATACTAAACGTTACAGGCATGCCGTGTAACCCTATTATTTGTACTATAACACTGTCAATAAGAGGGATATCCCTGCCTACGGATACCTGTTTAGTTCAAAAAGGTGGAGTATCTGGGATTTAGGTCGAGGGAAAGTTGGTGCGTGTTCACACATCACTCACGCCGCATTTCAGGTCAATGCAAGCCGCTCCGAAGCCACCCTGTTCAGCCGGTCCGAGAGCAGGCGAGTTACGTCGACTATACGAGTGGCGTGTTCACACTGACCCAGTCGCACCGTGTTTGGTACCTATACTCAGTTAGGCCGATCTAAATAGATCCTGTGTGAAAACACCAAGTCAATTTTCACATCCACACATTATCCACATTCACATTATATTGTGCAAATTTCTTGGAAATGAAATTATGATGTACTGATATGAACTTGATATGAACATTTTTAAATAAACATGTGCTTTTAGGACTGTAGTCACTGATATTCACTGACATGTCACAAAGATGAGAGCATTTTTTAAATCGTCTTAGACAAGAAATTCTGTTCTTCTTTGTAAAAATCCAACCCAAGTAAGACATTTGAGATAAAAAAAAGACTAATCTCATGTGACTGAAAGTAAAATTACATTAAATTTCCATTTGTAACCTTTAAAAACCCAACCCACTTGTCTTGATGAGGAGATTTCATCTTTCAAAGTTCAGACAGGAAGATGGCTTCATGTTACATGAAAGTGTGATGTTGATGACTAAAGTAAAAAGAAAAGCTTTGCAGGTTTTTGCATGGCTTTATAAAGGTAAGTGGCATTTGATGATTCAAATAAGAGTCCGAACAGAGAATGGAAAAAGGATTAAAAGTGAAGAATTTTTTTGCAAAAATAAGAGCAAAAGGTTATCACTATTTGCAACAGTCTTAAACAGAGGAAAGGAAAAAGTTAAATGTTCTGTATGCTGAGGAAAATGGGAGGCTGCAGTTACACTGAGAACAAGACACTTAAAGAAAGTTAGCAGTTTTAACTCCACCTGGGAAAATCAGGGCGGGACAGTTGGAAAAGGGGGGCAATGAAAAGGGTGCATGCAGGACAAGATGAAAGGAACAGATGGAGAGGAGGTGGCTGGATGGAGGCAGCGAGAGCAGGAAGAGGAAGGCAGAAGGACAGCAGTGAATGCTGAACTGTTGTATTATTAATTGTCCTGAGATGTTATGAGGTGCAACAGTGACGCGGCCGTCCATTAGGAGCTCTGTCGTTCCCTTCTGCTGCTCTTACCCTATATTTTTATTCTGACTTCTCTCTAAATAAGGAAACGTGACTCACTCCGTCCTTTTTACCTTCATTTAAGTCCTGTCTGGTTGTGTCAAGCCCTAAGCTGCATGCCCGCAAGTTATTTCAGTTCAGGCAACAATATTTTGGAATGATATAAATTCTTGAAGGCCTTTACTGACACTTTTAATCTCAAATCCTTGTACCAATTGCACACTGTAGGTAAAAACTGCAGTATAATCAGTCTTCCTTGACAGACTCATGAATATTCACTAGACAAGCTGTCATTTCCTATTGATTGGTAGTTTTATCCTTTTTGCATATTTGAACTGCAACAATCTTACACACATACTAGACAATGCAATTTCCTGGAGAAATCATGGTCCTGTGATTGCCTGTTTCTTGACTGTTGCTAACTTTAGGCTGAATCTATCAAATTATGTCAAAGTTGAAACAGAAGTGACTTATTCAATTATTATTCACTAACTCTTGAGCTGGCGCTGGGAAAAGGTGTTCCTATAGATGCTGGTGTAATGATTCTTTGTATTGTGATGCAACAAATAGACATATCTGCGAGTAAGAGTTTAGAAAGTGTAAATATTTCAGACTGTAAGAACCTTTTGGAGTTCCTACATTAGGACACACATGAACTAGGGACCTCAGCCCTCAGTTCCTATAACCTTTTTAGTTCCGACTCCGAGGCAGGGTCTTTTCGAGGTTCCATAGGAACTGAAATACGTAGATGTTTGGTGATTGGTAGAACTGGCAAGCCGTGCCCCTTGCATGATCTCCACTTCTTCCAGCCCCGCCATATTTAAAAAGTCCCACAGCTGTAACAACTGTTTACTGAGATTGTAATAAAAACAAGAACTATTACAATAGTCGTGTACCAATTCATTATTAAATCGATCACAATGGTACATGTCCCGAATCGATAACTAGCCTATTTTGGAATGTCCAAAAGCAATTGTTTTCATATTAATTTAATGACCCAAATACAGCTGCAAAGTGTGGCAGTAGAATCTTTAATGGACACTTTAATCGACGGACCGTCCACTAAATTATCCAGGCGCACTTCAACAAAAGGTAGATAAGCCGTTACGTGATGTATAACCGTGATAAGGGAAAGCTGATAAGTTAGCTTTTATAATAGCTTTGAATAAAAGAGATGGAAAATCTAAATACAATTGCAAATTGTGTCAGTACCATCTGCACCACTTTAGTGGATTAACCCCGGTCCGTCCACTAAAGTGTCCGGGCGTACTTCAATGAAAGGTAAACAAGACGTTAGTAGGGCAGTTTTCCAACAGGGGGCTGTTCCGCTACGTGATACAAATGATCGTGATGATGGAAAGCTGTTAAGCTAGCTTTTATAATAGCTTTGAATAAAAGAGATGAGAAACCTGAGTTTTGTATCAGATCTGCTGGGGCATAAATTTGTCACTGTCGCAGACGATTGCAGGAAACATGGTTCTCCCTCATGTGTGAACGCAAACTGATGGGGGTAGTTCTTATGACTAAACTCGATACGGGTAGTCATAGGAACTGCGTTCCTAGAACCTCTCTGTACAAATGCGTCTTATGTTGGTTAAAGAGTTACATAGTAAGAGAGAGACAAATTTTCATACCTTTTAAGTGGAAAATTGATGCCTGTAGAGGGAAAATTGTGGATGCTGCTGAAAGTTAAACACAAATGTTCTCCAAGATTTTTAAGCTAACTTCAATCTGTTGAGTTTAAGTGGTGTATGCTTGCTCAGAACATCTGATTTTTAGTGTTTTTGAATGTATCTGAACTTTTGATTTTTTCTTTTTCTCTGATTGAACAGTGCAGCAATCTGACTAAAAATGTGCATTTAATTTTAAAAAAGGAGAAGAAGTAAAAAAACTGCACAAACTACTTAAACTGAACAAATATATTGATGGATGACAAATTACAGGGAAAATGAAAAAATGGCTTTTTAAAAATTAAGAGAAGCCAATCTTTATTCATTTTCCCTTTAAGTGAAATTGAAATTATGCTAATGAGCTAAAAAGTCAAATCCTCTTCATGC
Source organism: Atherinomorus stipes (assembly GCA_023101725.1). NCBI lineage: Eukaryota > Metazoa > Chordata > Actinopteri > Atheriniformes > Atherinidae > Atherinomorus > Atherinomorus stipes. The sequence goes on along the minus strand of JALJCO010013897.1, from coordinate 141,641 downwards.
AAGTGTATTTAGTGCCTGGCATGCAAATGACATGCAATTTAAAATGTCTAAATACGCACTAACTTGTGTGTACCCATGTGTGGGATGGGGTCAGTGATCGTGCATGTGTGCGTGTGTGTGTTTGTGCCTTTGTGTAAAATGTGGAAGGGATCTTGCATGATGTGGCAGATGCTGTTTTCTCTCTCTACTATTTGCAGACACTGACCAGCTATCCTGCTGAACTGACCGTAGAAATCTTTGTGACACACACAGACATACATTGTGCAAATACACCCACTCACACAAACACACACATGCCAAGTGGATTACATACATTATGCTCACAGATGCACATTGCAACCCTTCCTACAATGTTAGTCACCTATAATTACACACATGCACGGACGCACGGTGGCTGACAGGTTGACATGAGAGCCACAGTGAGGTAGATCATTGTAACTGGTACAACTGATGGTGAAGATTATGGTCTGTGTGTAACAGTGTGTGTATATTCTCATTTGTTTATCTTGGTCATCATCTTCCAGATGCAGATGTTTCTTTGTTGCATTTATTTAAAAAGTGTTGTTAAAATGCCAGTTTATGGAACATTAACAGTAAAGGTTTTATTGCTTTTGTCTTTTTCTTTACATCAACCTGTGCATAGTGTCTTCTATCTGCTTATCAATTTACAGATTGCTTTTACCCAGTGGATCAAGGAGCATGACAAACTGCAAAGATAACAGAGAGAAAGCTAAAAGTGAAGAAAGGTTGTGATACTATGAAAATGGAGAGAAAAGATAATGGATCACATAAGATAAACAAAACTTTACTCTAGCAGCCCTAACAACATCAGTAGAGAGGACAGCAAATGATATAATGACCAATCAGCTCTGTGGGAATTGCTCACACAGAGATTCATGAAATTAGCCACCTTGAGCTTTTGGCGCAAAGAAGAACGATGTGTGCCATAATTGTGGCAGCAATCAGTTAGACGATCTATGTGAATCAACATTAACAGTTCTTCTCTGTTGTACTGTAAACAGACACAATCTGAAGACAAAGATCAGTGTTAGAAATACATTGCTTATGATTACTTTTAATGCACGGTTGGATGAGACTGTCAAGTGCAACAGTAAGTTCAGAAAGGGAGTTTGAGTTATTCTTAATTTGATCTCCTGCTTTTATTTCTAAAAAATAACTCCCGTTGTCCCGTTGATTGATGGTTGGTTGTTTTTTAGCAACACACAACAATCTCACTTGTATTAGGTTTCATCTGTAAGAATAATACAAGATGAGATTAAACTGTCTTCTCCTCACAGTGCATCATGCTAAAGACTGTTGACTCCATGCAGACACAAACACTGTGCTTCACTGAAGTTCTATCGTGGCGCATCAGAGCAGGTGATGGCCATAAAAACAGAGCTCACATGACTCAAATAGACATGAAACTTGAATGTTTCCCAGAATAGTCACATCCAGGCTACTTATACTCTAACACAGCTAAGGTTAGGGTAAATCCTACCAAACCGAACCTTACACCTGTCCACACACGATGTATGCAACACCTGCCGCCTGCTGGCGCAACCCCGACCTAATAGGCATGCACGACAAAAGGCAGGCGCGCAATGATGCAAGACGGTTCATGTGTCGTATTCTTGTGTGATCTTTGCGATGTAAAATGAAGGAAAATAAGGAGCAGCAAAGTTACGTCTGAATGATTTGCCTCCACCTTGCTGTTGTTTATCAGTCTGAGAGGTCACCGAGGATGAGCTGGTTGTGGTGTGGCGCGTTCTTTATGACGTCACATCCTGTCTGACCTCAGTTCTACACCAATGGGGGATTATCACGCTTACCGGAGGTTCCCGGATTTTGGCACTTCCTCTTCCGGGCCATGTTAACGACAGCCGTTCCTGCTCTGTTATACTGTGTAAATCGGATAAACTCCAAACATATTTAAGTTTTCATTCTAGACTGAAGTGATACTGGATCAAAAGCTGGATCAAAGCGATCGATTTGCCGCGGTGAAGGGCCGAACTTTATAATAAAACACACGTTTGTTTGTCGCCGGTGGGGCACAACACCGGCACCTCACAGCATGCTAGCATTAGCCAGCTAGCGTTTACTGATGTGCTTAACATTGTGCGTCTTAAAACACACAAACATCTGAAAATCGGGTCTGTACCTCCCCGTTTCCAGTGGAACAACTGGGGACTGCCTAGAAAGGAGACGCTTTCAGATGCTTGTGTGTTTTCAGCCGCACAAAATTAGGCACATCATCAAGCTGGCTAATGCTAAACTGCTAACAAAAGTCCGCCAGCTACTACTCTGTTAAACTTTGTAAATCGGATAAACGCCAATGCCAAGTTTTCATTCCAGACTGAAGTGAGACTGCTGAGGAAGAAGTGGATTAAAACGACCGATTCGCCGCGGTGAAGGACCGAACTTTATAATAAAACGACACACGTTTGTTTGTGGCCGGCAGACTGCGCAGTCGTGTTAGCAGGTTAGCATTAGCCAGCTTGATGACGTGCCTAACTTTGTGCGGCTGAAAACACACAAGCATCTGAAAGCGTCTCCTTTCTTGGCAGTCCCCAGTTGTTCCACTGGAAACGGGGAGGTACAGACCCGATTTTCAGATGTTTGTGTGTTTTAAGACGCACAATGTTAAGCACGTCAGTAAACGCTAGCTGACTAATGCTAGCATGCTGTGAAGTGCCGGTGTTGTGCCCCACTGGCGACAAACAAACGTGTGTTTTATTATAAAGTTCGGCCCTTCACCGCGGCAAATCGATCGCTTTGATCCAGCTTTTGATCTAGTATCACTTCAGCCTAGAATGAAAACTTAAATAAGTTTGGAGTTTATCCGATTTAAACAGTATAACAGAGCAGGAACGGCTGTCGTTAACATGGCCCGGAAGAGGAAGTGTCAAAATCCGGGAACTTCCGGTAAGCGTGATAATCCCCTATCCAAGAACCAGAGATTCAAGAATTAAATGGCACACTTACCCATGTAAAAAAATATTTGTGGAGGGGAACCTTAAACGATAGGCTTGTGTGGCCGAGACGGGACATTGGCTAAATATTTATGCATTTAAGCACTCACACGGCCTAGTGTAGACGTGGCCTCAGTTGCTGAAATTAGCAGAAAATCTTTATCACCATCGCAGGCAAGCTGTTGTAACATTGCCACACACTCAGGGGCCGTTCACAAGAGGACGATTGCGGGTAAAAATGACAAAATATTTCATCGGAAGTGCCCTTTGTTGACATGGCAACACTATTAAGACGCAAAAATATGAAGACTCATTCCCAAGTGGAATTCCTGAAGACGTGACGCCGTTGCGTTCTCATGACGTCACACACAAACACAGCCTACATAGTCCGCGCACTTGGGAGTGTGCAGGTAGTGTTTATTTACAGTCTTTGGTGTACACCCCAAAATGTGACACACCTCACATAAACCCAGCGCATCTAAGGTATATTTTACGCATGCGTGCGGAGATGGTGGAGTTCTATCACAGCACCGACTACAGTAATGGCTTGGCGTGAATAACCAATTGACTTCTACACACTTTTGCATCCTTGTACGCACGCACATTTCTTCATGACGACGCTCGTGTAAACGTGGATAAAAAGATGAAGACGAGATGCTACTTTTGCGTCTTTTCTTCTGATCATCGCCGTGTGAATGTAGCCTCACACTGAAAACTAGATTGGTGGAGTATTCTCACTCATATGAGATCAGTTTGATGACCAACACAGAAAGAACATGACTTTCCCCTCATGAGGTAAAGACAGGCACAGAAACTCTTGATGGATGGCAGCTGCAGTGCAGCTTGCATGGCTGAGATGTGCATGCAGCTGGTGTTGATGCTCTAATTCAGGGTTTCTCAATCCTGGTCCTCAGGGACCCCTGCCCTGCATGTATTCCAGGTTTCCAACTCCACCACACCTGATTCAGATCAACTCAACTGCTCATCAAGTTCTTTGCAAGCTGCTAACAAGCCTTTCATCTGAGTCAGGTGTGTTGAAGTAGGAATATCTTGAAAACCAGCAGGGCAGGGGTCCCTGAGGACCAGGATTGAGAAACACTGCAATTAGTTTACATGGAGCTGAAATAAAAACTATTGTAAGCCATGCCATGTATACACCAATAACCCAGTGTGAAGACTCAAACGTTCAAATGTTCAGGCAAACTCTGAAAGAAGACAAATCATTTCAGACAGCTATCATTGAACCCGAGCATCTGTAAACACAGAAAGTCCTCTCTCGATTCTGAACCAGTTGAGATCCATGATAGTTAGCAAAGGTTGCCAAGAGTAACCAGACTGTGCAAATACTGTGCATTTTTGTGAAATTACACTTGTTAACTTTATCACATACACATACAGTAGCATCTAAGAATACAGTGTAACTCATTCTCTGAAGTGATTCTTTCTCACAAGGAAACATTATACACACAATTTTAGGCACAATCCTGGACACACTCACTTCCTCCCTCATGTGGACTAACACAACTCACTAGATTAAATGTCACAATCCATAATTACCTCTCTTCAGCTGCAGTAACCAACAAACAAATACTAACTCTCCCACACACAAAGTCAGACACATATGCAGGTGGACTGGTGGTAGTTATCCCAGTAATTGTTCTGGCAGCAGTGGTGACAGCTGCAAAGACCTAAATGACACACGGCCAGAGAAATGGCCTCATTCACTCATCCACCAACACCTGTTTATGTGCACATCGCTACTTTGTGTGTGTGCTGGCGTTCTATCATTAGGACGTTTTTGTATCACCAGATGCCAAGTCATACTCATTAGGGTATCATTTTTATGTTCCCTGTCCCCCCCGACCTCCTTTCCCCCCCCCCCCCCCCCCCCCCCCCTCCCTTTTTATTTATTAATGAACACCAACACCCAAAAAACATTATAAAAAAAAAAAAAAAAAAAAAACAAAATAAAGAATGGGAAATGATAAAATTCAGTTTACAGAAAGGCAGAGAGAAGAAGGCAGGAAAATGAAGGGAAAGGGGGATGAAGCAAACAACCATGTAAGTTGAAAAGGAGAGAAGAAAGGCAGCGAGCCAAACTATGCAACTTCTTACTTTCCTCTCTCAGTACACACTGTCTTCTCCTTAAATATTTCATCTCTCTCCCCTATTTATAAGTATTATAAAAACCCTCTCCTGAATTATTGATAAATTGAACGAGTGTGACCTGCATGTTACTGTTTTACACAGCACTTTTGTTTTTCTCAAACTAACTCATTTGCACCATCTTGTCACAAATTCATGCTCCAGTAAAGACACCAGGTTGCGTTCACTGTGAACACACCATGACAAGCTAAAGAGAAGAGAGGAAAACATGGCTCAAAGTTGAAAATTGTTGTACTAACAGAAGAAATATGCTGAGTAACTGCTCTATATTTATATTTTAGTTCTATTTTCTGGTCAGTGTTTGTGTAAACTTTGTGCTTGCTAGGTACAGACTTATTAAACCCAGGTGATAATGTCTTGGTTTCTTCCGAGCAAAAGCATGAAATTATTTGGAAGTTATTGATGGATTGGTATTCACAGTTTTTGCTTTAATAGTTTAAAGAGGTATAAAGTGTTTTTTTTTTTTTTTTTTTTTTTTTTTCTTTTTTTTTTTTTTTTTTTTTCCTCCCCCTCTTTTTTTTTTCCCCTTTTTTTTTTTTTTTATTTTTGTTTTTTTTTTTTATTTGGTATTTCCTTCTTAAGGAAAGACTTGCATTTGCAGAGCATCTACAGTATAGGATCATCCCCTTTTCGCTTGCAGAATCTCCTCCTCTTTTTTTTTTCTGCCCTACCTCCTGTTCTCCTTACTGTGTATTGTATAAGTGTGTGTCTGCGTGAAGGAAAGAGAGAGAGTGAGAGAGTATATGTTTTAGTGCCCATCTTCCCTCTGGACTGGAGGCTGCACGTGATTCAGCTGTACATGCCTGGTTTCCTCTCAGCATCTATCCTGTTCTCTTTCCATCTGTTTTCTATCTCTGCTTCTTCTTCCACCTCTAAATGTATCTTTTATTCCTCCCTGTGCTTCTCTAAATGTCTGGGTCCTTGTCTATCTGTTCATAGGTTACCTGTTAATGGTCCCCTCAAGTCGGTGAACCACTGTTTTTACTTTTTTAGCTTCAACCAAAAGGTGGAGTTAACTAGTAAGTATTTAATCATTTCTGTTTCAGTGATGCAAAACTTTAAGAGCCAAATTTCCTTTAAATTTGGGTAAAATGTAGCATGACGATGAGAAAAAACTGGTTTAAATGCAATATAAATTTTTGTTTTTCTTATAAATACAGACCCAACATTGGCAAATAATGCTTGAAGTGTGCCACTAAAGCCCCATTTCCACCAGTGGGTCTGGGTCGGGTCGGATCGGTCCACGTTTTTTTTGCATCTCCACAGATAAAAACTGGGACGGGTACCCTTATATCCGACCTGACCCGGCCTACTTTTTTGGTACCCTTCGGTAGAGGTACTGATCTAACCGATCCGGACCAAAGAGGTGGAGCTAATACACAGCAACCCGTTGATTTGTTGAAAAATCCGTCACTTCCCACGTGACCCGGCGTAAAAACAAAGCAGGGGTGACTCCTTTCTGTTTCTGTCACATGTGGTGCGGTGCTTTAGTTAAAAGGTGTTGCACGGCGATGATGTCACGTGATCACGTCGCAGCACTATCTGGTTAATACTCCGCCTCCAGAGTAAGAGTACAGCAACGTGAAATCAAACACATCCGTACCAAAACCCATCCGATCTGGTCTGGCCTGACCCGATCTGACCCAGACCCGCGGGTGGAAACGGGGCTAAATATTACTGTTTATGTTTTCCAGATTTATTTGCTTATATCGTCTCCATATGGTCTCCATCCAGTCACAACCCGATGTCTGCTGCTTTGGGAAGACCTCTGACGACACAACAGCCTCTTGAAAGATACCTTGAGATGAGATGTATTTTAACCCTTTATTGTGTAGCTGATATAATTGGACTTCTAAATTTCAATGAGAAGAATGTTATTACCTGGTTACTTTTTCCTAAAATAAAGACAGTCTAGTCCAGTAAATGCTCATCAACAAAAAATTCTTCTCATTTTTATATTGAAAGCCAATATCAATGCCAATCAATAAAGGATATCATGAATTTTGATGATTGGGGATTCTATGAGTTCATGGAAAAGAATAACGAGATATTTTGCATGTTCAATGAAATGATGAAATATGCCTGATGAGGTTAATTAGGAACAGAACAATGAATGTGAGCAAAACCAAATTAGATATCTGTATTGTGTTGAAAAGCCACATACAGTATGTTAATATTGTGATTTAATCTCTGTATCACGTATTTTGAGTATAATTCAAATGTTTAAAGACCCACAACGGAACTTTTAGCAGTTTTCTCAGTGACCCCCCCCCCTATCGACGGCTAAACTACTGTAGCATCCATCTTGCATCGTCCTTGTACCTGTACTGTGATTCACTCCGGCCAGTAAAAGACCGTCTTATCTTGACTCTTGTTCTGTCCCTTCCTCTCCTTCTTTTCCTCTCCTCCTCCGGTCACGTTTCCTTGCATTTCTTTGCTGAATGCAACATGATGCGCGTTAAAAACACCCGCTGTGTTCATATCTGGTTCTGTTTGCAAGCATGTGACACGGTGCGCAACCAGTAGTCGGCTGCAACATCAAGGCCGTCCCGGATACAAGTTACATAGTGCAGTTTCTGAGCCTCGGGACACCGCTGGGCAGTGACGGCTCGAAAATGCATGAGATGAATTTTCGTGTGCCATCAAAACGAGTCAAAAACACATATTTTTAAGGTCTAAAAGTTACGTTGTGGGTCTTTAAAAATAATTGAAGTAAATCTTAAAAACAAAGACAATTGAGTCTGATTGTAATTTTTACTTCAAGCTTTATCTTGATGTTGTAATATTATTGTAGATGTTTCTGGCCACATTAACTGTTAAGTGAATTTGATAACATTACAGCCTGAAAGACAGACTTCTACCTCCAAAATGTTCTGCTGTCTATTCAATCATTCCTACATCCTCAAGATTTTGGCTGTCATAAAAAAAAAAAAAAAAAAAAAAAATCAAATTCTGACAATCTGATTTTACCTGGCCAGTCATTGTGGTATGATGGTAGAAAGATGACAGAAAAAGGAGCCAACATAATCTGCATAGTAGTGCCTTACACCAAGAAGACAAAAAAAACCCTGAAAAACCAAAATGCTTATTTTATCATGAATTTTTGCAAACATAAGAAAGTTATGAAAATTTTGCATTTTGCAAAATAATAATAATCAAACATTAACGCATCTATTTGGCTGTTCTTCAGCACAGATATTAGAGTTAGTCAATATGTCTTTTCCACTGAATATAAAACTATCGTCTTTCTTTTCTCTTTCTTTTATTCACTTCAGAGCCACAAGCCTTAATGCACACACACACGTATGCAGTCTTTAAGCCCACTTTTGATCTGCATGACCATGACAGTTTTAATGGTGATTTCTCACGGTCTAAAAAACATTTTGACCCATCCATTCCTCCTCCTAGCTGTGTGTTTGCATGTGTGTCCTATGCACTGATAGAAGTAGTTATATATAGCCCTGTATATCATCTCTGGGTGTATCTTGAGGCAAGTGCAGCGCATTACAGTACAGAACTATGAACAACTGCACTTTTCTTGTAGCTGCGAGGCATAATGCTGCCCCAAAGTAAGAACAACGAGTCATTTTTAATCTGCCAGACCAGCCAACAATCTTGCACGCATTTTTAATGCTTGTCGATCGTCCGAGTCCTCCATCATGTCTTTTCCACTTTATCTTATTTTGACTACACATTTTTTCATCTGATCTTAGTTTCTACATCCTCTCTTCCTCACTTATTTGTCTCCCTGTCCTTTCTTTTCTATTGCTTTCTCTTTTTCTTTCTACTGCAAGCCTGCACCTGGATCGATAAGGGGGAGGTGAGAGAGCAGTGGACCTTTACACTTGTTTCATTGTTCCATGAACAGAAGCACTTTGGAGGAAAGAAAGAAAGCGTAACTGTAAAGGATGTCTGCTTTGTGATTGTGCTCTTCTTGAAACTTTCATTCTTCCTTATTCTTTTCATTTGTGTCCTTGCTCTGTGGACATTATTTATCTTTATTCATCTGTCCCTCCACCCTCTCTGTGCTGTCTCTTTTCAATGCCTCCTTCATATCTTATCAATCTCAATCTATGGCGCACTGAATTTTTACCTCTGAATATTTGTCCTTTTAATTCACCGTCCATCTTTTCTTTTTGCTTATTCTCACTAACCACATTAGGAAAATAGTTTGAAAGATCAGTTTTCACTTTGTCTTTTGGGAATATCAAAGGTCCAAAGGACAACTTAGAACCAAGAAGATGTAATGGTGCTGGTAAAATGAGTTTTAACGCATCAGTGTTTACCATGTATTTTCTCTGCAAGAACTTTATACAAACCTAATGATGCATGGTGAATATTTTAAAATGTATTAGTGGCAAAAACTACCTTTATTTTCTGTTAACACCCAACATTAATACATGTGCATAATGTGATACTTTGAAGATGCAATGATAGAAAGAAATTTTTACTTTTCTCAAATAACTTGACCATTTTTGCAAGCAAGCAATTCCAGCCATTTGCGGGCAAGAGGGGTAAACCCTGCAGGTTGCCAGCCCATTGCAGGGTGAGATATCTATGCTGAGATGGTTTGTAACCATCCATCTTCCTTTTAATGTCATTCTAGAGGTTTTCAACTGGATCCAGATCTGGAGACTGAGCTGGCCTTGATAGGCTCTGTATGGGTTGATCCTCCATCCAGACCTGACTCCCCTGGCTGTGGGGCATGGAGGATTGTCCTGCTGTAATCCTCTGAGTTGGGGAGCAGAGTTGTAGAAGTAACTGCTTTTCCAGGATAACCTTGTATTTGGCTTTGTTAATGCGTCCTTCACAAAGACATGGCTGCTTTATTTCAGCCTTGCTGAAGAACCCCCTGATCTTCACTGATTCTCTATATTTAACACACATTACGAGACACTGCTGCTTGCAGGCCTCTGAGGGTCTCCATCTAACCATAAAACATACTGTAGGTTTTGGGCAAAGCTAAAAATTTGGGCTCAGACAAGATGACCTTATTCCAGCCTCCTACTGTTCAGTTCTTGTGATCTATTTCAAACTTCAGTGAGTTTCACCAATTAAGGTGAGTTTTGCATGACTCCAGTCCTTCCTATGGTATGTTTCCAACTGTTCTTGCCATCCTTGATGTCAGGATCTGTTTCTTGAATGATGACTTTGCTGTCATCCCTTTCTTTTCAAAGTTGTTTTCGCCCTCTGCCAGACTGGAGCTTTTTCGTCCTTATAAAGCAGAATAAGATCTGTTTATGTGCCTAGAAATGTCTTCTTTTTTTTGTATTAATATTCAGAAATGCTAGTTTAAGAACAGCGGGGATTCCTTATTTGTTTTCCAGAGCTGAATATACAGTATGGTATTAGTGCCAGAACCAGAGCTACAGTACAGTAGTAGCCTAGAGGTCAAATCAGTGCTGCATGTGTCCATTCAGCTTGTGTCAAATTGTTTTAGGCATGCAACACAGCACCAAAGACCTATCTTTACTGTATGTAGAAACAATAAAATATAACTTTGTATCAGCTGAATTCCCAATAACGTTTCTCCCATCTGATATTTTCTCTTTATTTTGTCAGAAATTTTGACAGAAACTTAGCTCATTAAACCTGTGTCAACTCACAGCTGTGTTAAGTAAATTCAGACTCCAGTTCTGCCTTAACAAAATCCAGAATTTAAGTCTGCAGCATCATCTGACAAAACCATTAGTAGGAACAGTAAAGCAACAGTTTTGGCATATTTTGGCCATATTTCCAACCTCACCAAACGGGTTGGGTATGGTTATGATATACAGCTCTACCTAGAGATCAAGTTGACTTAATTTTTGATTGGCGAAAAAGCTACAACCTTATTTGGAAAAACTAGGTCAACCAGCCTGTTGCTAGAAGGTCAGAGTTTGTTTACTAACGAGGCTATCTGACAGTATAATGGGCACTTCAGACAGTGAACATACGTTTATCAGACAAGACAGCATTTAGAAAATAAATAAACTTACAGCTAATGACAACATTGCGGTCACCTCCTTCAGTGTTGCTGCAGAAGTTACTTTTTTAATCCATTTGTTTGAAAACCCTGACTTGAATTCACCCACGTTCAGAAATTCAGACTAGCTCGGCTCACACTAGTGTATGAACTGGGGGAGGAGGGGGGGGGAAGCTGTTTGTTTGATGCTCTTATTGGAGAATATGAATTATGTAGAATGACAATTTACAGCAGCAATGGGGAACCCTGGTCCTCAGGGCCGGTGTCCCTTCAGGGTTTCCATTTCTCCCCATTCCAGCACACCTGATTCCAATCAAATGGATCTAACAGCCAATCAAGTTCTGCACAGAGACTCATTGATTTGAATCAGGTGTGTAGGAGCAAGGACGGGTGGAAGACCTGCAGGATGAGGGCCAAGGTTCCCCACCCCTGATCTACAGTATGTAGGATGAAACGCTGCTGTCTGATTCGACCATTACTGAACAAAGAAACAAAGCTTGACACTCTTGTCACTCTTGACATTCACATATCCTCATCAGTGCACAACAGATCAAATCATACCCCCAAAACCACAGAAAAGTAACATTTGTTGTTATAACCCCTTTAAAAGTGGCCGAATGTCTTGAATGCGTTTTCACACAGTCCACAATCTCATTATCAGTCAATAACTTGTTTGCTCCCCAAAACACCAGTGAAAGTCCAGTACTGATAAGCAGTGATGGGAATAACGGTGTTAGAAATAAACGGCATTACTAACGGCACTACTTTTTCAGTGACGGGCTAATCTAACTAATTACTAAGTCTATCATCACAACACGGTTACCGTTACTGGCCTTCACTGACAGCGCGTTACTATTGTTATGTGAGATCAATTATTTATTCCTAGTGAACAGAAGTTTCACATTTGTTGGGACTATATTGTGCTGGTGCTCTCGCAAAGAGGAGGCGGAGTGATACGCAAATACCTGGAGACACTCGCCCATACACTCAGCAGTAACCTGCGGTCTCCAGGGCTGCAGGCATGTGCCTCTCCACACATGCATTTTTGAGTGAAAAGGTTGCTGTGAAACCTGCAGACCTATACAGGGAATACAGCGTCACCAACCTGACACAGAGGCAGCGTGATTTCATCCAGTTTAAGAAGAAAACAGCATCATAGTTTGAGTAACAAGTTTTCCTGAATAATTTCTTTCACCCATGACCCGGATTCCGTTCATAGTTAATACGAAAGATATATTACATTGGATCTGTCTTCATCTGACCGGAGCGGTACAGAAACAGTGATGAGGATGATGAAGGACTGTCATTGCAAACCCCAGTCAATGTGCGCAGCCGAAGACACGCGCGCACAACGGGGAGAATTATAAACTGAAATCATCACAAACATCAGTTTCCTTCAGAGATAAAAAAAAAACACGAACGTGATGAGAAACGTTGATTATTTCGTGTTTCTTCTGGTGTTTGGCCGTTATAACCACATGAAGCTCCTCTCCTGAGGAGGAGATGGAGCCACAACATCCATCAGTCTGAGTGTCCATGATTTTTCTATTAGTAATTTATTCTGTATAGTTTCCATTGATTTCATTCATTAGTCAGATCTGATATTTACTTTTATATTAATTCAACATAAAGATTAATTTAATAGATTGATTGAGATTAATTTAAAATGACATCTAAAGGAACATTAAAAAGTAATGGAAAAATTACTTTTACAAGTAATTAGTTATTTTTATAAAGCTGTAGTTCAGTTACTAACGCCATTACTTTTTTGGAGAAGTAATTAGTAACTATAATTAATTACTTTTTTTTAAAGTAATGTTCCCAACACTGCTGATAAGTTAAAAGGGCACATATTATGATATATTACAGTGGAGCCCCCTCCAGCTCTTGCAGGAGTCCAGCTGAATAGCCTAGCTGAGCTTAGCTTGACTTAAAAGTGTATGTATTGTGGCGTAACTGTACATTGATATAGACCGATTAATGTGCAAATGGTACAGTACATGCATTCATGTGTTTAATGACAAAAAAAAGGGGCTTCCAAAATGCAGGCTGCTGGCTTTGAGATATCAAAGAAAAGGCAAGTCAGGTAGATTTCATTTCCTCTTACAGTCACCAAAAGAATTTATGATACTTTGGCACTTAAGTAGCATTTTAGCCTTTATAAATTACTTGAAATTTTCACTGGTAACTCCAGTGGCTTGTTTGTGCATTTGAAATATGCATCACCTTTGCAATAGCTTAATGTTCACAGGACTTTTTGACAAAGTTATAGATTTTTATTGAAATACTATAGCTAGGCTCAAATATATCGGCAGTGTTGTGTCCTAACTGAACAAAGTCATAACAAATGATTTGCTGTGATTTTGCTTTACTTGATTTTTAAAAGTTGATCCAGCTCAGAAATGTACTTGAAAATATTAATAAAACAAAATTAGGACACTGAATAAAGTTCAGTTCCATCCAAATATCTGTGTATGGGCCCATTTTCAAATATATGGTGATATCAGTACAAGCCAATGATTAAGGGGTGGTTGTTGTAATGAAAACTTAATGAGTAAGATTTCATAGAAGGAGAGAAAAACTCGGAGGAAGAAGAACAGCATAGATCTAATTAGATGGAAATGAAGGAAGACAAAAAATAAACAAGCCACAGCCAACACAGAAAGTAACAAAAATTGGCTTTGTAAAACAACAAAAGAAATAAAAATAATGAAAAATGTGAAATTAAATATGTTTCTGTAAACACTGATAACGTCACAAAAAGATAAATAGAGAAAAGAGATTGACAGCCTCGGAGAAGAGGATGATGAGACTTCCTCTTCACCATACCATTGACGAGGAAGAAGTCCACACAAGGAACGAAAAGCATTTTCTATTTCTGGTGAATGGCATTGATTTGTCTGGGAAGAGAAGTGTCTTTGTGTGCATGTGTAAAGAGTAAAGATTTGATCCTGGTGTTTGTGCAACAATATGTCGTGAAGCCCATTTTGCATGCTGGGATTGCTTTAAGCTCATGTCAGTGTACGGGACACCCTAACGTGCATGTGTGCTGCTTCTCTTACCTCCACCAGATGTGGCGTGGGGTTGAAGCCACAAAGGTTACACACTTGGTTCTGACACTGTGTACAGGAGTTGTAGTTCGGTGGTTCTGAGCTGCCGATGTTCAGCTCTGTTTTACAAAGGGGACAGTTCACCTTGGGCTTCACTGGCACTGGAGCAGCTGCAGGAGCTGCAGCCGGCTCTTGCTTCTGCAACGCTTTCTGCTGATGAGGTGGTGTTTGCTGATGCTGTGGTCCTTGCGGTTGCAGTTGTTTTCCTTGCTGCCCTTTTTGATGATGGGCCGGCGATTGCTGTTGAGGCATTTCTTGTTGATGGGGCATAGTCTGCTGCTGCTGCTTTTGGGATGGTGCATGTGATCCACCCATGGTTCCACCCATTTGACTTGGTGGATAAGGACCTCCCATTTGACTTTGGGCATGAGGACCTCCCATTTGCCCTGGGGCATGAGGTCCTCCCATGTGACTTGGGGCATGAGGACCTCCCATTTGGCCTGGGGCATGAGGTCCTCCCATTTGACTCGGGGCATGAGGTCCTCCCATTTGGCCTGGGGCATGAGGTCCTCCCATTTGACTCGTGGCATGAGGACCTCCCACTTGACTTGGGGCATGAGGACCTCCCATTTGACTCGGGGCATGAGGGCCTCCCATTTGACTCGGGGCATGAGGTCCTCCCATACCAAAAGGTTTGGTGGTCCCTGGTTGTTGCTGCCTGTTGTCTGGAGCTGCATTGCTAAACACCACCTTACCTCGTGCAGGGCTTGGCTGTGTGGAGGCAGTGGGTAGAGGGTCAACATTGATCAGAGTACTAGCCTGATTGAGAAGTGATGCCCCAAAGCCAAACAGCTTGGTCAGGCCATCCTGGGCAGGGGGAGGGGCCTGCGGCCTGTGGGCTGGGGAGGATCCAGCACTTCTTGTTTGGTCGTGATGTCGTGCCATAGACTGATGCATTGGAGAACCGCGACCCAAATCTGGCTGGGAGGGTGCCTTAGTCATACCAGGAAGGGGTACAGCCCCAGGATGGGGAATTCGAGGGCCCCCCGTCTGGCTTGGGGCTCCTGTGGGACCTCCAACAGTTCCAGGAGCTGCAGGACCTCTCTGGGAGTATGGGTCAGACCTCATGCCCTGTTGAGAAGGCCCTGTCTGAGACTGGAAGCCACCAGGGCCTGAATGTCTTTGTAAGCCTGGTGAGGCGTGAGGCTGGGTCCCTGGTTGTGATGGGGGATATGACTGAGGTTGAGACTGGGGGAACTGGTGGGACTGGGAGTAGGGTTGAGCCTGGCCATAGGGCTGAGACTGAGGTGGTTGTTGCTGCGGATGCTGCTGCTGCTGCTGCTGTCTCTGGGCAGTCTGACTTTGTGCCAAAGGCTTGGGCTGTGCTGCTGCCGGCTGGGTTGGCTGTGGTGCGGGCTGCTGAGGCTGGACAATGGGTTTGGCTTGGTGGGATGGAGAGTGAATCTGCTGTTGGCTCTTAGAGCGAGGCGTGGTCATATCAATGCCAAGAGCTCGCTGCATCTGACAGTTCAGACACAACCATTCCTGCACCTGCAGACACAAGACACAGAGGTACAATCTTCCATTAATCTTTCAAAATCCAATTTGAGCAGAAGAAATTCATATACATCATATATATTCCTTGTAAACTCTTCCTTGGAGCTTTATTTTTGGGACTGAGTGAACTATTTTGAGTCCACAGAATGGAAATAATCAAAAAGTTAATCTAAAAAAAAAAGAAAAAAAAAACTATACTACTTATCAAGTGTCTGGCTTTGGACAATACTTGGCAAAAAAGTAAGCAAATGACTCAGTGAGGTTAAGGAGTTTCAGTTTATTCATGCAGTCTTGGTGCTGAAAGAGCTGCTATGATTCATTCATTTTTCCCTTTTAAAGTTGATTGCTATTGATTCCAGTACTTTAAATAGCATTGCTGACTCAGACAGGATGTATGTTATCATTGAAGCCATGCATACGTTATGCATTCGTCTAAGTTCCAAACTGCAGGAAGCAACACATAGAATGTGGTCGATCTTTTTGCATGGAAACACAAGTGCAGGAAGATAAGTGTAAATCAGCCATAAATAGAGGCAGACAAAGGTAAATCAACCCCACATCGACTGCAAGGCTGAGTGATTGCCGAGCTGAAACTGCAACCTGAGTCAAGAGCGTTGCATCTCACAGTCCAACTCACAAAAATCCACACAGATACAGAGATATGCACCCATAGAAATCAAGTGTGGACACAAGTGAGATAGAAACAGTTACATAAGGAGACAGAGTCAAATGAAATGAACATGCAACACCTCTCAGCATCACCCCTTCTCTTCTTCCTCTGTCCTCCTCCTTCCTTGTCTTTTCCTCCAGATGAGAGCTGATCCTCCCTTGTGTCCGGACCTCGCTTGGCTCTCTAATTTCTCCCGACTGCAAAAACACACAGCTCCTTTCTCCACTGTGTCAACCTGCTCCAGTCCTGTCTGTCCCACTGAAGCTTTGCATCCAGCACTGCAACCCAGCTGCCATGAATAGTGCTTATTTTAGCTCCTCTGCAGCCACAGCAAAGCTAGTAAATCACTGCACGTTCCATGCCTTTCTCCCATCCCCTTTTCCTACCCACAATGCAGTGCGCAAATGTACTGTATTACCCCGCCCGCTATCCAAAAGCCACCAAGCCTTTTTTTTATTTTTATGTTTTTTTTTGGTAAGGGGACTGCCTGCTTAGATTTGACAGGCAGAGAACAGATACAAAAAATGCTTGCATCCTCTAAGTATGCCGTTCCACCCACTGTGCTGTCCCAGCCTGCTTTGCTGTCTGGCATTTTCTAGCTTGACAGCATCACTGATCCCATGTTCTGTTAACTCAGCGGCTACAGCAACTGCTACAGCCTGACATCCTCCTTTCCTCTTCAACATATTCTCTCTGTAGCTGTCCTCTTTATCATCTTTGTTCTCTTCCCATCTTTTCTCTTCTTTCTTGCTTGTGTCTTTTTTTTTTTTCCACGCTGTCTCTGATCATGTTGAGAATTTAGGTCTCCATTCTTGACTAGCTAGAGCAGAAGGAGATTTGAAAGTATAATTTTGCTGCACAAGCTCCTCCTGCATTGTACTGCCATAATTTCATCTGATGAAGATGGCGAGAGGGAGATGAAGAGAAGTAGACAGAGAGTAAGAGAAGGGGGTGGGAGCTAATTTTAATGAGTCCCTCTGCTTTATAAACCTCATCACAAGAGACACTTCAAGAAGTGAGGGTAACAGCGAAGGATGAAGGGATGGGAAAGAGCAGGAAGGAGATGGAGAGAGAAAACAGTGGAGGGAAAGGAGTCAGCAGTTTTTTAATCCAGGCAGCTCTTCGGCTCTCATCACGTCAAGCTTAATCAACTGCACAGCAGTGCAGAATACCCACTTCTGCTTCACCGTGTTTAAAGCCAGTGAATTCTTTACACATCTGAGCACCATTGCTAACAGGTGAGGAAACACACGGTGGCTGTGTGGGTCAGCAACACATGTGATCTCAGTAGCCCTTCATGAACTCATTCCAGTTGATGAAAAACTTCTTGCATATTTCATCTCTAAGGATTACCGTGACCTGGATGATGGGGAATTTAAGCTAATGTGTGAGATGGGATTGCTATTTGTGCTTGAGTTAAAGGTTTGGCTTAGCAAGTAATATAAAACAGACGGTTTTCCTTCTAATCCCAGTGACTGTGCAGGCATGTTTTTGGGATGAAAGTGTTTTTAAATTTAACTCCAAATAAGTAAACACAATTTGATGTGTTCATACCAGTCTTGTTTATCAGAACTGCCGGAGTAAGACTCACTAACCTAAAGTAGTAAAACCATTAGAAATCATGCTGGCTGAAAATCCCAACTTTTTATGAACTGGCTCTATCATGCAGCTGCAAGCGATCTCTGCACCTGATGTTTGCATCAAGCTAATTTTCCGCTACGTGTGAGTTTCCAGAACTAATTATGGAGCTTCTTTGCTGTGAGCTAATCATTATTTTGAACTGCTGCACCAGTCAATGATGAATTTCATAATGAAACTGTGGTATCAGGCGAACTATCTTTCATTGTTCTGGCAAACTTTTCTGCATCTATATTTGTGCTTCTATCTTATTGTTGACACAATGAGTCAATTTTGTCTTGTAAGGGAAACAACATGTGCAAACAACAGGTGGTAAGTTTAGGAAGATAATGCGTGGGTATCTGTGAGAGGCTCAGCTGCTATTTTGGTTGTTGTAGGTGAAACAGTGCTATGAGGAAACTGGCTGGCTGAAGATAAAATTTTATTGTGTGACGATTAATGAACATACTCAATTAATCACACCACTGGTGCAATGGCCAAATATCCAGCATCTCCTATGAAAAGGCATGACAAATGCAGCTCAAGAAGTCTGACAACATTTCTGCCATGAACAAAACAACTGCAATCTAAATCCTTGGGTAGATGGCAGATTTTTAACAATGTCCTCCAAAGAAAACAGGCAGAAAATTGTCAGGATGTAAAGCATCGTGCTAACGGATGAAAAATTTTGCTGACCTAAAATGATGTCACATAATGTCAAAGCACAAACTGATAACATAATGTTGAAAAACTTACATGAACACTGTAAGGCCCAATCCCAATGTTCCCCCTACTTTCAACCACTTGCCCTTATTCACTACTCCTAGCCCTCGCCCACCATCACTACACCCTCGAGGGTAGGGCTTTGTAATTTTCCCTAGGAACTGGGACACCACTTGCTGCATTTACGTTCAGGCACGTGAGTGACTGTGTATTGATGTTTGCACATACGTCTCACCATAACAACACACCCAGCAACAACACTGAGTTAAAAGTTGCGATCGTTCTTCTTTTTTTTATCATTCATCATGCTTCGGTTGATTAATAAACAAAACAACCACACAGGGAAGAAGTCACCATGACGACTGTTTTCTCTGCCCTTTCTCTGAAAAGCCTTCGCACGCTTTTCATCAGTATTTTAGCCTAGCTAGCGCGGCTAGTCTGGCTAACGTTGTGAATAAATGTGTTATCTGTACATATGCACATTTGTGAGTTGTCTTCTCCGAGTCCTGTCGCTCTACGGAGGTTGCTATGGTTCCCTTTTCTCTGGCCCTTCCTCAGAAAGTCAGTATCTGACACTCTTCGGTTTGAAGGGCCAGATTCATACCCCCTATCCCCTCGTTATGTCCACTACCCCTACATGCAAAGAGGAATTGGGACACCACTACCTTCACGGGAATGTGCAAAATTTAGGTTTTGGGCTAAAAAGTAGGGCTAGTGGGTGTATTGGGACGCACCCCTACTCTGACTTTCCAAATCAGCTTCCTTGACTGGTGGCTCTAAATCATATGTGAAGGTCTAATTTATTTGCATATATTTTTATAAAGTAATTAAGAGTGCAGTTCAGAAAGAATTTCTTCTTTGTAACCTCTCTGGCGTGCAAGTCCCATCATGGAAAAGGGTTAAGGAAAACTTTCCATGGCGAAGGTAAGCTTATTGTGGGTCTAATTTGTGTGAGAGACCTTTGATTGACAGCTAAACTTAAATGATTTACGGTAGAGGCAGGACTAAGAAATGAGACTTGCGAGTGCTGCAACTGGTGCTGCGGGTAATTGCAACCACCAGCAAGCCGGCACGGGAGCGTGCACAAACGGATGCTATAATGTTGTTTACAACGCTGATAGTCTTTTTCTTTGTAGTGCCACTTTTTAGTGTCTTTCAGTTGATCTGGGTCATTTGCTGACGGCAGAAGAATCCATAACTACCGCTTACAGTGTTTGAGTTTACTGCAACCATCTCCTTCCTGTATCAAAACTGTTGGGGACGTGTATGCAGCGTCAACTGATGTCACATTCACAGGACTGCATATCGCACTAAATCGCAGCGCATTATGCAGCACACAGCCTGTTCAAGGCAACGAAGAGGGACGTGGGCGGGCTCGTTCTTTTTTGTTTTTTAAATGCTTCATCGCCCATTAGTATTAAAAAACTGGACATGCATGTTTATTCTTTCACAATTCCTGCCTCCAGTCCCTTTAATGACACACATCCAACTGTATTGTCTGTATCAGCTCTTCAGAGATAGCTCAGAGTAACAGGCTTGCATAGAATAGTTTCTAGAAAGAAATCACTCATAACTGCAGTCTTGTGGACAGATGAGTCCAAATTCAAGAACTTTGATCCAGACTGCTGTCTTAACATTTGCTGACAGGTGGATGAAGGCATGATTTCTTGGTGCATTGTGGACTGTTTACTAAAGAGTTTCATATAGTAAGAAAATCTGCAATAAAAGTTTTAGATGCTGCATGTATTTTTAGAGGTACAAGTCCATCAGGATCAGCTGTATTTCAAACAGGTAATCAATAAATTGAACTAAACTTATTTTATTGTTAGGCCTCTGAAATTTAAACGACATTTTCAAACAGCATACTGAAAATGGAACAATTTGCAGGTAATGCAATAATGACTCCCAGAGAGCAGTGCAAAAGGTGAACAAACGAGATGAAAGGCTTGAGGGAAATAGGAAATAATAGCTCTCAAATAAGGAAACCCCT
This sequence comes from Atherinomorus stipes, assembly GCA_023101725.1. NCBI lineage: Eukaryota > Metazoa > Chordata > Actinopteri > Atheriniformes > Atherinidae > Atherinomorus > Atherinomorus stipes. The sequence goes on along the minus strand of JALJCO010013897.1, from coordinate 120,931 downwards.
ATGCCTTCTGGGTGCATTAACGAATACAATATTGAGTTATGTATTAATGAACTGTGAGAAAGCGCTTCTGTTGACAGATGGTGAACCCTTCACAGTATAGCAGCTTGCAGCCAGAGAGACAACGTCTAGCCTTGTTTATGAGCATTCCTCATCATATCCAAAAGTCCTCAGGCTCATCGAGTCCTGACCCTTTAGTTGAGAACCACAGCTCTGACAGGGACTGATAAGCCTGTGACAGGGACAGCTTTAAAAAATACCTTGAAGCCTTACAGGAGTCACCTTAAGTTACAGGATGTTTACTTCAGTCTGAGTATAAATCGCATTTTTACAAGTCAGTTTGCATGTGGTGTGGCAGTCAGCTTAAGCAATTTTCAAACCTGTGGAGGACATTACAGGAATAAATTAAATATCTTTTCTTCAGGAAGGATAATGTGCTTTGACAGTCTCTTACATTGCTGACTTTGGACACCTCTGCAATAAATAAGTGAGGGAAATAGAAACCGGGGTAACATTTTCAGCAAGCTGAAAAAACAGTTTGTGATTTTTGTTTAGGAAAAAAAAAAATCTTTTCTGCCGCCCAACACATTTCAGTGAAAAATGATTAATGGCTTGAATAAAAGAAAGTGCTTTTGCCATGATTAGTCACATGTAAGCATCATGGATTTTTATCCTGAGCTAGCTTAAATCAAAAGTCTAGTTAACACTCAGTCTCTTGCTTGCCAATATAAAGAACATCAGATGTTAAAATATCATAAAGGCTGCAAATTGCACTGCCTCATTAGTATCTTGCAAAACGTAGAATGGTTGATTTGTAAAGGACTTTGACATCTAAGTGTACACACAAACCACAGATGTAAGCAAAGCATAATGGGCTCCAAAGCTAAAATTTTGTTGGGCAACACGTTGAGTCAATCACTGCAATCAGGTGTTTCCTGTAATGTTTAAAAAGACTTCTACACCTGTTGACAGGTATATTGGTCCACTGTTCACGCGAAAGGTACTCTAATGTGTCTGGGGCCATTTTTTAAAATGATCATTTTCAACCACAATTCAAAAGCAATATTTCATTTTACTTAATTATCATTTTTTAAATTTATTATCAGTTTGTCCAGTTTCTTGTTATTTGAATTACCATTGTGAATTTTGCGTTTTCTGTTACTGGAGGATATGAATAATTTTGAGGATGACTGTAAATAAAATTTTGAATTTAATTGAACACACACGTCAAAATTTCAGGAGACTCGAGGTGTTTTAACAGTTGAGTTGAGGTCCAAACACGGCTTTGGAAATGTTCTGATGATCAAAATTCAAGCAGACCTGGTAGCTGGTATATCTTTTAATGAAATAGTCAATTAAAAGTGTTCATTTATAAAAAAATAAATAAACAAATTGTCAGTATTGCAACTTGTATCACAATACTGTAGTAAATGACTTTACTGAGAACTTCAGTTAAGAGGGCAAGTATCTAAAACTACTGAAAATGCTCAGCTGGAGAATTTTGGATCCTGCAGCTTATTTCATAAACTAAACATACATCTCTTTTTAGTGGACAACCTCCACTCAACACTGTTATTTTCTATTGTTTGTGTCTTATTAATTGCCTCGCCTCAATTATACAAAGTTTCTTTGTCGGACGGGTGTTCATGTGATTGTCACTTTAACACCTTTTTCAATATTGCTGAAGCCCAAGCAAAGCTTTTCCAATGGCAGCAGCAATCTGGAAGTGTGTCCTAACAGTTAATAAATAGTGCTGTGTGCTGTAAATAAAAACAGTATTCATTAGTAATGAGTCATTATAAACTATCATTCCAACAGGATACTTTAAACAAGAGTGGCATGCTGCAGCTGAGCCGAGGAAACCTCTGTTATTTAATCACTGCCTTGGGTAAAGACTCAGAGTAGGCTGTGTTGTTCATTATGTTGAGGAACTTGTGGAGCATTATTCATTGTAAACACAGCTCCATAGGCTAGAGCAACGATGGGAAACTCCTGTCCTCCAGGGCCACTGCCCTACAGGTTTTAGATGTTTCTACACCTGATTCAAATTAATGGGTCGTTGTGAAGAACCTGACAAGCTGTGGAATCCATTAATTTGAATCAGGTGGAGAGGAGCAGGAAACCATCCAAAACCTGCACCTCTCGAGGCCTGGAGCTGTCCATCCCTGCTCGAGAGTGTCTGCTGCTCCCAGTTGCAAAGCAGAAAACACTCTCCACCTCAGAGAAGATATGCAGCATATTGCTGCAATCATTGCAGACACTCACATTAGACCCACGCCTTCAGGGCCCGAGGGCCGACACCATCTGGTTCAGCAACTTTACTCAAAATTCTGACAAACGTTCATAAATTCTGATATGATCAGATGGGAATGAGATGAGTTTAAGCTAGGGATGTTTGATATGGGCTTTTTTACCGATATACGATATTGTCTAACTCTTAGATTCCAATATCCGATATCAACCGATACCGATATATGCAGAGAACTGTGAGGTTGAATCTCTCATGCTTTGAGATATACAACTATATTCGGCTCTGAGAGCAAAGGTCCCAAAATAGCCTTAACTCAGCCAGAGGAGTTCATTTTGGACATCCGACTGCCATATCAGATACTAGCAGGTATTAGCCAACATGTGGCTAATTATAATGTTTCTAACAACTTGGTAACTTAACCAACAACTTAAAACCAGAAATATTATAAGCAGCTTCAAAATAAGTCAGTCTGTAGCAGCAGCAGCTGCACCGTAGTCACGACTGTAAAAGGAATGCTGGGATATGAAGTTCTTTGTTAAGGAACAACAAATTCTTGTGATGAGCTTTAACAAACGAGATTTTATTAATGAAATCTCGCAAGATTTTGTTTTTAAAAATATCGATCCAAAATAACGATGCCGAAATTTTCCGATAACACATTTCATTGCCAATATCGGCTGATAATATTGAAAGGGTGATAATATCGGACATCCTTTAAACTCAGTGTTGCAACCCAGGCGGCCTTTGCCAACATCCCCTTACAAAATACCACAACCCATCCTTAATAGCAAATTAGACACGCTATGATATGTGTTTTCTATTTACAACTCTACATTAAGTTTACAAATTTCTTGTTTTATTGTATTTTACACTTTCTGGAGATCAGATTTTAATAAGTAAAAGGGACAACTCTGTTTGTCTTTGAGTTATAGAGAATTTACTGCTCAGGATGGTAAAAGAAAACAACAACAAAGCAAATTCAAAAGCTGTTAGTATTTCCTGCATTTGCCTGATTCACTGCAATAGTAAATCAATTGCTTTATAGATCAAAGTGTGAATTAATTTACACTTTGATCTTACACTTTGAATGTATGCGGATGTCATACATTTAAAACAAATGTATGACATCCATAACCGTAATATCTTTCGCAGTTGTGATGTAGGCTGCATCTCTGCTTATGAGAGCAAAAGACAAGTAGGAGCATCACGGAGCAGAGTTCACTGTGACTCTAATTTACTTTTAACAAGCCTGGAGACTGAGAAGGAGGAGAGGAGATGATGGTGGGAGGCTCGAGGTCCAATCAAACTGCTAAAATAGCAAAGAGAAGAAAATCTATGAGGCCTTCCTTCTTCTGTCCCTCTCGCCATCCCACATCTCATCTCTTGGTATCTTCTAATTAAGAAAACAGCTAATAAGACTGACTGCCTCAGTGAATACAGCACCTGGTATGAAATGCAGTTATCCTTTATTAGACATTTAACTGGATTTGTGTTCAGTGAGCTGAATTACAGCAGAGGCAGTGTAGTAAATAAGAAGTAATTATAACAAATAACCAAAAAAAAAGATAATAAATATATGAAATACTGCAAGTCATCCTCCCCTGTGGTACAGGTGGATACAGTCATCTTCCCACTCTGCTGATTGGTGGCTTTATCTCATGCAGACACATTCACAGCTTCACTGTAAAGCCCAGACAAACGCAAACATCCACTAACCTTTGAAAAGAAGCCACTGTTTTGTCATGAAGGGAGAGGAAAACAAAGAACCGTGACACTTTAGGCCTTGATGACAGGATGAGCTATTTCCTGTCGCTTACTCACAGCATGGCATGGATGAAAACTCAGACACACTGAAAACACACACAATACACTCCTATCACGCACACATACTCGGCAACCAGCTGTCGGTATAAAATATTCATGCCACAGATCTCCAAACGCTACAAGTACGGAACAGGTGTTACAGCCAGTGAAAACTTGAGGTGTCAATTCCAGCTGAAATTTGACTTTAACATTTCTCATCATTACGCCCTAATAATGCTTTCATTTGCATCTGTCTGAGAAATGTTGGGAGAGTTTGGTAAACATGTCTGCAGTGCTTCCTGAGCATCTCAAACATGACCCGACTGCCGTCCACTGCAACCTATCACAGCTCCACACTGCTGGCAGCTGCTGGAGTCTTTGGATGACAAGTGACTTATTCAAGGGCAACTCAGTAGATTTAATGGACCCTCACGTGTGGAAGCCTGAGCACCTTGCAAGCATCCTCCTGTAATCTCCCCTTTCATTCGATCATCTTGGAGCTGCGAAGACATCCGCGTCTTGCATCATTACATCAACAAATTTATTTTTCAGAGCAGCACTTCAAAAGATTATTGCACCAAGCGAGTCCCAGTGTCCCGGCTTCTTATCTGAGATTCTATTGTGTTTGTCAAAACAAAGCCCAAGAACAAGCAGGAACTCATGTTCACATTTGCTAGCTTTCATTTGCTATAACTGTAAATGCAGTATGCACTGAGAGCGTGAAGCATCTTACTTTTTCATGCTTGAATGGCAAAAGAAATTTGGCTACAAGAACTGTAGGCAGAAATCTTGGTGGAGATAGGAGGTCTTGAACCTTTAACAGAGCAAATTGCACCCAACATTTAACTGTAAACCATGAAATGCATACCTAATCTTAATAACTGAATATGCATCTAATTTGTACTAATAACAGATGCAAAACAGATACAGAGATAGATGTCAGCTAAGCCTGGATCACATTTTAAAATATATTAAGCCCATTTCTTCTCTTTTTATTAATATTTATGCTGCTATTTTTGAGTGACATATCAGCCAATGATAATAAAACAAAATTTTGGTCCTAGATCTCTTACTTTTGCCTCAGTAAAAAACACACTCCCCAAATCCATTTTAAAAATGAAACTACACGTGGTTGATGGCTTTTACTTCTACAAGTTAGCACATACTGTACAGTGGGTCTCAGAAGGGTCCCCACGCACACACACACACACACACACACACAATTAAACAAGGAAAAAATCAGCTGTGAGTGAAATAAGTTGAAATTGACAAATATAAAAAGTACTTGAATCGTGATTTGACCGAAACTTTGAAAACAAATAAACAAAAATAAAACAAGTAAACAAGCCTGACGGGGCTCCTTAACTAAAATTAAACTTTGAGACAATCATTGCAATCAGGTGTTTTTTGCAATGTTCAGAATTACTTTTTCACAGGTATTTTAGTCCACTGTTCATGGGAAAGGTGCTCTAATGTGTCTGGGACAGTTTGGTTTGTTGGTTTTTTAAAGTTATTATTTTCAATTCAAAGCAAAATTTTGTTTCACTAAATTGTAATTTCCAAGTGTTTTTTCTAACATCCAATCAGACTTCTGCTCCTGTTGACATTTATATCCACTGTTGATGAGAAAGATGCTCTAATTTGTCTGGGACAAGTTTTTTTTTTTTTTTTTTTTTAATTATTATTATTATTTAAAACCACAATTCAAAATCAATGTTTTATTCTACTAAATTATAATTTAGCAAATTTTTACTTGCCATATTTTTTTTCTGTTTCTTGTTATTTGAATTATTATTATTATGAATTTAGCCTTTTTGAGAGGTAAACGTTCGAGACCCACTGTAGCAACCAACACAGTGATGAGAATTTCTTTCTTTCTTTCTTTTTCTTCTTTTGGGCTATAAAGTTGAAACATCAGTCAAAAATTGAAACATGGGCAAAATAATTTTCTTTTAACAGAAAAAACATGACTTCTAAGGAAAAGCTGTTGTTTTCGCTGATATAACAATAAAACTGCATTGTGTTTGGAAAATGGAAAATTCTGAGAAGGAGACCGTCTTTATGTTCACGTAGCCTACTAGAACAAAAACAGCAGAAAGTCCATTATAGAAACTACAAGTTGCCTTTATAATGAACAAAGAAAAGCTTAAATTAACGTGACGACAACTGTAATTGCAAAAAAGTGGCTGGAAATGTCACATATGATGTGACGTAAATGAAGCCCAACTCGTACATAAGTTGTTTGTGGCTTGATGTCGTCCGAGCTCCGCTGCTTATTTACCGGCTCACGTATTAATACATGTGCTGCATAAACACAAACTCTGTGCAAATGTTCACAGAAATACTCACGTGTAATGTATCATACAACGTCATGCTTGTACAGGATTCACGTGCACCTCTGCTATACGAGGGGCCATATACTGTTACAGCTTTTAATAGACCTGTCTATCAATGAGGTTTATAGCTATAAATGAGAAGGAAAAATGGAGAAGAAAGAGAGACAGTACACAAGAATAGACACATTTGTACAAGCACAAGGCAAGACTGATGATAAAATTAATGTTATTTCAAATTCTGAATCTGAAATTTGGTGTTAAATACATGTGTGATCCTCTAATTATATCTAAAAAAGATTAATTAACATTAATTGGTTCCCTCTTCCTTCATTTTAATCTGCTATACCTCCTGGCTTAACCAATTACTGGCTACAGATTGTTTCAGCACAGTAAAGGATTTCCTTGCTTCCAGATATGATGCATTGCTCTTGTGAGAGCCAATAAAGAAACTAACGAGCAAAAATTTTGCTTCAGCAGATACTGTGATGCATTAATAGTTTATGCATGACAGTATTTGCATTATTAAATGAATGTTAGATTGAAAACTGCGGTGAGTGCAGTATGTGAGGTGGTGAATGCACCAAATATAAGATGACTGAGGCCTGCATGTGGGCTCACTGTATGTTCTGTTTATCTTGACTCAGTCATTGAGTGGAAGCTTTTATGCAGAGTGACTCCACCAGGAGAACTCTGGCGCTTACAGACTTGGCAGCAGACTAATGTCCTGATCAATATTCCACACAGAGAGAGGACATTCCAGGAAGTATTCCCATGATGAGGCTCTGAGATTCTACAGCTAATAATGGAAGCGCACCAGCTCACATGCACACACACACACACACACAGACATATATTTCTTCTTGTGAGGAGATGCATTGATGTAATGAATACTCCAGCCTCTAACCTTGAGTGCGACAGCCACATGGACAAATGCTTTTTATGAAAATAAATGTAAGAACGTAATTGGGTGTCTAAAGTGACTCCCAGGACAAAATGTCCAATACATACACACTTTTGCTTAATTTAAGGTTCAGACTCTGAAAATATCTTATGCAGAGAGAAGTTCAGAGGTGCTGGGGAACATTGTGTCGCACTCACAGCTCAGGGTAAAATTATCCAGCCTCCACAATTTTATTACCAACTGTACACTTCAGCTCATACGGTCAAAGTCAAAGTTTTGCTTTTTGCTTTTGTTCTGCTTTAAAGTAAGGAGCAGTTACAGTTAGATAGTTAATAATGTGTTACCTAACTAGAAAATCCATATTTTATCGGCATATTATTTTTCCACAAGTGAGATATTGGAGATCCTGTTCCTATCTATCATTAAATGCACTGCCAGAATAATAAGAAACATGGTTATTTCAGCATTGCTGTCAGCGCCGCAGTATTTCCACAACTGGGTTCAGTTCGAATCGTGACTCATGACAAACTCATGTGTAGAAGTGGGATTGACATCTGCTTCCTGTGAAAGGGGACGCATACATCCTCGTTCAAAAATACTTAATGCACTTAACATAAAAGTTTGGTAATAAGTCCTCAGAAAGACAGTGAAGACAGCATGAGCAGACTTTATTTTCACACACACACACACACGCATATATATATATATATATATATATATATATATATATATATAGTACTGTATAGTTAAAAAATGTTCATCATGTCTACTTTCCAGTAGTTCTGTGTTCTGTATTCAGACATCATTAGTGAAAAGAAAAGGTTTGATTTTTTACCTTGACAGTTTCAATCAAACCTTACTTTTCTTTTCACTAATAATGTCTGAATAGAGAACACAGAACTACTATATATAGGTATGTATATAATTATTCAACCCTCCAAATAAAGACAAGGCTAAATTGACAATATTTATTCAAATAACAAGTAACTAAAGAAGCTAATGATAAATAAACGTTCACAAATATATATTTTAGGGAAATAAATTATTGTGTTTGAATTGTAGTTGAAAATAATAATAAAAAAAATAAATAAATAAAAAAAACTACCCCAGACACATTTGAGCCCTTTTTCCATAAACAGTGGACCAAAATATCTTTCAGCAGGTGTAGAAGTCTTTTTGAATGTTACAGAAAACATCTGATTGCCTCAAAGTGTTGCTCAACAAAATTATAGCTTCGGAGCCCCATCGTGCTTGTTTATTGTTTTATTTTTTTGTTTTGTTTGTTTTCAGTATCTTTGTTGAACCACAATTCAAAATAAATGTCATGATTTTCACAGAATTTTTACCTATTATTAGTTTTCTCAATTTTAACTTATTTCATTGACACATTGACAGATGATTTTTTTTTTCCTTCTTTAATTGGAGGGTAGGAATAATTTATAGGATAACTGCATATATACATATATATATATATATATATATATACATATATATGTATATATATATATATATATATATATATATATATATATATATATATATATACATATATATGTATATATATATATATATATATATATATAGAGAGAGAGAGAGAGAGAATTATTTAGGTAACCTTTATTTACAAGTCCTGGCCAAGAGGCAGCAGAAGTTACAAGATAATTATACAAGTTATACAATAAAGAGAATTTAAAAACCAATTACGATTCAAAGAGGCAGTTTCACGTGTTCTCTCTGCTTTATCTGAACATATTGTTATATTGTACAGTAATATTACATATTACTGTACAATAGTGAGGTTGGATAACATTTTGCTCCAGTTACATGGAAACTTGATTCTTGGCAGCATCATCATCAATTATCTCATGGATACCATCTTTTTTCAAAGTGCTTATTGTTAGAAAACCTACAAAGCTGAAATATCACTTTCTGTGGTTATTCTGTGAATATGAAGCCTCTTGTCACTGACAAAGCGGCTGATGGCATGCAAAAGATAAACAAGGGAGTTCAAAGGAAGGGTCATGCAAGTCCTCGTCTGACAGAAGCAGAACACTTTGATAGATGAGCTACTCTGGATTTAACGATACTGGATTACCCATGTTAATGAAAATGAGTACTTAATGACATTCTTAAACTGATAAATAGCATTTTGAAAACGTCAGCTGCCATCAAATGTGATCATTTAAGTTGGAAATGAAAAAAAAAAAAAAAAAAGCTGAAAATGGCTGTTTCTATTTACGCGCTGAGCAAATCAAGATGTTTTCATCATACTTCATTCTACAGTAACATCAGACGGTGTTGTATATGTGTTTGGAGGAAGATGACGCAAATCTGATTCCAGCTCCTGCGACTTTGTCCTCATTTTTCTAAACTTGCACAAAGGGAAGGCTATGTCATGACAAGGTGCTTACACTGCGAAACCTTGGATCACAAAGTTGTTTTCTGTAGCTGGTTTAGATATTTATGATATCAGGGATGCTAAAAGATGCATAAACACCTAAAATGAAAAAGGTCATGATTATGTGTTCACATTACATGAACTCAATCAGTATTTCTCATTATTTCTTATAGTTTACTTGACTGCATTTTCAATAAATAACAGCAGACATCTGTAACAATCATGCATATGGATCTCTGGGGGTGTTTAAAGACTCACTAATGATCATTAAACAGAAAATAAGTATTTAAAGATTTTTCTGTTTCTCTAGCAAAAAATTAGCAAATGAAGTCTCTCTGAATCACTCCTGTGCTCATCTGTCTCTCTCCTCAGATCATCAGTTCCACTCAGAGCTATATTATGACCCAACAAACAGATTATGTGCTCATCAGTGGCAGATAAAACACCCTTATACTGATGCCTTTCATTCATTTCTAGTTTAAAACCCACTAGTTAAGGCTTATTATCTATGGGTTTTGTTATTTGTCAGTTTGATTTGTTGGATCCAGAAATGATCTATTACTCTTGCCTTACAGCTGCTTATTTCTCCAGTCTGCCCCCATGTTTATTTCTGTTAGTTTAGATTTGTGTCTGTGCATCACACCTGGGTTTTAGGGATGGGAGATACCAAAATTTTTCCTGTTGACACAATACTAGTAGCTAATGCTACTTTTTCATCTATACTGATATCAATACCGATACCTATACCGATACTTCTTGCCCCTTAAAAGAAAATCACATGATTATGCAGTTTGCATTAATATCTTGAATTTAAGAGTAATATTAGATGTAAGTAAAACTTGAGAACAGAAGTACTGGAAAGAAATGCTTTTAAAACAAAAATAAATTATCATAATGATCAAGTTAAAGGGACTAAAGACAGGATTAAGAAATGAGACTTGGGGAGTGACGCGACTGGCGCTGTGGATAACTGCAAGCTGTCACGGGAGCGTGAACAAACTGAAGCTATAACGTTGTTTACTACGCTGATAAAGTCTTTTACTTTGCAGTTCCACTTTTTAGTGTCTTTCAGTTGATCTGGATCATTTGCTGACGGCAGAAGGATCCATAACTAGACCTTGTAGTGTTTGAATTTACCGCCACCGTCTCCTTCCTGTATCAAAACTGTTGGTGTTACGGCCGCCCAGATACTAACCCTTTTGTCTTTCATTTTTACATACAAATCATCCTGCTCGATCCCTCTGTTCCCCTTGGCCTGGCTCCCCACAATCATCTCCTCCCTCCCTCAGTGCTGATTGTTGATCAGACACACCTGGAGCTGCTGGCCTGTTAGCCAACCACACCTTCAGTCAGTGGCAACTGCTTGGCCTGGCAACAGTTGTCCTTAGTTTATGTTTTTGGTGTCTTTAGTCTGAGTAACTTTGTCTTTAGGTTTTGATTTCCAGGTGTTTTCGTTTGGTTAATGGTTTAGTTGCTAGATTCCCTTTTCTTTGTCATTTTTACTGATAGTTTGGAGTTGGGATAGCTAGGTCTTTTGTTGTAGTTTGGTTTTGGTTACAGGTCTTAGTTTATGGTGCTGCTCGTTCCCTTTTTGGTTCCTAGCCTAGGTTTGTGTTTTTTCCCCATTTGGTTTCCCTTTCAGTGTTAGGCTTTGTCTGTCTTTTTATTTGTTCCTTTGAGCAGCATCGCTAACCCCATCTCCTTTTCAGTTACAGTTTTCCAGGTTTTTGTTAATGCTTTAATTCACCCCTGAACAATAAAACATCTTCACTCCACCTTTTAAACATCTTGAAACCAGTCTTTTGTTTGCGTCCCTAACCCCTAGCAGAGCTGGGACGTAACAGTCGGGGACGCGGATGCAGCGTCAATTGACGTCACATCCGCAGGACAGTGCGGTAAATTCGGCCACCGAATTGCAGTGCATTATGCAGCACACAGCCTGTTCAAGGCAACAGAGAGAGACGTGGGTGGGCCCGTTCTTTTTGGTTTTTAATGCTTCATCACCCATTAGCATTAAAAAACTGGACATGCATGTTTATTCTTTCACAGTTCCTGCCTCTAGTCCCTTTAAATGAAATAAGATTAAAAAAGTGCAGGTGACATGTCCCCTGCACTAAATTGACAATAGTTATTTAAATAAAAAGAAACTAAAGAAACTAATAAATCTGTACAAAATTACATTTTAGTGAAATAAATTTTTTTCAAATTATAGTTGAAAATGAGTTTTTTTTTTTTTTTTTTAAAGAGAAATCTATCCCAGACACATTTCCTGTGAAATGTGGTCCAAATTACCTGTCAGCAAGTTCAGAAGTATTTTTGAACATTACAGAAAACACCTGATTGCAGTGATTGCTTTAAAGTGTTGCACAACAAAGTTTTAGTTCAGGAGCCCAAACATGCTTGATTATTTAAATTTATGTGTGTTTGTTTTTAATATTTCTCTCAAACCACAATTCAAAATCAATGTCATGATTTTAATAGAATTTCTATTTATTATTACTTTGTCAATTTCAACTTATGTCACTTACAACTGATTTCTTTTTCTTTAATTTTAGGGTATGAATAATTTTGAGGATGACTACATATTTTGTCAGAAGAAAGAAGCAAACTGGCAGGTACAGGGTTTTACTCAGGCTGGTGAACTAAAAAGTCTGTAAACGACGTGTGAATGCATTTTAAGAAATAGTGAGCGACTAGCAGTGAGTTCATGAGCTGGTCAGAAACTCACAGTAGGAACATGAACTAGTTTATTTGGCAGTATTTTTGTCATTATTGTAATTACTTAAATAAGAAGTTGCTCATAAATATTCCACCTTTTGTTACATTTTTCTTAACTAGTTCAGCTGCTGCCAAGTTTATTAATAATACTTGTCCCCCCCCCCCCCCACCTTTGAAATCAAAATGGTGTCCTTGCTTCCTAGTTTCCTTTGCTGAAGATCTTTGTTACTGTCTTGGTTGTGTCATTCCTCAGTCCTAACGTAGACTTCCTACACTTGTTCCTGGCTGGTTCATGTGCAGTATTTCACCAAAACCAAGCTTTAATAAAGAGATACACATGAACACACATCTTATTCAATCCTGCCCCCCCCCCCCCCCCCCCCCCCCAAAAAAAAATTATTATGCAAATTTCTCCCTTTGTGCATACACAGTTTTACTAATGAAACTCCAGTTTTGCAGTTAATGAGCCTCCTGAGCTAAAAGCAAGAATAAAACAAGCAAAAAAAAAAAAAAATCACTACTAAACCTGGAAAATGGTCAGCTGGAAAAAGAACAAACTTTTAAAATGAGAATACTTCCTCATTCAAGACCTAACGGCGCTGCAACTGACAGCTCATTCTTGGCTTTGTCCTGATGAATGGACTGCACACACATACACACACACCTACACACACATTCACACACACAAAAGGCTATCTCAGCACGATTACCATCAGCGAGCTTCTGCCCAGAAGAAAGTCATAAAACACCTACACCTCTCACTTCTGAGGCTGTGCACCAAAACACACAAACACTCACAACTGACCATTCTGAGTCCATAACTCATGTTCTTATCGGTGCACATTGCAGCACAATGCAGCGTGCACCCAGATGCACACACACACCTCCTGTGCCATTCATCCATTGCATCTCTTCACTGAATAACCTCAACTGGTCGATGGTATTGACCACTATCCCACTATAATGCATGTTTCTTAATTAAAATCTGCCTCAGCACTTTTAGCCGTATCCAATATGATTCCATGAAGTGTGTGGAAGAGTGTGTATGAAAACATGAACACTTACACATTAATAGATAGGAGGGTGAGGATGGTACTAGGAATTTAGATGTGATGGTCAGGGTCTCATAAAGAGACTATGAAATACTGTATATCATGTCTGATCGTCCTCACAAAGATAGCAAATGAGTGTCTGCGCACAGCTTCTGATTAAAAGCTTGTGTCTCAGGCTCTGCTGTTAGATCAATAACGGGTTCAGGTCAGAATGAAAAATGATGCCATGCTGTGATGCAATGAATGGATGAGGAAAGTGTGGACTCATAAACATTTTGAAGTGTTTGCAATATAGAAATGCAAATAGTAAGCAGAAGAAAGGAGGAATAAGGAAAGGAAATTAAACATAAGATGGGAAGAAATGATGAAATGATGAAGAAAGTGTTTGTATTTGCTCTGCATGGGTCAAGCAAACATGAATGATGCCATTAGCAAGTACTGTGCTATTTGAAAAGTTATCTTTGTTTTTCAGCCTTAATAAACCACAAGCTGGAACACATTGGCCCTCATTTATCAAACGATCGTACGACGAAAATCTGTGCGTACGACCATTTCCACGCAAGACTCGGCATTTATCAATTTGAACGTGAACGTAGGATACGATCAAATCTCACGACAGCTCTGAGTTCGTGTACGCAAATTTGAGTCAGTGAAGGTTTGCAGCACAGCACAGCAGAACATGAAAATATTTATTAACCAAACCGCAAACTGTCATTTAATCATAAGTATTCACATATCAGCACTAAGAATGAACCCATTTGCAAAAGAAAGGGAAAAAGGGAATGTAGAAAGTATTCACAAAATTGCAAAAATAGCTGTGACTGGATTTAATTCCTCCATTTATCTCAACAAATTATTAAAATCATTAACATATAGTTCTAGGAGACAAGTGCTTTTCACTCTTCGTGCATCTTCTCACCCCGCTGGTAAAACTGTAACTGCATCAGTACGCACACACGCGCAGGTGCCCAGTTGGAGCGCTGCTTCGGGCTGCAGGAAGGCAGGTGGGTGTCGGACGGTCCGACTCGGACCTGGCTGGATGAAACGCTGCTTTAGACTCTGAGAAAATCTACAACACTCCTGTCCTGTGCAGTGCTGCACATCGCTCGGACCGCTGGAGAGTTTTGATAAACAGTCAGAGAAAAAGATGCGCCGAGAGCCCCCTGCAGCCCCCACTAGGCTGTATGGAGGAGACCGGAGCTGATCCATCATTTCTAATAAGTAATCTATACTTTAAAGTTGTATAAGTGCTCAGTCAGTAGACTGTCCCTTATCTTTGCAAATGCAAGTTATCTTTTTTCTGTCCCTGTCTGGTTCAGGCTTGGATCTGACCGGCATCCACCTGTCACCTGTTAGAGCGCATGGAGGGGGGGGCGGTGAAACGTCTTTTGGTGGTGGCAAGTTTCATATTGGACCACTTTTTCTTGACCCATTGACTAAAGAATTGTGACGTTGCCATCGGATGTGGGCTATTATTAAATTTCATAACTAACAAAACGAATAAACCATATCAGCAAGGCCTAGATTGAGACTTTTATTAATATCTCAGCCGGTCGTTCACACTGGTGAGGTTCACTGATCCTCTTCCGTGCAGCGTTTTTGTGCACGTCTCTGACTCCGGTTTTTAAGCTGCCAAATAGCACCTCTTTAATCTTTGTCACCTCACAAATGAGGAATTCTGTCTTGATCCCCCCAAAAGTTTCTTTTTTGGCAGAATCTCTCCTCTCTATGGTTCAACCTTGCCGGGTGAAGCCTCATCATTATGCATGTTTAAGGGCGTAACCGTGGGCGTGACATTTAAATAACGATGGACTTCAGCTGTGGAATTTATCAAGACTCTTTTGTTCGTACGACGAGATTGGACCGATACGAACGTTTTAATAAATCACACGTGGGTCCAATCGTACGACCATTTTTACGATCAGATGTGCGACCATTTCGACGATCGTTTGATAAATGAGGGCCACTAAGAGCCACACAAAGATGCTCCTCTTAGTTAAAATGCAGACTTTAATAACAGCAACATTTTCTAACCTTTGTCCACAGTAATGGATGGAAGCATGCTGTTTCTCTCAGAGCATGGAGTGTGGCAAAGTGTCAGACAATTGTCTGTTATAGTTGTCCTCAAAATTATTCATACCCCCCAATTAAAGAAGGAAAAAAATCAGTTGTCAGTGAAATAAGTTGAAATTGACTGAAGTAATAATAAATAATAAAAATTCGATGAAAATCTTGACATTGATTTTGAATTGTGGTTGACAGAAATATTAAAAACAAACACAAAAAATAAAACAAGCAAACAAGTATGATGGAACTCCAAAGCTAAACTTTTGTTGGCTTTGGGAAAATCACTGCAATCAGGTGTTTTTTGTAATATTCAAAAAAGCTTCTACACCTGTTGACAGGTATGTTGGTCCACTGTTCATGGAAAAGGCACTCTAATGTGTCTGGTACAGTTTATTATTATTATTATTATTATTATTATTATTATTATTATTATTATTATTATTATTATTATTATTATTATTATTATTATTTTCAACCACAATTTCATCAACCACAATTTTTTTTAAAATTTTCAAAGACCATTAGTTTCTTTAGTTTTGTGTTATTTGAATAACTGGAGGGTGTGACTGATTTTAAGGATGACTGTTGCTGACCAGCTTTTTCCTACAGAAAATAACAAATCTCTGCTTTCTTTTAAATATTATTATCTTTTTTTAAAGACCTCTAAACACTGTGTACAATTCTAAATTTATTATGGACTTTTATGGAATGAATTGCAATTTTACGGGAAAATACAAAGAACGAAAGCAGTAAAATCGATACGATATTACAGTAAATGGATATTCTTTTATTTTTAAGAAGGTTGTGTTAAGTACTTCTTAGTAATTTTGCAAGCACCCCAAAAGAGGAATGCACAGCCTTATGTTTAAATCATAGCATCCTGATATTGTAAATACTGTTTTATTTTCTGCTGCAAAACCACAAACATCCACACAGAGTTTCTTGTTTCCACATTACCATCAAACTTTTATTCCGAATGTTCACAAAAACGGCAATTATAAAGACTATTGAAGCCCAAACATCTGCACCGTTTCACTTCACTGAAGATGTAAAATTCCCTTTTGGCTAAAGAGGAGGAGGAGAGCAAGATGAGCCGGGGAAGACCAGCACAAACCTCAACTTGGCAATTATTCATTAAAGGAGGAAAGTTAAAGTGTTTCTAAACTTATATTACAGTCAGCAGGGATGTCATCCTGCTACATATTTGGCTCAGATTCAAAGAGGGAAGCTTCAGATCTCACAAGAGAGATATCTACAGCCCATCAACATTAGAGGCTGACATTTATCGAAAGTCCTCGTGGAGAAGTAAAAAGTAGATGATGTGTCTCTGATGTGTCTCCTGACATCAATCTTTCTTTTCTTTATCACTGACTTGCAATAACCTGTTTGTATGTCTTAACTTTGACATGCCTGATCATAGTGGTCAAAAACTAAATAACATGTTTTAAGAGTTGAAAAGGAAACTACACATGTGCTGTGTTGTGGTGATTGGATAGTTATTCTGGGTGTTAGGAAAGATAAAGAGAAATGTTGAACATCAGACACAGTTGCAAAGTTTTATCACAGGATAAGCACTAACAGAGTTTGATTAATTGATTTAACATTCTAATTTTCTGCTTTGATTAGACTCCTTTGATGAGTTTAGGCGCACGCAATATCGGGGATATTGCACCAAAGGGTGTCTGTAGTCTTCAAGAGAAAAAAGGCAGATAAGGCATCTTTCCTCCCAGGAATCCAGCCAGACAGCACGGACCAGTTTTCAGAGGCATGAGGGTGTGAACGAGTCGTATCACCTCCACCTCAAACACTCTTATCATGCAGTGACAGCACCCAGCCATCCTTTTAAAAACCTCCTACGGCCAGTCTCTCCCTCTCCATCACTGCTCTCCTTCCCTCCTTTCCTCTTGTCCTTTTATCTACAGTACGACCTTCCTTCCGGTGTGAGGAAATAGTGATGGGAGTGGACGTCAGTGATGAGCATGTGTGTGTAAGCTTGAGTTTGTTTTTGAGAGCAAGGATGATCAAAAGTGTGTGCACACAAAACTGTGTGAGTAAGAGCTCAGAAACTCAAATGGAGAAGAGTTTCAGAGGATTGCAACAACCAGTTTCAGGTCACAGACTAGCAGCATATCGGTTTCTTTTAACCGTGGTTCTGGTTGTTTTCTGCCCTGATTACAGTAGTTATCATTTTAATTGAGATAACAGGAGTTACTTTACCCTAAAGAGGTTGAAAATTTAACTCAAACCACAAGGTTTTCCTGAACTAAACCACTGGGAATCCTCTTCTGTCTAAATGTTTTTTTCCCCTCTCAGTTTAATAACCAAGTTTATTTACAGCACAAATTTGCTTCAGACGTGGGTTTTCTTCCTGCACTAATCCAACTCACAACATTTGATGACTGGAATAGGCCTGCTGACTGGTTAATCCTCCACTTCAAAGTCTCCTTCAATATGGGAAACATTAACCTCTGGGCTGGCAGTGCTCTTGCATCAAACATCTCCACAAATGAGGCTCCCCTCAATAATAATTACGCAGGGCATCACTGCATGCTAGTCTTTAAAGCCAATGTTTTAGCCAAAGTGTAGCTTCCTCTGTGCCACAATTTTAACGGTTTAATTCCAGCGTCAAGTGAAATGCCGACGAATAGAAGAGGTAAAATATGTAAAAACCAGTTTGCCATCAGTGACATTAAAGGTACAGTATGTAAGAATTACTGACATCTAGTGGTAAAGGTGGGTATTTGAAAGAAACCTGTTTCCCCCCAGTTTGAGAACCACTGCATTAAACAAAGCTCATACTGCAGTTCTTACTTCACAAACATTATTTTTTTTTTTCCATTCAGGGACACCCTGAAAAATGGTCAAACAAATATGGCAGCCTCCATACAGTATATAAATGACTCATTCTAAGAAAATAAACAAATAACAGTTATTCTAGTGCAGCGAGTACACATCAATAGAAATATAGTTTTGAATTATATATCACATTTTTCTGCCATTGACCTTTGATTTTTTACATACTGTACCTTTAAGAAGTGAAGAGAAACATCAACAGTATTTTGTCCCAGAGAGCAAAAAGACATTATCAGACAATGCCATCACATTAGATTATATGAAATGGACTCATCAGCCTTATGTCGTCATGCTCTTTTCTTTTAGGACAGACTGGGTGTCTGTCTCTCTGTCTGTCTGTCTGTCTGTTGGCATCTGGAAGCACCAGCAAAGGTATTAATTATTTAAAGCAACTCATTATATATTCCAGCAAACTCCTGAGGTTGCAGCTGCACGATGACTTGCATGCATGTGGCATTCAGCCATGAGCAAACTAATGCTTGCATGTGACAGGACACATGTTTGTGTCCATATAGTGCTTTCTCATGCACACTGGCACAATGAGTGTGAGAGTGGGTCCAGGTGTGTGTTGCCGGCCTGCCCCCACCCTCCTCCTGTCGACTAGCTGGAGCCTCTCTGATGCTCTGTTCTCATGGTTAATGCATGTGAAGAGGGAACTCTTTACTCTCTAGTTTCTACTGTCTCTCTTCATCCTACCTTCATTCCCGAGAATAGAACTGATCCTCCACATACTTGAAGACAGATAACTCCCCTTCCTCGACCATCCCTGGTGCACACCCTCAGAGGATGAGTTAGAAAAGCATAAAGAGAGAGGCCAGGAAGATAAGAGATGTGGACTGAGGGAGGAGGTGGGTGATAAGAAGAGATGAGGGCATGGAGTATTAAGCCATGGAGGTAATAGAAAGTAAAAAGCAGTGCAACAGAAAAGAGAGAAGTCCCCCTCATCCGTCATTGTACCTGAGTTCCCAAATTCATTTCTGACTATTTTTTGTTGCATAACATATTCGTCTATTTAACAGACTTTTGGTTATATTTTTCCAAATAGTAACTTATGCATTCCAATGTATGTCTGCTATGTGATTTAAGTTAAATAATCCAAATGCACAATATTTTTACTATGACAAAATGTTTGGTGTTGACCTTAATTCTCAAAATCTTGTTTTTTTCTGTTTTTCTGAAGAATAATGATGTTAGAAATATCTACATTCACAAAGAATCAGCATCAAACTTTACTGAAATTACTTTAATCTCCAGCCATCACAGTTCCTCAGCCTCTTGGTGAAAAATTTCAGAAAATCTACTTATTTTGTAATTATATACTTATCCTAACATTTCTAATTCATCGTTGTAAGAGACTGAAGTTCATATGCAAAGAATGTGAAGTTGACTTCATCCCTCATCTTGTTTAGACTCAACAGTAAACTGAAATTTCATTTGCTCTGAGGTCATGTGTTGTATGAACAACCCCCTAACTCTTCTTTACTCAGATTCTAGGATCAGTCAAATTATTCACATCTCTTTAAATTTCTAGCTTAATTTACCAAATGTTGCAAATCTGTGTATTCAAAATTTTAAAAAATGACATTTTAAACAAGTTTCAATTTAAAACCACATCTTTGTTTGCGGTCGTGACTCATAAAATCCACTTTATTTGACTTTATTCACTAAATTTATTTGTAGTTGTAAAATGAAAATCCTTTTTTTACTTTGTTTGAATTCATCTAAACTGTGGGTTGGAGTTTGCGGAGGATTAGTTGAGTTAATTTTTTAATTAGCAAATTTTGCTCTCAGTTTGTCTCTTCCTTTGTCCATTAAATAAGACAATTTTTAATCAAACATAAACTAGAGGCAACAATGGTTGTAAAGGGGAGAGCATTCCAAACATGATGATGCTCTAGTTCTAACATGCTTCCCAGTGTGATGTGCCTTTATATTCTCTAGTTTAATGATTGTAAACCCAAAAGTAAAAAAAAAATCATCCTGATTTATGATCATGTTTCTGCTTATTTTTGTTGCTCAGGTGGCTCCTGAGCTGAGGAGGTTCCACTTTAACAGGTGCCAGGTTAGAGAGGCAGAAAAGGCACATGGCACACACAAACACAGGGATGCTATCACCATGATACTTCCTCTGGGCTATATCAGGAGATAATCCTGAACTGGCCTTACGATGACACACACACACACAGCGACAGTTTCCTGTAACCCCAGCCTTTCAGGGGGAAATTTACAAAACTATAACAAAGAAAGCTGTAGGTGCAGTGGTGCCTACTGTAATACTGTCATGCTTTCCCGCTTTATAGAAAATGTGCCAAGTAGCAGCGTCTTACCTCAAAAGTGCATCTGATTTATCTAATTATCAGTTTCAATAGGACAAGGTACAAGAAACCAATGAAATAATATACATACAAATAAAATACAATTTAAAAAGACAAAATGGTTTCAAGTGGCAAAATGTGATTTATTTTTCTAGGTATCTAAAACATCTTGTTCT
Source organism: Atherinomorus stipes (assembly GCA_023101725.1). Lineage (NCBI taxonomy): Eukaryota > Metazoa > Chordata > Actinopteri > Atheriniformes > Atherinidae > Atherinomorus > Atherinomorus stipes. The sequence continues at coordinate 100,064 of JALJCO010013897.1, read as the reverse complement.
GTGAGAACTTATAATTAAATTGCATCAGATTTAGTTTGAGATGGTGCAACAAATGATATGAATATATACTTTTCTTGAACAGCTTTCAGATATTCCTCTGTGTGCATTCAGTGGATAAATGTCACAGACTGCTTGATTTAATCTGTTCTAGTCTGTCTAAATTTGCTGCTTTCCCAGTTTCAAAGTGTGTCTAACTCAATCTTTATGACGGCTGATGCTGTTCTGCTCTGCACTGTGCTGGATTTGTGCTGCTGCTCTTCCTGGTTCAAACATTACACACACTACTCACAGAAAGTTAGGGATATTCAACTTTTGTTTATAATTTAAGGGAAATGTCAAATGTTCACACCTTATTGATATTATATCGTGAGTGTTGGACAATCAACTGGAATTATGATGTGGAAATTCCTCCCTTTCAAACAATTTATTGAAAGAAAAGCGAACCACAACATAAAAATGTCACTGTTTCAATAACTTGGCACGGTTAAGAAACTACTTTTGTATTATTTGTGGTTATTAATCTTTTTGGAGAACAGCATGATGTGCAGTAAATATTTAACCACTGAGCAAATGTACATGTGCATGAAAAGTTCAGAGAAAGTCTGAATTAAAGTGGAATTTAGTTTCATTCTGGCATCATAAAAAAGCCAAATATCCCTAACTTTTAGTGAGCAGTAGATGTGGGTCTGAGAACAAAGTGACCATATAGACCACCATAAATTGCTATAACAATTGCATATAGCTATTATTATCTTCTTTGATGAGAGTGGTCCAGATTCAAATAAAAATAGAACATGTCAAGGACGATGCTACATAAAAGCAATAATAATACTGTGCCGTTAGTTTTGATTTACACTGAGTTGTATCAAACTTTTGAAGTATTTCTGGAAGAGAAACCAAAGTAATCATTTCCAGGAGCTTTCATTTGCATTAATAACACCTTGAAACAGACACAGTGACAAGACTGTGGCGAGCTATAAGTGTACAATGAAAACATCAAAGAGCTTGAATTTAGACATGCAGAACAAGTCTTGCTGCTATGTTTTAGGTGTCATATTGTCAGTGATTGCCTGTTTTTATGTTACTGTACATGCTTATTTGTTTTTGTCATTGCGTGTACAGTACTGTAAGTGGCCTCCTGTGGCTCCACTCACACCGTTGCCATCACAGTCATTCCCGGCAGATTTCTCCCCGCTGCTCTCCCAACATGCCCATGGTGCCTCACACATGGGGATGTACAGCACTGCCCGCCATCTCAGCCTACACACGCTCAAACATGCATCACAGATACAGCGACATTCCCACCGGGTGACCTGGTTTCCATGACAACAGCCATATTCACCTGTCAAGGAGCGAACATAAATGTGAGAGCTTACAGTATAGCCGATTATAAGAAAAGGGGGGAAAGAAGAATAACAGGAGGAGCAGATTTGATAAAACAGAGGAGAGTGAGCTTCTGTGCAGCTAATTGGACAGAACAGTGTTGTATCAGAAGAAGGGTTTGATGTTTTATTCCCACTGAGGCCATTCACAGTCAGAAATAGTCTGGTAAAGGTCCAATGAAATGTGTAAAGAATATATGAAGTCTAGTTATCCTCTGTGGCAGGCATTTTTGGCTCTGCCCCATTGTTATATAGAGACTGTAAATTAACTCTATTAGCAGATAATATCATGCAATTATTAGGGATGTTACCTACTACCGATATTATCAGCCGATATTGGCATCAAAATGGAATATTGGAAAATATCGGTATTGTTTTTTTCAGAGTGATATTTATACTAACAAAATCTCGCAAGATTTCACAATGTAAAAGCGAGATGTTGCGAGATCTTGTTCCATTAGCAGCAGTCCAGCATGTATAAAGGTCCCTGTTATCCTGGAAGAACTTCATATCCCAGCATTCCTTTCAGAGTCATGTGACTATAGTGCAGCTGCTGCTGCTACAGACTGACTTTCTTTGAAGCTGCTTATGTCTGGTTTAAAGTTGTTGGTTAAAGGTAGAGTCCGAAGTTCCCCCACCGTTTCTGTTCACAAACAACAGTATTTAAACTGAGAGCCCCCCCTCTAAGGCTAATGGCCGCCTCATTCTTCACCTGATTCAGCTTCAAGCCTCTCCTTCAAAACTCAGAAGTGGGTAAAAACTAAACCAATATTAACCCTGGTTTTCCAACATGCACTATCTAAAGCTCTTACCTTTTCTTCGGTGCATCCGCCATTTTTCTTTCTTTCTTTCTTTTTTTCCTTCGAGAGTTCGTGTGACTGGTGTCTGCTCCAATCATGAGCTTATTCCCACACAGCGTCACGACCTTAGCTCTGTCTTTGTCTGGCGATATAAACAGAAATCTCCACCCAGAAACGTCCCGACCACAATAAAACAAAAGAGCGAATTACAGACGGGGGGAGAGGGAGTTGCATTCAAACTCACCACTGCATGCGGGTAAAGGCCCAAAGGCGCTGTTTGAGACGGATTTCACTTGCACAAGACTAACGTTTATTTTCAGGGGGGAAACTTCAGACTCTACCTTTAAGTTACCAAGTTGTCAGAAACATAATTATTAGCCACATGTTGACGAATACCTGCTAGTATCTGATATCTGGCAGCCAGGTGTCCAAAATGAACTCCCCTGGCTGAGATAAGGCTATTTTGGGATCTTTGTTCTCAGAGCAGAATATACTTGTATTTCTCAAAGTATGAGATATAGTCTCACAGTTGTCTGCACATACTGGTATCAGTTGATAATGTATATTCGAATTTAAGAGTTGGACAATATCAGATATCAGGTAAAAAAAGCCTATATCGAAAATCAATTATCCATCAATTACTTCTAATATTTACATTTCTAAATGTAAGAGGGAAAATGGTCATGTTGAAGAGGGTAAGTTTTAACACGTGTGCCACAAACTCTTTCTGCTACAGGTCGATCAAGCAGTGATCTTGTCTTTTGGTCTTTTGAAGATGGAAAATCTCAGGAAGGATGCTTTTAAGCTACTTCAAAAGTTTCTTGTGTTTTGGTTTGATGCTAATCAAGTAAAATAATCATATTAATCAAAGTTTCTTTTTTCCATTCTCATTCAGTTGAACGTCGGTCTCATCATAGTTTGTGAAATAAAGATAAAGTTACATCTGTGAAATTAGACAAAATGGCTGTTTGTTTCAGTCGGCACAACTTAGAGATGTCTGTGATTGGAAATATAAGTCAACCTATAACATGTTTTTATTTATTTTTATGTGTGTATGTGTGTGTGTCTCCACCAAGCTGTCAGTGCAACTGGAGGCTTTTAAATAGGATTTCTGCTGCTTGGCTGAGGTTTATGTCAACGCTGGGGCTTTTGATTCGCTGCTCACTCAGGGACAGCCATGCATGACAGACTGCTCGCTTTGGAGAGAAAGAAGGAAAGAGGGAGAAAGAGAAGAGACACTAAAGATGTTCAGCATGGGAAAGTGAGAGGCAGTCAAAGGGTTAGAGAGGTGGATAAAGGGCGGGTGGTAAATTAAAAAGTGAGAGAGGAGAGTAAAAAAAAGACCTGAAAAACTTAAACAGAATGACAGACGGGAAGAAAGTCATTTCCCCCCCTCCTCCTTTTTGTGGGAGTTAGTTTAGGAGGGGAACAGGATATTTTCAGAACTGTTTGAAAATTGCTTTATCGACATTTTGGTGAGGTTGGAAGGTGTTGTTAGAGAAGTGATTACTTTCACCTCCTAAAATATGACTTAATTGCATGTCTGGATCCAGGCAATCACTTCCAGTCCCTGCTAGCTTGGCATGCAGTGACAGTTTGGAATAATTTGTGGCTTTCAATGTGTGATCTCACCTGAGCTGGTGATTTGTGCAACGCAATCAGGATTACTGTAATTGATTGGCTGCTTTCAGACAGTTGTGTTAGAGTCTGTTAATCAACTAGAAACAAAAAGCTCTTTTTATGAGACTAATAATTAGTATTTTGCTGGTTGTAGCTAGGTGAGTTGTTCTGGAGCTACCATGGGGATATCTCCAGGAGGCATTTAGTCAGAAACTAATATGATTAAATTTGTACTTAAATCATGTGAAGATTAATTATGAAACTTAAAAGTTGTGAGACTGTTGTTGCACACATAGCCAACATTTTGTATTTTATAACTGTTGCAATCAGTGAAATATAACTCAGTTACATACTATAAAAATAGGAATGTTCTGCCTTTTTCAATCTGCTGCAGACATTAACTCAAAAACATTCCTCAATGACTCAGGAAGCAACTGGTTCTTAATCAACAGTGGGACAATTGTGCAGTGATGAACTGATCTCAGTCACTATTCATCACAGCTCAAGGTGTTGTCTGAAAATCATAATTATTACCCTCCGTCTGATGAAAGTACATCCTCTCATTTAGGTCCCTGCAGTCATGTTCATCATTCCAGAGAAAGCTGGCTATTGTTTCCATTGTAAAGGGGAAACTGCTGTTATGGTGATTAATATATCATTTTAATAGCAAGAAATGTAAGTGTCATTCCTGTAACCTGTATCATTAGCTTCATAATTATCACCAGGACTGCCATTAGGAATTGTACAGCCCATATTATAAGCAAACATTATGAGTTTGAGCTTGTCTGGTGGTTGAACTGGCATTTCATTGTGCAGTATTTCTGCTTATGAAGTCCACATTAAAGGTTGAATATGGAACATTTTTATTAAAGCTGTATTTTTTAAAAGATAATACCCCCACGAGTCATTTGGAGTGGTGCAGAATGACAGTACATTTCCTAAGAAAAATTATATTTATCCTGAAAATAAATATAAAATCAATTTTAGCGGGTTTGACACTGGCATTATGTTTACATCTACAAGCCAATACACGCTGCCATTGCGGGTTGCCAAATACGATCTCTGTGTGGCAACAGTATGCTGGGCACAGTTAGGCGGGCACAGTGGAGTCGGCAAGTCAAGCAGCTGCTTCAGAGCCCTGGAGATGTTGTTATCCATCTCTTAAGAGGAGTAACATGAGAAGAGCAAAAACTGGAGTTTAAGACTACACTAGATGGACCCACGTAAACGTTTTCCACAGCATTAAAAACATGGAAATGGCAACTTTCCTCCTGGATCGGTAAGCTAACTCGCTTGCTAACGTGGCTAACATTAGCTGTCAGTTATAAACTCCTCTGGGTTACTTGTTGGACATGCTGCAGGCTGCTGCTCACTTCCCGTATCAGCAGCGAGCCTGGAAACCAAATGGCTGGAGTTGTTTTTCTGCCATTGAAACTACAATCTAGACACACGTGATGTCGCTGTTCTGTCCATATTCCATATTCAACCTTTATAAGGCAAATCTAGCCTTTTTTAGTCTGAATGTTTATGATAAAGAAGATAACTAGGTCTAATGTATTACAGATATACTTTGGAGCCGAATTAGGCTGATCATCCTCAAGGCTACATGAAACTACAACATAAACACAACTTTGAAATTGAGTCTAGTGTTTAGTCGGTAAGATGAATGTATTATCATTTCAGAGATGCTGAAACTAATGACTGCTTTAAAAAACATTTCAAGGGTTTGACATGTCTGTGTGATTCCATCTGGAAGTATTTAAGCTTATTTTATTTTTAGGTTGTTTTAATATGAGTAGTTTAACATGAAAAAGCACCTGTGGATGCTGAATGTCTGCCTCATTTCATCACCTGATTGCACCAGAGGGAGGTAGAAATAACTGTAATTGAGAGATGGTGTGAAGGAAAATGTATCATATAAGGATCATTTATTTGCTTTATCACACACTCAACTTGTCCCTCCTGCGGGTGTTAAACATTAGGAATCAACATTCAGATAATAGATTCACATTCCAGTGAAATCTTTTTGTTGCCAGCAAATGTGCGTGATTACATTCAAACCATTTTTCACATGTAAGTAGTTGAGCCTTGAAGTAACTTTATGCCCTTAAAACTCCACGTTCCTGACTCGTTTGATGGCACAGTGACATTCATGATGTACATTTTTGGAACCGTTGCTGCTCATCTATGAACTGAGTCCAAGCTTCACAACTGTGAGATGAGATGAGATTTTATTGTCATTGTACAGGCAACTAAGTTAGGATGCAAGATGGATGCAGAATTAGCCTCTCTGAGAAAATCTGCCACGGTGCTTCTTTAACTAACCCCGAAGAAGAAACTTCACTTGACACAAAATTGACAAAAATTGTTGTTTATCTACAGAAAATAACTCAATACACAAAAAAAGGATTGTGTTCACCACTAATTACTGAACACAAAGACATCCCACAAGCCCTCAAAAGATGTAGTGTGTGTCAATAAGTGCTATGATAAGGATGAATAAGAGAAGCACAGTCTGCGGATTTTACCTAAAACGAATTAATCAAAAGCACACAGACACACATATACATATGCACACACTATTCTATTAGAGCCCTACGTGCATGCTGTGTCTAAAATTAGCACACAGTCTGTTGAACAAACAGGCTACAGGGAGGAAGACATGCTGCCAAATGACTTAGATGGGAAGCAAGAGAGGAATAGATGCATGCAGCACCCTGCCACTGCAGCCAGGTCTCACTGAAAATCATGATACAGTTGTAAAAACTATGCAGACAAGAACAAAATCTGTATATCTTTATCGTCCACCAGTTTGAATTCCAGTGTATGTGAATGGGCTAAGTGAAATTAAGTCTTCTGTTTGGCAGTTAGTTGTAGCACCATCCTCCTTCTCTTCCAATATCCAACTGTGGACTTTATGGCTCCTCAAATGTGACACAGCAGTGAAAATGAGAGTATTTCATAAAATGCTAGTTTATGGGGATACTTTTTTGCGCTACGACACAATACTTTTGCGTTCCCTTGCAATGCTTTTTTGTGCCTTCGTAATAAGTTTTGCATTCTCTTGTAAAAAGTTTTGCGTTATCTCGCAAGGTTTGCAGTTCATGAAGCACAGTCATTCCAGATTAATTGGATTTGACCAGCTGCTACCGCTTTCAGAATGGTTTAAGAATAATAATACACATTGCTGCATTTTTCAGAATGGTTTATAAAACATGCTACTATGCACTGCAGATGTGTGCAGCTCATGGATGGGGGAGGCTTGGTGATTTACTCGAGCTTGGCCGGCCTGCAGCACTCATTTAGGCATGGCTCAGCCTCATCACACTGGTAGACCACTACGCTGCTCTGACAGTGGCCGTGACAACTCCAAAGCTTACTATAGAATGACAGTGCTGCATAACCTGCATACCTTATTGCGAGATTAAGCAAAACCTTTTGCAAGAGAACGCAAAAGTTATTGCATGGGAATGCAAAAATATTGTGATAATGCAAAAGAAAAATAATTGCCATGTTACCTGGGGAGCTCAGTAGCTTTCCTTTTTGGGTACGTTTATACTGCAAAACTTAATGCTCAATTAAGCTCAGTTACGATTTTTTTTTACCGAAATCTGATTTGTTTGAGTGAGCGTTCATATTATTTACATGCGACCTCTATGAAACTTCAGTTTGAACTGTACACAAAAGTGACTGCATGCGCAGAGGAAGGCACAATGTCACACGTGACACCCTGTTTTGAAAGGTTGAGTCCGGAGTTCTGGTCTCTTTTATTCAAAGCTATTATAAAAACTAACTTACCAGCTTTCCCTCGGTCATTTGTATCACGTAATGTAATGGCCCCCCATTGGAAAGCTGCCCTGTCTTGTTTACGTTTCATTGAAGTCCACCCGGACACTTTAGTGGACGGACCAGGATTCGTTCACTAAAGTGGCGCAGACTGTACTGACACAATTTGCAACTGTATTTGGCTTCTCCATCTCTTTTATTCAAAGCTATTATAAAAGCTGACTTACCAGCTTTCCCTTCCTTTCCCTTGTTTACCTTTTGTTGAAATGCACCCAGAACCTTAGTGGATGGTCCGTCCACGAAAGTGTCCGGGCAGCAGCCGCAGATTCTACTGCTATACTTTGCAGCTGTATTTGGTCATTAAATTAATATGAAAATAATTGCTTTTGGACGTTTCAAAATAGTTATCAATTCGGGACGTGCACCATTGTGATCGATTTAATAATGAATTCGTACACTCCTATTGTAATAGTTCTTGTTGTTATTACGATCTTGGTAAACAGTTAAACAGCTGTCGTGCTCTTAGCTCTGTCATTGGCTGGTGATATAAACAGAAATCTCCGCCCAGAAACGTCCTTAACACAACAAAACAAAGGGAAAAGGCGAATTACAGACAGGGGGCGACAGAGTTGCAAACAAACTCACCACTACATGAGAGTGAAGGCCCAAAGCTGCAGACTGAGACAGATTTCGCTTGCACAGGTCTAACGTTTATTTTCAGGGGGAAAAACACGACTCTACCCTTAAAGAAGTAAATATGGGTAATACACTTATTTACACGTATTTTAGTAAGTCTTTCATTGGTTTTGAAGTTCATGTGCAGTCTGAGCGAGAAGTGTGAAACTGCAGTGTGAACGTAACCTTTAAGATGTCATAAGCTCGAAATCTTGGGGGACTTTTCTTGATTTGACAAGCATTGAAACTAAAAAGCCACTTTTCTCACAGTCAAACAGTTGCAAGCAACCAAGCAAACATGAGAATTACCATTACTTGGAGTCCTTCAACTCCTCAAGTTGGTCCCTGAGGGCCCAAATGAATGGCCCATTAAAAGGCTGAGACACAGGCACTGAAAGGTCCACTTCATTTGAATTAGGTGTGTTGAAGCAAAGAAGCAGCTGGTCTCACCCCAAGAATGACTCTGAGTTCTTCATGCAGCCACAAACCCTTTTCTGTTCAAAGAATATGCAGCCCTGTGTTTGTGAGAACACAGGATGACAAAATGCAGAACGACATGGTTAAAAGGATGCATTTTAGTCCTAGTTAAAGGATAATTTTGTAATTCTAAATAGGTAATTGTTGCCCAAACCCAGCCTAGAGGTGACAAAAGTGTTTTAAATGTTGTCATGGTATTAAAGTTATACCATGTAACGTTTGACTCTGATAATAAGCCTACAATGAGTAGTATTAAGCCGTTTTCCCACTGAAATTAGCGAGTTTCACGGGTTTTTCAAATGTGTGTCGACCCGTTCATTATCGGTGTTAGGCACCTTTCCCATTGACAAAAAAAGCCGGGTTTGATCACCTGTTGGCAGCTGCGTGTCCTCTGATCCCACCGCTGCGTGTCTGGTGACGCTATCACGCTGGCGTTGTTTTGGCTTGTTATGTCACACGTGACTGGCGCCATGTTGTGACGTACGCACGTTGCGCTCAACATCGTCGTGTAAATTTGCAGGTCAACCCGGGTCTGGCGTTCCCACTGCATGCCGATTGGAGACGAGCCACTTGAAGGTGATTTTAACCCGAGTCGCTTGCCGAGTCGTTTGACATGGGTCGAAGCAGGTCGATGAGTCATTCCCACTGCCACTAAAAGCCGATTGTTCACGGGCTAAAACGGGTTTTTTGGCCAGTTGAAAAGGGGTATTAGATCATTTTGGGGGCCAATATAAAGTGTCTGACACGTGTCATCAATGTAAGCGGGCTGCCCTGTGCAGAAACCAGACATTGTAACTCTGGAGAGGCGGCCGGTAAAGCAAGTGGCTTTACGGCTTCTCCTGTGTAAACACAGAAAGCTCTACTTGCGCTACTTTCTCTCATTACTCGAAGCTTTGTCATGGCAGAACAAAGTAAAAAGGTGAAAGTGATGTCTGAGCCGGCCAGAAAAAGAAAGCGGCAAAGGGATCACTGCAGATCAAAAACATGAGTGGACATTGAAAAAGACTTCAGTCGTTGGAGATTTCTGAAACAGCAGTGTGGAAGCAAAACCCACTCTCTGTTTGCAAAGGTATCATTAGACTGACAAGTAAGTTTGGCTGCGGTGTAAACATACAAAAATGTGATGTTTATTTTTTTTTCAGTCAGCATTTATTCAAAACAACATAAATAAGAGCTGTATAAGCTGCCTGTAGTTTCCTGTTAGCGAAACGCAGCAAGAAGATAATTGCTATAGACCAAAGCTAACAAGACTCCCTAACCATTTTGTGCAATTGTGGCTGGTTTGCAGCAATAAATGTTTTCTCTGTAATTCATATTAATATCAAAGAAGTAACAGAAAGATTAGCAATTTGCTTGGATTACAGTAGTTGTATGGTTAACATGCGCTGTTCAGAAGGAGTGCCACTGTAATGTCCCATAAGTTGAGCTAATCCAGACGTTCTCATAACAAACATGAGTTTTGCTAAAGTTCATTCAGTGCACATTCAGTGTAAACATATATAATTAGAAACAGTTAGAGGCGCATACCTCCGCCAGGGGCAAATCCTCCAATGGCGAAAAATCCTTTAGAAAATTCTTGAATTTTGATGGATTTGTTTATTTTAATATCCAAACACGGAAGAGGAGATTTAAATTTGCGTCATTACAGTGAGGCCTTTGAGATGTTGGCACTGTTACAGGTTTAGCGTTCCAGGTGGCCAAAAGTTACACGGTATAACTTTAAGTGAACATAAATCTGAAGTGAAAAAGCTTGTTATCTCCAGCTTTTCACATTTACTTATGAGGACTTTGCTGCTTGTTCGTGAAAACAAATTGAGATGTTTGACCTGTTTTGGAAATGCTGCTCACATGAGTCATATTTTCTTCCTGCTGCTGTTCTGGGTTGTGTTTATGAGTTTGAAAAAATGCCTTTTTGGTCAATTTGATTGCAATGAATCAGTCAAATAATAGCAATAATTTAATGAATAATATAATGTTTTGACTAAAAAAACAAATGGAAGTGGGTAGTCTTTTTTTCATGTATATGCTTGATCCACATGAGACTAAAATGCAAAATTTAGAAGTACAGTACATTAAGCATTTCTTCTTGACTTATTTTGTATTCCCAGTGCATTTCAGGCCTCAGTGCTGTGTGCTGTATAGGTGGTTCTAAGTCCTACCAGTTGTGATTTAGTAACATTTAGATGATGTGGCAAAGTGCAACCCATCTGCTCACCCATTACGCTCTGTATGCACATATGAAACACCAAAGTGAGGGTTTCAACATCTTTTCCAGGTGTTCTTTTTCAAGGGTTGAATAACTCATACAAATGAGTTGCAAATACATGGCATGTGGGTGTTTCAGTATTCCTCATTCATATTCATAAGTGCTGCAACATTCAGGGTTTATCCTTTTAACATTCTAAACTGACAACTCCAGTTCACTACACGCACATGCATGCACACACACACCCACACACACACACACACACACAAAACAAATAAAATGCCACATTTTTATCTGAGGCAGAAAAATGCTAGCTGTAATTTTGCAAGGGTCACCACAAAAACACAGGTTGCAGTGTTTCAGCGAGTTAAAAAAAAAAAAAAGAATGAAAATAGGTGAATGAGTTAAGAGTTAAAGACCATGTTTTCACACATATAGTAGTGTCTGTTTGGATGTCTAAATCCCTGTCTGGGATTTGTGAATCTGTGTTTCAGCTATGTTCCACTTCTCCCTCTAAATGCTTACAATGATAATGTTGCCAGTAGGGGTGTGCCTTATCGTATCGTTTATATCATATCGTGATAATTCTGGTCATCATTTTTGACATCTGAAGAAAATGTAATATCGTGCCATCATGTGACTTGTGCATCACAACATTGGAACTCCACGGAAAGAATGAACAAGGGAACATAGCAGATGAAAGAGCAGGTAGTATGGAACTTCAAACTTCCAAAAACAGTGTCTATTAAAATAATCCAAACTAGAAAAGCAATTGAAATTTGATTAAAATTTGCAGAGGATTTAATTTGTTATATGCTGTGTTTTACTGTGGCTGTACTGCAATATTTCTCTAAATATTCTTTCATCTCTACAGTTTCTCTGCAGTACAGAGCATTTGTACAGTTTTTCAGTACAGATACTCTAAAACTGGCATTATTAAAGACATACAAAGTAACTTTTAGATCTTACAGATGCGGGCATGAAAAAGTTCCTCCTTTTTCTGCCAGAAGTGGTGCAGTAATAGTGCACTATTACGGCTGAAAGATTTTTCCCGCGAGTACGTCATCATGAACGGTGTCCAAACTTGGTGTGTGGAAACGTCCTTGTTCCGGGCGTTCATTTATGCTCTGAAATCGTTTCCCCTGGGCTCGCAGGCGTTTCTCTGTGTGATTGAATCAGCAGACAAGTCGCTGGTAAGTGGCTGGTAAGTGGCTGGCAGTCGGCTGAAAAGGGAACTTTTTCATGCCCAGATCTGTAAAAATCTGCGTTTCTGACTCATTTTGATGTCACACCAACATTCCTTATGCGCATTTTGAGCCGTGACTGCCCAGCGGCATCCCGAGGCTCAGACACAGCAGTATGTAAGTTTTCTATCCAGGACGGGGCCGTGATGTTGCAGCTGACTATTAGTTGCGCACTGCGTCAGTTACTAGCAAATTGATATGAACCAGATATCAACACTGAGGGTGTTTTGAACGCGCATCATGTCGGATCGTAAAGAAACGGAAGGAAACATTACCGGAGGAAGAGAAAAAAAGAGAAAGAGGAAGGGACAAAACAAGAGTCAAGAAAAGCCGTTGAAAGGGGGCGCATCACTGTAAAAACTGCTAAAAGTTCCGTTGTGTCTTTCAAAAAAAAAAAAAAAAAACATCTAAAACTTGGGATCAGACAATATGAAAAAATATAACCTGATATACAGTATATATACATTTTTTTTTTTTCAAATATATATGTTGTTGTTTTTTTGGGGGGGGGGGGTTGCCATATGGTCCAGCCCTAGTTCACATATAAAATCTAGCATGTTCACAAGCTTGATTTACCATAACTTTCCATGGTCACCTGGAAAAAAAGATTAAATGTTTTTCCCCAAATTTATGATAATGAATCTTGCAGATGGTGGCATATTTCCCCGAATAAAAAGATGCTTGAAATGGTAATGGAACCACAAGAATAATCTGAGGTTTGTTACATAGCAAAATAGATGTTGTTCAGACAACATACAGTCCTTTGAAGTGATGCTGTAATTTTACGATGAGTCACAATCAGGTCATTTGACACAAAGGTCAATTAATGCTGTGAAATCAAAGTTTCATAAATGTCATTCTTCCTAAATTGGATGCATCGATTACTATCTCTTTCTGATCCCGCTCTTCAGCTGGATAATTGCTGTCACTCTCCTGGTTTATTCTTTTAATAGTTCCCTGATCTCAACAGGCAGTTCAAAAAGATAAATAAATGCATTAATTACTGTAAGTATGGTGATGATAATAAAAGCAAGTTAAAGTGTATATGTTCTGTTTGTGTGCAAAAGAGGCAATGAAGTACCTTTTGACAATAAGTGGTGGACCTTCAAAATACAGCTGAGAAGGAATTAGATAAATGCTTTTAAGATAAAATGACAAACACAAAATGGCTCACCCCACTTTATTTGGAGTTTTTCTTTATCATCCTCTCCTATTAACAGATATCCTCCCTTCCATCAAATCAGCATAATTAAAATGTGAAAAACAAAGCTTCTGTTTGCATGCAGGACTATGTTCACAGCTTTGTGCTTGTTAAATATACATAATGAAACAAATCTGATTGTTAATATTAAGTAATCTCCTTTGGCTTGCCTAGCTAAGTCTGCTAAATGTTATCTAATGCAAATTGAATCGGAGAGTGGTACGACAGATATGGAGGCTTGCTCTGCTAATTAGATTACCGGGACACACAGTACAATGATTGGCTGAGATGATAATGGATAATGTTCAGTTTAAGTATTAAGCTGCAGATACAACAAGCCAAAAGAATTACAAATTTGTCTGTTAACAGCTACTTTTGATTAGTTTTTGCATTTCTTGCACCTCTTTGTCTGTTTGCAAAATAACAAAAAAAAAATACTGAACATATTTGGATGATTCCCTAAAAATTTGGGAGAAATTTTTAGAGAATGTTGATAATGGTACAAAGAAGAACTAACTTACGTTTGGTGTTGATCCAAATCACAATTTGGACCCAGGGATTTATTAAGGATTTTTGTCATTGTGAGATAGAGCCACATGGGGGAGCAGCTTGCCAGAGATCTCCACTCATCATTTGAAACTACACTATGCTCGAACCCGTTTGCTCTGGCTTGCTTAACTCTGCCTTGATCGTATGAACCAGAAGATTTGCCAGCATTATTTTGAGCATGTGACCACACCAACCAAAGCCTTGTTACTGTACATCGACACGGCTCAAGCTGCTCCCGGGATTTTCGAAGAGACTGCTTTGTTAATCTGTCAATGCCAGTTTCAATAGCATCTTAAACCAAAGGTTTTCAGATGGATTTTGCAAGCAATTCTCATGATTTTGGACTGAAGGAAAGCATCAGATTAGGATGAAATTTGGCTGGCCTCTCGGATGACATTGGCAGAATAATAATTAAGAAAAACAAACATGCTACGCATTACTAATGCATCGAGAACTTGCACAATGTACGCACATGAACACCTCTCACTGAAATAAGACTAACGGTGTGTTCAGACCAAACGCCATTTGGGCGTCAAAGGCGTCAGGTTTACATGCAAAGTCAATGGCCGACGCGCGTTGAGGAGGTGGCAAAAACCCTGCGGCGCATTTCGCACGTAGGGCGCGGCGCGTCTAGGCACGTTACGCACGTTTTGCATATCAAGTTTTGATAATTTGAACATTTGACGCCCGTTACGCGCGTCAAGGGCGGCAGATGCCAGAGTTGGAAAATCTGAACTTTGGCGTCTTGACGCGGGGCGTCGACCAATCAGAGCGACTCAATGTCATGGCGCAGACACACATTTTCTGACAGGATGGGAAACACCGAGAAGAACCAGGGGAATCTCCTCTCTCTCTGAAGTTAGAAGAGAATAAACTGTGATCTGCATCCAGTCCCAGTTTCTGATAACCTGACTCTGCCAGATGGTTTTGCTCTCACATATCCATTTGGGAGTCATTCATTAGAGTAGTTCTGGAAAGGGGAGAAAATACTGGTTAGCTGATTGGATAAGGCATTTGCCAAATCAACCAATCAGATCAACGAAGCATATAACATACTAACAGAGCGACAACGAAAACATAATCACAAGCCAGGCTACTCTTGGTGCTGCTGGCAATGGCTCTTTAGCTTAGCAAACAAGAAACATGTCGGCAGTAATTCCAATAAAACTTGAGCGATAGCCACAGTGATGCTAGTTTCATCTGCTGAAGCTGCCATATTGTTCAGACTGAACTGTTGTTTCTCGTTGCGTCACACCTCAACCCGCCTCAAAGCCTAGCTGATTGGACGTTCGTTTGGTGACCAAATCAACTTTTCAACCAAATCAAAACGTTGTTTCAACGTTTTCAACGGATGGACATAATGTCTTTTCAACGTCTTTTCAACCAAATTTTGCTCGGTGGGGATGGAATCGTTTCATTCAGCGGAGTCGCGCTGAAGTTCAGATCTGAGATAACTGGTGACATTTTTAAAACCTAAAAATGATCTAGTTTACATCCATGAGCACAAGATCAGCAGAAGACGGCGACAAAAGTTTCTTCAACTTTCATTTGTCGTGTCACAAGCCTCTATGTGCACGTCTGCCTCAACGAGAGCTGAATTTCACGTGCACGAATGGCTGGAATAAGTGAGCAATTTTCGCCTCATCGCGCACGTTACATAGGAGATGAATGGAGAAGGAGCGACGTTGCCTCCTGTGTGTCAAACTTTACACTCCTTACTCCTGAACGTCGCTCACTCATCAGGGCATGCACTGCTGTCTTATGAGAAAACACATCTTTTTGACATGTTTTTCTTGTTCTTGAATACAAATATTTTTCAAAATATTTGTTTGAAATAAGCATTCGTAAAAAAACAAAAAAACACGTGATTTGTGCCATTCCAAATACCATATTCAGGTTCGGCTCCACCCCTATACGTACAGGTATGCATATACATATACATAGTCAAGTACTTGTAAACACCTACTCATTCCACATGTCTATATAGTGTGCAGACATATTTCCAAATACCCCACCCCTTTTCTTTCCATTTACTGTTCACACTTACTGAAAGATGTGTACAACAGGAGCAGTTTTCTTTCATTGAATATGATGACTAGGTTTTATCCATGGTTTCCATTTTGCCCTGCAAGAAACCCCAATAGATCCCATCAATTGATTAACATGAAGACTTCTTGCAGAAGCTTCATGCAAAATTATGCTGAGCTAATGGTGTGAGAGTTCTGTGCTTGTGTGAGCAAA
Organism: Atherinomorus stipes; assembly: GCA_023101725.1. Lineage (NCBI taxonomy): Eukaryota > Metazoa > Chordata > Actinopteri > Atheriniformes > Atherinidae > Atherinomorus > Atherinomorus stipes. Next base: position 83,883 of record JALJCO010013897.1, on the reverse strand, counting down.
TCCTACTTTGAAACTGTCATTATGAAGGAATTTTCTAAAGTGGTCTGAAGATTCAGACTTAGATTTAGGCTTCAGTTAAGAACTGGGTTTAGGTTAACATTGTGTCAATGACTGTTCTTGAAAAGAGAGAAATATGTGTGTCTTTGTGTGACGTGTAACGCATGTAGCGTTGTGTGTTTTAATCCATCAATTCAAATCCCCTAAGTTGCACACTTATCAACTCCTCTGCCCTTCCAGTTAATTTGCATTATCCACTTGTTTTAGCCTGTTTTACTCACTCTTTATTTCACTCCCGCAGAGACCAACCCACACACACACACACACACGCACACTTGCCGAAAGGAAAAAGTATTCATGTTGTCTGTGCTTCTTACAGGCATCATTATAAACTAATCAACAGTCAGTTGCTTCATACACATTTTCATAATACAGTAGATGAGAGAACTTCAATAGATGATTTTTAAGAATGGAAAATATGGTGTAATGAGAATTAAACTGCAGACAGTTATACATTTTCATCTAAGAAACACAAGTCCAGTCTCAACTCACAACATGTAAAGAGGCTCATAAACCAAACTGTCAGTCAGCCTTCACAAATGTCTAGAGCATCACTGTCTGTCTCTTGTACTGTATATAGGGGATTATCACGCTTCCGCGTTCCGGTTTCCGGAAGTTGAAACATCTGAAGCTTCCTCTTCCGGGCCAGGAATGGCTCAATGTTGCTGCTCTGTTCCATTGTGTACATCTAATAAACAACGCCAGCCGTACCTAAGTTTTCATGGATTCCCGACTGAAAAGACACTAAGGAAGAAGTGGATGAAAGCGATTTGTCGGAGTGAAGGACCGAAATTTAAAATAAAACAAGGTTGCACGTATGTATGTAGTCGGCACTTCAATGATGCAGACTACACTACAGCTAGCGTTAGCAAGCTCGCGTTAGCTGACGTTACCAACTTTTCGCTTGTGAAAACATACAAGCGTCTGAAAACTGGGTCTGTACCCTCCCGTTTCCAGTGGAACAACTGGGGACTGCCAAAAAAAAGGAGACGCTTTCAGATGCTTGTGTGTTTTCAGCCGCACAAAGTTAGGCACGTCTACGAGCTGGCTAATGCTAGCCTGCCAACACGACTGTGCAGACTGCCGGCTACAAACAAACGTGTGTCGTTTTATTATAAAGTTCGGTCCTTCACTGCGGCGAATCGGTCGTTTTAATCCACTTCTTCCTTAGCATCACTTCAGTCTGGAATGAAAACTTGGCATTGGTGTTTATCCGATTAACAAAGTTTAACAGAGTAGTAGTCGGCGGACTCCTGTTAGCAGGTTAGCATTAGCCAGCTCGATAACGTGCCTAACTTTGTGCGGCTGAAAACACACAAGCATCTGAAAGCGTCTCCTTTCTTGGCAGTACCCAGTTGTTCCACTGGAAACGGGGGGGTACAGACCCGATTTTCAGATGTTTGTGTGTTTTAAGACGCACAATGTTAAGCACGTCAGTAAACGCTAGCTGGCTAATGCTAGCATGCTGTGAAGTGCCGGTGTTGTGCCCCACCGGCGACAAACAAACGTGTGTTTTATTATAAAGTTCGGCCCTTCACCGCGGCGAATCGATCGCTTTGATCCACTTCTTCCTTAGTATCATTTCAGTCTAGAATGAAAACTTGAGTATGTTCGGAGTTTATCCGATTTAAACAGTATAACAGAGCAGGAACGGCTGTCGTTAACATGGCCCGGAAGAGGAAATGCCAAAATCCGGGAACTTCCGGTAAGCGTGATAATCCCCTATTGGTGCTAACTCGTTGCAACCCAACATCTTTTTCAGCAGATTGAATTTGCATTAACTTTGTCACTGAAAGAAACTACTACTCTGATAGGCTCTTTAGCATATTCAATTAATTGTGTAATAAGACCAACCCCAAGTCCAAAAAGAGTTGAAACGCTGTATAAAATATAAATAAAACAATGCAAAGATTCTCTTAATGCCCTTAGAAAAATAGTGAAAGTTTTTCCAGGATTGTAAAAGTTTTCACTGTGATAACATTGCACCGTTTCCACAGAGACCGTTTATTTAAAGGGGAAGTTGTTTTTTTTTCAATCAGGACCTATTTTGTAGCATGAAATGCATTCATTTACTCAACCAGCCAGTTTTGGTGCAACTTGAATTCCTTTGGGAGATATTTAGATCCATCATTTCACCGATGTTTTGCTGCAAGACATTAGTCGAGCCCCCCTTGAGCTCGAAGTGGCTTTTTTGTGGTTATTTGTCCTTATTTACAGACATTTTTACTGCGGGGGCTTTGATGACATCACTATCATGCAACACCATAACAAGTAAATGTCTGTAAATAAGGACGAATCACCACAAAAAAGCTGCTTTGAGCTCACAGGGGGGTCCGACTAATATTTCGTAACAAAACATTGGTGAAATGAAGGAGTTTGTGGCAGATGATGCCTTATTTAGAGGCTGCGCGCAGTTGCCCGCATCACTTCCATTATATTGGACATACGCTGATCTCGAGTGGATCTAAATATCTCCTGAAGGAATTCAAGTTGCACCAAAACTGTCTGAGTGAATAAATGAACGTATTTCATGCTAGAAAAATAGGTCCAGGTTGAAAAAAACCAAACTTCCCCTTTAACGGTACAGTGTGTACGAATCAATGACAACTAGTGGTAAAGATGGATATTTGAAAGAAAAGATGTTGTCTTTCAAAATGACTTCATATTCCAAGCACTGTTATGAATGTACGGTGGCCTTTAGTGGCAAACATTTTCTGAGACATAAAGATGTTATCATCTGTGAGGGGATCCAGTGGTCTCAGGTGTAGCTGTGACTGTACTATAAGGAACTACTTTGTATGTCTTTTAAAGCATTACTGATCCCAAACAGAGCTCTAACTCCTATTAAACAAAGCTGGACAGCAGTTTTAAAGTTCAGAGGGTTTTCACATCACACAAATTGTTTTGTCCATTCAGGGACACCACAGTAAAAACGGTGGAACAAATATGGCAGCCTCCATGTATGTGCACCCCAGCAAGTAGATATAAATGACTCATTCTAAGAAAATAAACACAAAACAGTTATTCTAGTGCAGCGATTATACATCAGTAGAAACACAGTTTTGAATTATATATCACATTTTTTGGCCATTGACCTTTGATTTTTTTACACACTTTACCTTTAAGGTAACAAAGGCCAAGATATGGAGCAAACCTTAAATACTTAAAGTTAGGTATTTTGTGTAACTGGTCCCTGTAACTGAAACACATTAGTGGAAAACGCAGACTTCTAATTACCAGTGCATTATGTCAGTGACATAGCCTTGAATATCATTTGTCATTTACTATGCTAAATCGTTAGCATGGTGCATTAAAGTAAATGATGCATAAGTTACACAGGGATTATTCTGATGCCACTCGACCAAAGCAAATAAAAAATGAAACACAACAACAAAGACAGTTGTTTGTTTAAACCAGCAGAGTGTTTATAGTTCTGTCTGCCAAAGAAAAGCCTCTGGACCTAACGTCAGTGATAATCAATGTCTGCAAGCATAGCTAATTTATCAGACATGGCCTCATGCTTTTATAGCTGCTGTTTGTGCTCCACGTCTTAAGTCTCTCCTGTCTGCCCAGGGGAGACTGAGATTTCATATTTGTCACACGATGTTGAAACCTGTCTGATATCTTGAACTCATCACCACAGGTGAGTCTCTGCCACTCAATCAAAGACAGATTCTTGACCCCTTTTATCCTCTTCATAACTCCTTCCATCTTTTGAATAACAACATCAATCTGTCCTTTCTCTCAAACAACTCTCCTTCTATTCCTCTTCACTTTTTCCAATGCAGAGTGCTGCAGTGTTTCCCACACAGACAGACACTATCGTAACCCATGTGTCTTTCCTCAACACATTAATGGAGAGTCTGACAGCACCAAGCGCAAGGAATAACTGCACTTTCTGGGGTCTTAAACCAGCTGTCAATTACAAATACAAAGACCTTAAGCTCAAAGTCCTACACACAACTTCTGTCTTGCTCTCATTCTTTTATTGATTTGTGAAAAGACCTGCACACCATATTTTACTGTCTAAAAGAGTAAATAATATTCAGATATTCAGATCAGATTCCACACAGATCTGTGTCAAACTGGACCTACCTCAGTGAGGTGAGGGTTGGGGTTGAATCCACACTGGTTGCAGACGGTGGCCTTACACTGGGTGCAGGTGTTGTAGTTGGGTACAGCCGGTGGGTTGGACAGCTCTGTAGTGGTGCACACTGGGCAAAGTTTGCTGCTTGGCATGGGTGCGATCTGTGGCACCGAGTAGGGCGAGGTGGGCGTCACGCCGCGGTCAGGAGATACAGAAGGAGATCGGCCCGTTCGAGAGCCACCCGACCCAGTGAAGTCGACTTGGAGGTTTCGACGGGAGGCGTGCTGACCAGGACTTTGGCCTCCATGGCCTCCTATGCTGGACCCAGCTGGACCATGACCCATCCCATGGCCAGACCCCTGGCTGGACTGCATGTGTCGGGGGGAGGTTGGGCTGTCGTGAGCGGCAAGGCGGTAGGGCTCGTTGGCTCTGGACCCTATTCCTCCACCAGTGCCCATGCCTGCTCCCATTCCCCCCATGCCTCCTCCTCCCATTCCTCCCATTCCACCCATTCCTCCTCCTCCCATTCCTCCTCCCATTCCTCCCATTCCTCCTCCCATTCCACCCATTCCGCCTCCCATTCCTCCTCCCATCCCTCCTCCCATTCCTCCTCCTCCCATCCCTCCTTGTTGCATGCCGGGCTTGGGACTACCCATCTGACCCATCGGAGCCCTGGAAGAGAGACAAAACAAGAGAAAAGATATGTTTTAAAATTAGGTGACAATTAAAAGTGAGTTCAGTTAATAGCGTGATTGCTGATAACTGTTTGCGTGGATGAGGAGACCGTCATTTCTTGTGCTATAAATGATGTGACAGAGAGAAGATTGTAGAAATGCTGAGTTGCCATCTCTCTTATATGCTCCCTGATTGATCAGTTTCATAATAAAACCCAGAAAAAAACATTTGTTTGGCTTGGAACTCATTCTATAAGGGTTTTCTTGATACAAAAATAATTCAATCCACAAACCTTTAAAACTTCATTCAAATCTACTGGTAATAACATGAATCATGGAAGCACCGTCAGCACTGTCAGCAGTAGTGAAGTTGTTTAACTGCAAGTGATTGTCACCAGTTGTTTGAAAAACTACCCTACTGTGATAAGATACTTACAACAGTAACTTGAGGCACATATGGCATTTTTTGTTTTCTGCACTTAGAGCATACTGTATATTTGGGTATCTGAAGTGATTGCCAATTCAAAAGCTCAGCAAAAATGCAACCCTGAGATTGAGATTTCAGGATGAAATAATGTCACTGAGGTTTTCCAGCCTGCTTCAGTATCTCCACCTATGTTCAGCTTCAGATGATATGGCATTCCCTGTGCCGTGGAAGTGGGAAGATGATTGCTTTTCCTTTATGCATCGCTATTAATATCAAATCTAGTCATTAATAACATAATTCACTTAAAGAATTGTAATGGAATGAACTAATAATGCTCTAGCAGTACTCTGTTTAATGTTTTATATGCCGACGAGGGGATCCAACAACTAATTGACTTTCTCTAATTTTTCACCAGATCGAAGATGGAAATGACTATTTCCAGTTTTCCACTGACGACACCATCAATACACCACCAGTGACTGTTAGAAAGACAAACACTGGTGAAAGATTGGCCACTTTTCACAGTTTATAGAGCCAATATGTGGCAGAGGAATTACAATTTGAGTTCTCAGAGGTGTTATTTACCAGCCAACAGTCAATTCTGCACCTTTTACCAACTTGGACCAGTTCGTTTCATCTCAAATAAGATTGCTGTTTTAAAAAGTGGCCTTTAACGGCATTATTTGAGAATCAGTTTGGCATGCGTCTGAGCTCTTAGACTGTTTACAGCATGCCTGTTCGTACTGCAATAAAGTTCTCCAAGAACTCATGAGGAGTACACGTCTGGAAAGGGACGACCCTGAGGATGAGACGCTATGGAGTCTCCACACAGCTGAAATGATTAACTTGAATAAAGAAGTAAATTAATGTTAGAAAAATGAGCTGCTGTTCTGTATCTGTATTTTATTTAGGGGGGAAAAGTGTGTCACAGACATTTCTTGAAGGCCTCAGGAAACTGGGTTTGCTTGTGAAAAAAAAAAAACTAGCATGGTATGTCTTGTTAATAATTCTATGCTATAGCTATTATTTTGTGGTGTTGAAGACTACATTTAAAATAGCAGTGAGCTGCAATCTTCCCCTCAATTTTGGAGGTAGTCCTGGATTTGACTGTCTGGAGAAAGGTGTGAATGGCACATTCCCTTATTTTTACTTCCTATGCCCATCATAGAATGACAAAAATGCTTTTTTGCCTGTGAAAGAGATTCATGATTTCCAGAATAATTCCAGTTATTGAGTCATTTAGTTTGTCGACCTCTGTCTGAAGTAAAGCCACAAAAATCTGCTCAGAATGTCAAATCAGAAATCCTCTACTGTTACCATCGGTGTCTGCCTATGTGTTGAGAAAATGGACTTGCAACCATTATTTAGTGATTTGAAACCAACTGTCTGAAAAACCAATTTGGAAAGAATTCAAACTATCTGAAATCTGTTAGGATCTCAAAAGGTGTACAGAGAGTGCATGTTTACATTTACAGAAAAACAAATATGGATACCTTTTGGTTTTTTTTCCCTAGCAATAAAACAATTTATTAAGTAGCACCGGTTGAAAATTCTGCAGAAAAAAACAACTGATCTTTTTAAATTATTTTATTAAATGCTATTTTAAATAAATGAGCACTACATCAGAATTAAGCTTATAATGGTCATTTTAACTCATTTAATTATCTCCACACTGACAGACAGTCAGCAACAGAACCTACATTAAAACCTGAAAATAATTACTGAATCATGCTGGAGACTGCTGAAAGCCACAAATGGAAATCTGATTGTTGACAGACAGATTAAAATTAAGCTTCCAGGATTTTGTAAGACTGGTCAAGAGCACACATGCTTACACAGTAGTTAAAATATGGTGCGATGAATAATATGATGTGTTTAAGAAATACATTTTGTAAGTTGAACATCATAATACTGTATATGCCTCATAATTGATTGAATTGATTGAGGTAGAATCATGTGTCATACAAGCACTAGTCTCATTTTTCCTTTTGCTGAGATGTAGAAAGGAGACTAATCTGAGAACTCAGTGAGCAGTGACAGACAGAACCACATATATCTCTCACTGAGATAAAACTGAAATATGGGTTTGACGAAAGGGTATCAGATTGAGAACAGCACAATGTGCCTCATGCAAGAAGCATTCGTACGAACAAATTTGTTCTTAAATGGTTCGTACGAGTGATTTCGGAGAAAATGCCGCATTCACCAATTTTCTTGTATTTCCAATCTTCTGTCAGGCACGAACAAATTTTACGAGTGCTCCAGACTTGACGTAGGAGTGTTGCGCAATCAGTCTGCTGTTATCCAAACCTGGTTTTTCAATAAAGGACTGTATTAATCGTTACTTAGAAGCTATTGCTTATATTAAAATCCAATATAAACTTGACTACTTATGTAGGCTATCACTCTGCAATTATAAATTATACTTTCATGTACAAACTGAGCAACTATCGGACATTTCACTTGCAGCCGGCATGTCGGTGAGGGGGGCGATGGTTTAATTTGTTGTCATTTCATTAATAGAAAGTAGGGCTGGACAATTATGGAAAAAATGATAATCACAATTATTTTGACTGATATTGAAATTACGATTAATATACACGATTATTCATTGATTTTATAAAGTGTTTATTGAACCACATAACTCAACTTGAAATATAACTTTTTTTTTTAATTAAACCGAAAATAAATTAGAAACAAGTAAAGGAGTAATATAAGAATATTATTCAAAATAATAATAGCAATAAAAACAAATACTAAGTCTACATGCATTCATGTTCTATACTCCTGCAGTTTGCTTCCTGTAACTCCACCAGTCTGTTCACTTCAGGATTAATTGTTTTTCTTCGATTACAGTGTTTTTATGATTGTGAAAAGGCGAAATTGAAATCACGATTAAAATTCGATTAATTGTCCAGCCCTAATAGAAAGTGCAGTCAGTGAGCTCCAAGTGAGATCAAGCTGCTTTAAAATTCATAAAACATCTCAAACAGAGAATTATGGAAAGTTCAGAAGGGAGGTTTAGCAACAGTCGCTGCAACTCTTCTAATGGTCAGACATGTAGTCAGTTCATGATGCCTCAGTTTTGTTATAAAATGTGGAATGTTTGGGTCTGAATTTGTCAAATTAGTGTTTCACATTTTTATGTGATTTGTTTGAGAGGGATGGAGAGGCTGATAAAAGGATGACAGACATGGTCCAGCTACACGTCGGCTTTTTATCCGGCTGCCCCATCTAGAACTGCCCCAACCAGTTTCTAATGTTCCTTTCACATCATCTCCTACTCACCCCGGCCCTCATTGGGCCAACACCACACTACCACAGTTTTGTTTGTTCACATAACAGTTGAGGGCAATTCTGGCCGTCTTCAGCTGCCATGTTCAGTGTGAGTGAGGTCGTCATATAAGTTTCGTAAAGTCATTTATTTGTGACACACACACATTGAACTGCTTATTACAAGCAAAAAAAAATTAAAAAAAATCTTGGCCACTCTTAAAATAAGTTTTAAAAAAAAAAAATGTTTTTTTTGCCTGTAATAAGCAATAAATAAATAAATAAATAAATTCTGCCAATGGAACAAGTAAAATTTTCTTGATATGATTTCTTGAAATAAAATGCATTGTCATAAAATAAGTTTCTGTATCTCACTGAAATGTTTTTTTTTAGGTGATTTTGTCTTATTTTGAGTGTGATGAGATTTTTTGACCAGAAATGAGAAAAATATACTTGGTAAGATTTGAGTTTTTGCAGTGTATTGGTGAAATTAAGGAGGTTGCTGCAGATAATATCTTATATAGAGGTCCATTCATTCTGCACCCTTCACGTTCATTATGCAGATCAACGACTAATCTAAATACAGTTGCATCCAATGGAGTCACAGTGATGCAGAAATGTTGCTGGTGAGTAAATGCACATAAATTCCTAGAAATAGGTCCAGGTTGAAAGAAATAAAAGTTATTTTTTAAAAACCCTTGGCCACCCTGATATTTTCTCTGGCCACCCTGTGGCCACCCCTAAAAAAATTCTCTGCAAGCGCCCCTGATTACAGTAAAAGGAGATTTTGCAGAATGCTGCAAGAGTACCTGTGCTGTTTTGGTTGATGGAAACTCATTTCCATCATATACTGCACCTCTTGGCCTCCATCAGTAGGCTAGTTTTCAAGGACTGTGTTGCTTTTGTTAGATATCTATACCATTTTTAGATCAAATAAGTTTTATTTTTACTTCTGTAACAGTGCAACCAACAGACACGGCACTTACAGCTCTGTGATTTATTCTCCACTGCTCTGCTTTTACCTCCTTTAATTCTGCTGCTCAGATCTCTCAGTCAGGGGCGGTAATTATGAACGCGCGCTCACTTACGCACAGGTGGAATTCATCATGTTTACGAGGATCATTTACGCAGTTATCTGAAGTTGAGAACATTTGTTGAATCTGATGTGGTGCACTCATAGGAGTCCACAGTCGGAGAAACTTACAAAAAAAATACGAATATGTTGTTGCATGAGGCCCAGTGTGTCTCATTTTTGTCTCAGCTGAGATCAGGAAATGAGACAAATATGAGAGACCTTAGAAAGCTTACACAGTGCTCACTGTGAGACGTATCTCTCAGGAGACACATTTGAGAAGAAAGAGAAAACCACTTTAGTCTCAATTAGTGCTAATTTATGTCTAGGAGACGCAAATGTGACATGAACGAGATCTCTTCTTCAGTTTTGCTTTGCTATGGGGACGCAGGCTATCTCACATACAAACATAAGGTTTATATCTACAGTGTAAATATATACAGTATTTATTTCTGTAAAAAAAAAAAAAAACAGCTCTAGATATATTTTGAAATCTCTATCAAGTTTTCTTTTCCCATCATTGTTGACTTTTCACTCCTATTATCTATATAATTTCAGGCTGCACTTACAATGACCTTTCTCCTTTGGTGTGATCTTTTTTCTTTTTGTTGATTCTCTTCTTTCTCTCATTTAATCTAATAATTTTAGCCCATGAAAGCGAATTAAATCCTTAGTGACCCTGTTTGTCTTTCTTATACCAAGTATACCGGTAAACAGAAAAGAACTGACTCGAAAGCATTCGTAGCTGCTTACTGTAATTAAGTAAACCGTACAATTTAGCATTCCTGTTGAATTCAATAAAAAGCAGCATGTGATCCATTAGATTTCTGACTTGTCGATATATATACATATATAAATATATGTATATATATATATATATATATATATATATATATATATACACACAGTATATACATGCATATTCTACTTTTTAAAACTATATGTTTAAAAGGATTTCCACTTTTTTCAGTGTTTCATTCTGGCTGAAAAAGTTTAGTTGAGCATCAAAAGTGCAACATTTAAAGACCTACAAGTAGCTTTGCAGGGGAAGTCTAATATAATCAAAAGTACTAGTTTTTCTTATGTAAGCTGCAAACACTGAGAGTCCAACAAATAAGCAATAATTGTGTCCACAGTCCAATACACACTAGAGTTTGTGTCCGTGTATAAAGTCATTTAAGCTAAAATTACCCTGAAGAGATGGTGAAGGAGTGAATGGAAACTTAAAGGTGACAGAGAAACTAATGATGGGACATTAAAAAAAAAGATGGTTCTTAATTTGTTGTCTTATAATCAAAAATACACAACAACATATTAAAGGGACTAGAGGCAGGAATTAAAAAAAAACAAACATGCATGTCCATTTTTTTTAATACTGATGGGTGATGAAGCGCTAAATACCAAAACTAACGTTTTCACCCATGTTTCTCTCCATTGCCTTGAACGGCCTGTGTGCTGCAAAATGCGCTGCAATTCGGTGTCCGAATTTCCCGCGCTGCCCTGCGGACGTGACGTCAAATGACGCTACATCCGCAGTTTTGATACAGGAAGAAGACCGTCGCATTAAATTCAAACACTGTAAGCGATAGTTATGGATTCTTCTGCCGTCAGCAATCGATCCAGACACTAAAAGACACTAAAAAGTGTAACTACACTGAAAAAAAATTATACTTTGGATCAACCAAAAAAAAATTGCTGTAATCTGTTACAGCTAAATTTATTAGTTTTTCTCAAACTAAATTTATGATTTTGTTGAACCTATAAATTTTGATTTAATGGAAATACATCTTTTACCTTAAAACAAAGAAATTGATTTGATGCAAAGTAAAAATATAATTCATGACGAAGAAACTTTTTTTTTACTTTGCTACAACTTAAATTTCCATCTTCAAATAAACTAATTTAATTGCTGTAATTCTGTTACAGCTAAATTTATCAGTTTTACTCAAAGTAAAAATATATTTCATAACAAAGACACACTTCTTTTCACTTTGTTTCAACTTAATTTTTCATCTTGGAATAGTCATTTTCTGTACTGCTTATCCAGTTCAGGGTCGCGGGGGTTGCTGGAGCCTATCCCAGCTATTATCAGGCGAGAGGCAGGGTACACCCTGGACAGGTTGCCAGTCTGTTGCAGGGCAAACACAGAGAGACAGACAACCATTCATGCTCACATTCATTCCTAGGGGCAATTTAGAGTGACCAATTAACCTAACATGCATGTCTTTGGACGGTGGGAGGAAGCCGGAGTACCCGGAGAGAACCCACGCATACACGGGGAGAACATGCAAACTCCACACAGGAAGGCCACAGTTGGAATTGTTTGAACCCCCTCCCCAGCCGGGAATTGAACCAGTGACCTTCTTACTGTGAGGCTGCGGTGCCAACCACCACGCCACCGTGCAGCCCGTAAATCAAATAAAATTTTATTCACTGGAAAATGTATATTTTACCTTAAAGCAACCTTTACCAATCTTGCATTTCAGAAAGCACAGCAAGATAATTTGAATATAAACAGTCCCGCCTCACTTCTAAGACACACCCCCTTATTCCCTCTGCCTCCCAATGCAGAAGCAAAGGTCTGACAGGCAGGTCCGTTGGACAATCCTAGAGGTGCACCCCACTTCAAGGATTGGTTGGAGTTTTCATTCAATATTTAGAGATTGGAATAATATTTTATATTGATTAATGGTGGGTCTGTCTTGTATTTCAGAGTTCCATTACCTCATTCATAGCATTTACCCTGTTAGAAAAATAGTGTAAGAATGCAACATCGGTAAGGGTTGCTTTAAAACAAAGAAATTGCTTTGATACAAAGTAAAAATGTAATTAATCACAAAGAAACCTTTTTTTTCCCACTTTGTTACAACTTAGATTTTCATCTTGGAATAATCTAATTGAATTGCTGTTATTCTGGAATGCTTTTATCTGTCTTGCCAACTTAAATATCTTATTTAGGACCAAGTAAACCTTTATTATTTACTTACTCAATACATTTGAAATGGTACTGAGTCAAAGTGGTACTCATTACATGTGTTGGTGACTGAACAATAACATTATTATCATTAGTGTCATGTTGGTTTCAAGCCACATATGTTTACAGAAGCCTGTGTGCGTTGGGAGTTTAACGCCTTGTACTATCCTTCACACTCATGGTGCAACTTTAACATCCAAACTGAACAGAATTTCTCAACAACTTCCTCTGAATATGAACAAAACAAAGACAGTGAACACATAACTCTAATTTATAGGATAACAATCATAAAAGGTTAAATTCCTGCTGAATTTGTATTTCCCATGAGCCTTTGTGGTCTGGAAATGTTGGGTTTAGAAAATAACCCCGCCCCCTTTGTAGTGCATGCACTCTAAAGCCGAAACAACTTAATACATTTACTTTGAGTAAAGGTAAAAACTTATTTCAGACGAGAGAATGTGATTTTTAAATTGATTTAATTCAAAAACATAAGATTTCATCACCAAAACCAAAATAATTAATTAAGATTAATGTAAAAGCTCTTTCACACCAGCTACAGCCAGAATTTTTTAAAAAAATTTTTAACAATGGTGCAACTTTAACATCCAAACTAAACCGAATGTCTAAACAGCCTCCTCTGAATGTGAACATAACAAAGGCAGTAAACACATAACTCAAATTTATAGGATAACAATAATAAAAGGTGAAACTCCTGCTGAATTTGTATTTCCCATGAGCCTTTGTGGTCCAGATATGTTGAGTTTTGAAAATAGCGGCGCCCCCTTTGTTGTTGATGAACTCTAAAGCTGAAACAACTTAAAAAATTTACTTTGAGTGGAAGTAAAAACTTATTTTGGACTAAAGAGTGTGATTTTGAAGTTGATTTAATTCAAAAACTTAAGATCTTATCACCAAACCAAAATAATTAAGTTAGATCAATGTAAATAAGTCTTTCATATCAACTACAGCCCAGATACTATTTTTACAGTGTATGAAGAAAAAGGTTATAGCTTCAGTTTGTGCACGCTCCCGTGACGGCTTGGCTCGTGGCTGCAGTTACCTGAAGTGCCAGCCGCGGCAGTCACGAGTTTTGTTTCTTAATCGTGCCTCAAGTCCCTTTCCACATTATGAGTACTTTCATGAACCCCAATTCTTCCCTTGTGGTAGCTGCGATAGGTTCCAGTCTCTCATATGCATTATATTACTGAGAGAAATTAGAGCAAAAGGAAATTCAGACTTTCTTGACAACATAATTGCTAAAATTGTGTCACAAATATACTCATGTTAACTCGTTTAACCCATAAGTTGTGTATTTTGGTGGGTCAAATCTGCAACTAAAGAAATAAACACTGTGCTATGACTCCGCATCCGACCTAACGCCACAACTAGACTGTCCGCCATTGCCGGGGGAGCCTTTCTGTACATGTGTAATTAGAACAGATGAGAATCAGACTTTTTTCTTATCAACATGGAGCAAATCTGGAAGGACTGTCACATTCCCAGTTGTTGGAACAGCAGAGGAAAACTTTCATTGTGGTAATTAGTGAATAAGAAGATCACGGACATTTATTTCATTAAGATTTCTGCTGTTTGTGAAAAAAGTGGACGGTGCTGCTCAGTCCACTGATGTCAGTGTGTTCGTATTGGAAGGAATATCGGACACAGAGAGCAGAGAAGGAATAACTTTCTGCCACGACGGAGAAAACACTGGATTTAATCCCCAGCAACAAAAACACGGTAAATTTTGATGAACGCTCATTAATCTGACACTTTATTTCACGTATCTATTTTGCTGAAAATGACGAACCGCATAACGTTATTAGCGGTATGCTAGCTAATGCTAACAGAGACAGCTGTGGTGTTGTTGTGAGTTAATGACTAATGTGGGAGATATTGTGAAATATAACGTTATTTGCTCTGATCAGGGAAAGGTTGAGTCCAGAAAATAAAAACAGTTCAGTCGCAAACACAAACGGATTATGAAGACAGTGTCCTGCAGCCTTTAGTCTCATTTGCAGGGCATGTGAAGGCTACGTGATCTGTAGCTACAGTCCTTAAACAATACCAAAAGCCAAATTTATGACAAAATGGTAAAGTAACGACCTTTGAAAGAGTTTAGTTTTTTTTTTTACTTTAATAAGTAATCATGAGATGTGCGTTTTATTCCAGTGTGGCTTGTCATTAAAGACAGTTTCCGGAGATGAATAATAGTTCAAATTAATGCTCCGATGTAAAAAATAAAAAATAAAGTCAGAATAACTGAGATCTCCGGATAACATACCTATAGGTTATCATGACCTTAGATGACTGTCCAACATTGTTAATCCAGATTATCACGCTGCTTTCCATGTTAACATATAGGAGGTAATTGGGACTCGTCCCCCCCCACAATGGCGGCGTTGCAAGATGGTGCAACACACAAAACGCTCGTCGGATTAGTTTATAACTTCTTGGAAGAAGATGGTTACCATTTTCTCACTGTTGATTCAGTAGAGATACAGACTAAAACCTAGTTCCCTGTCTATTGGGTGCTGACTCCAGACTTACAATTTGGTCCAACTCTCATCAATTGTTGTTCATGTTTTATTTTGTTTTTTAAGTATTTTTGTTTGTTTGTTTTTTTTTATCAAATGTTCTGTTGAATGTTTGCTGTTTAGTGGCAACAGAAACACACTAAAACAAAAATGCAATGGGAAATGAGCAGAAGAAAATTCGAGATGACAGAGCTGAGGATACATTTTTCTTTTTCAGAAAGATGCTATTGTTTTTATAATTGTTGTGAATAACTGAGGTTGACGTGACAACCCAAATAACAGAAGAGATTCTCTCTGTGTTTGTACACTTTGCTTCTGTGTTGCACTGCAGACATTTATCACTTTTACGCCAAGCCTTTATGACCCTAATATGCACATGCTTGCATAGCCAAAGTAATTTCAAACACTCCCATTATCATTCCCATTTTACTCTCTAATTGTGGAAGGAGAGAACAAATCATCTGCCAATTAAACATAAATGGCAATGATAGTCAGAGAAGAATACGGAGGGAGGAAAGTCAGAGACAGCTGACCTCACTGAGTTTTGGCAAATGTTTAAAGAGATGTCATTTTTGTGACGTCTCCCATTTTTCTCCAACTAACAGTCTTCATTTAGACTCTGTTATTTTCTTTTTCATTTTAAAACACAAATTATTAAATCATGAAATAATGACAAAAATTAAATCTTTCAGATAAATAATGTGATTCATTTTTTAGGTTTCCAATAAATGGTTGTTTATCTACCAGTAAGGTAAGGATATCATTTGTGCCTCATGTTGATTTGTACACGGAGGTTTAGTCATCAAGACAGAATAAATTTGGTTTTAATCCAGCAAAATAGAGAAAGTCAGGCTGTAAAACTCAAAGTGCAGGTGGTGGAAAGCTGAGAAAGATGACAAAAATCTGACCAGCCAAAAGAGACGAACATGAACAAACTAATGTCAAATGTCATAAAATAATACAAGGAATTACACAGATAATGTTTCTAGATGGTTTAACTTATTTAATTTAAATTGTCATTTTTGTTTCACATCTCAGAATTTATATTTGATTAAACTGACACATATCTGATTTCATAAGATTTGTTGCAGTTTTGTTGCAGGGCAAACATTTGGCCAGGATTTTAAGCCTTATTCCACTCTGATGACTCCAATCCCTATCCACCCCTAAACCTGCAGCATAGCAAGTCTATTTATGGTTTTGGTCGAACCAAACCAAGCATCTATTTCCTCTCTCTTTCTCCCTTTCCTCCTTTGCCTCCATTTCTTCCCAGTCTGAGGTGTTGACAGAATTGCTTCTGTACGGCCCATTTATTTCCATCTGCCTCTTCTCTCTCCATTATCTCCACCTCAGCTGCTATTATTTGTAATATTCATTTCTATTTCTTCTCTGTTACCTCTTTTCTCTTCCATTCTCATCATCCTGCACTTTCAATCAAGTTTCGAATGACAAATATTTGACTTTTGAAGTAAAGTTTGATAGAAAATTATTCATTTAGCTTTTCAAGAAATACAGCCTCATGGTACAAGCTGAAATTTACATACCCTCCCATTAAAGGATAAATTCACAATATTAGGTCAAATAACAAGAAACTGAAAAAGTAATCACAAATACATTTCTGTTGATATTTCTGTTGAACCAAAATTCAAAATCAATGTCATGATTTTGTCAAAATTACTTATTATTAGCCTACTTTTTTCAATTTCAACTTATTTTACTGACAGCTGATTTTTTTTCCATCTTTAACGGGAGTGTGTCTAAACTTTTGGCCCATACTGTATGTCATTTTTAAGGGTCAACAGATTTATTTACTTTAAGTATAGATTTTTTTCTTTCTTACTTGGTTTCCTGTGACACATAGAGTTCAGAAAGCTGTGATATTAGCTCAGATAGCTAGCTGTAAAATTCTTTTTTCATAACCCCAAAATTTTGCTAATTCTCTTCTCTTCAATGGTCTTGGGGCTTTTAGGGTGCAAGTCAAATAACCGATAAATATATCCAATATAGAATGAATGTGCATTTACATATTATAGCGAGTTATCTAACAAGCTGACTATCTACACTGAAAAAAATTATACTTTGGATCAACTTAAAAAACCTTGCTGTAATTTGTTACAACTAAATTCATTAGTTTGTCTCAAACTAGATTTATAATTTGGTTTGAACCATAAATTTTGATTTACTGGAAATATATATTTTACCTCAAAATAAAGAAATTACTTTGATACAAAGTAAAAAATATAATTCATAACAAAGAAACTTTTTTTTAACTTTGTTGCAACTTAATTTTTCATCTTGGTATAAACTAAACAAATTGCTGTAATTCCGTAACAGCCTTTTTTTCTCTCAAGTTAAAGTTCTGATTCAGGACAAAGTAAAATTTAACTTATATCTTACTCAATACATTATATTTAGTACCAAGCATAGGTGGTACGTAATGTATGAGTCTGACTGAGCAGCAACTTTAAAATCCCTGATGTCTTGTTGGTATTTAGCCACATATAAAAAAGGAATTTCATACGGGTTGGGAGTTTATCTCCATATATTATCCTTCACACTCGTGGTGCAACTTTAACATCCAAACTGAACCTAATTTCTAAATAATTTCCTCTGAATGTGAACATACAGTAACAAAGGGAGTAAAGCACATTACTCAAATTTATAGGATAACAATCATAAAAGGTAAAAATCCTGCTGAATTTGTATTTCCCATAAGCTTTTGTGGTCCAAATATGTTGAGATTGGAAAATAGCCACGCCCCCTTTGTTGTTCATGCATGCTGAAGCTGAAACAACTTAAAAAATTTACTTTGAATGAAAGTAAAAACTTATTTTGGACTAAATAGTGTGATTTTGAAGTTGATTTAACACAAAAACATTCGATTTAATCACCAAACCAAAATAATTTAGATCAACGTAAATAAGTCCTTAATGTCAACCTCAGCCCAGATTCTCTTTTTACAGTGTATCAAAGTGAAAAACCTGCATTTAGAGGGTCAGTTTAAAAGTCCAACATAAAAAGTCTCCAATCCAGTTTGGTGGATGTACTGTTAACACATCTCAATGTTAGCTCTTTTGGTGTGCAGGTCAGTTAACTACAGTAGTAGAGGTATCTAGCAGCTATAAGATGCTATTTTGACGAGGCTGGGCATAGAAGGGTACTGCTGACTACATAAAATACATTTTGGTTCGCATTTTGTCAGGTCAGTAACCGTAGCCAGTTAAGTTTCCACTGCAACCACTTTTCAGAAAAGGAAAGTTATTTGGTAATAGATGTGGTCGTAAGTAATCAAGAAAAGTTGGGAGAGCTCTAGGATATGGTGCATCACTTTGCAAGGTGGTGCAGTACAGATTTAAATTGTTTACTCATTTCTTGCTGCCTAATGAAAACGTTGTGAATAATTTTGACATGCACATCATTCTTCAGTGCACGGAGATCTCTTTTTTTAACCTCTGGCAGCTCATTTACTTTTCCATCATCATTGGGGTCAACTGCTTGAATTCCAAGAAAAGAAATAAAGGGGAATTTCGCTTTATTTGAACCTGGGGTCCGTTTTCATATGTCCTTTCAAATATGTGAGTGATGGAGAAAGGAAGATAGCTCCAGTATTTAGCCGGGCAGGCGGCCTACACACACCAAAACAAATGGCGATCACCAGTAATGTAATGTAGATACTTTCATTCATTTTTCCTAGTATGTTGTCGGACACTCGTTGAGACTATCCGAGCCCTTCATTGTGGACAAAAAGAAAATTTTTTGAGCAAACTTAGATGCAGGGAGGGGCGGTGATTAGCTCAGTTGGCTGAGCAGCCACCCCATGAACAGAGGCTACAGGTCCTCGGTGCAGTCGGCCCCGGCTCGATTCCCGGTCCAGGTCCCTTTGCTGCATGTCACTCCCCACTCTCTCTGCCCCTTTCCTGTCGCTATACACTGTCGCATGAAGGCCACTAGTGCCCAAAAAATCCTAAAAAAAAAAAAAAAAACTTACATGCGGGGGCCAGTTGCCCCATACTTATCTTTAGCTGGGCTGCTATGCTGCCTGCCCAGCTAAGTACCAGAGCTATCTTGAAAATACCTTTCTCCATCACTCACATATATAAAAGGACATATGAAAACGAACCCCAGGTTCAAAGAAAGCAAAATTACACTTTAAACAAAATAGGATGTTCTAAAACGTTTAATGAACATGTCAAAGTTATGCAAGAAGGTTTCATCATTCAGCAAATTATGAGTCAATTTAGATCTGTTATGCAACAGCAGAAGTTGAACAAGCCTTGAAAAGTGATGCTACCATTTCCCAGAGCTCTCCCAACTTTTCTTGATTACTACAACCCCACCTTTCTTATATAGTATTGCTTAGTTTTGTCTTATTCCCCTCTGCTGAGTGCAGGAAAGTCTTCCCTCCCTGACCTTGAGTCGGGTTGTTTTTTAGATCATCTCATTGTCTGAATCATTTCTTTGCTCACTTAAATGGTTTTTCTGGGTTTTTTAACCTCTTTCTTTAGTTCTTTAACAAAAACATGTCCATGCTCTTGTCTTGGCCCTTTGTTTATAATTTGTAAAGTGATGTGGATATCATTGGATGTTTTATTGCGGCAGCTATTGTAAGTGGATAATTAACATAAACCCTGTCAGGTATACTGCATGAAAACATGAAGCCAGTCCACAATTAGCAGCATTTGTGGTTTCTCTTGGGCCAGAGAGCTGATGGATTTGGCAGCTGATGCTCTTTTCTCTATCGTGCTCCTCTAACAGATGATTCACAACACAAGCACACCCTGCTAATTGCTGTTACTATGGGCGCCAGGTCTACTGGGTATATTCAGACAGGCCACTGAAAGCATGCAGAAGAGGAGGCAAAAACTAAATGAATGCACATAAATTTAAGCACAGGCATTCCCATCTAATGTTTTGTACACAGTTTGGATGCAGTATAAAGCTTTATTGATTCCCATGTGGCAACAGGGCCTTGCAGCAACGAAACATTTTTGCATGAAGCAACAACAAGAACTTGTGGAAAAAAAAAAAAAAATATATATATATATATATATATATATATATATATATATATATATATATATATATGTATTTATATATATACTGTATACAACCAAAGTTGCTTTCCTCTTACAGTGTGAAATTACAAACTTGGGTCTTTCATTAAAATAGTGACAAAAAGTGTCATTTGACCCACCCTTACGTAAGGCATAATGTATGGAACGCAGGTCATTATCGGAAGGGTGAATTCACCCTGTGAGCCAGTAATGACCTGCGTTCCAGACATTATCCCGCTCATTATACAGCTACTTGCAAAAAATAAAATTCAAATGAAAGTCTTCTATTTTTGTAGGGACCAAATAATTTTCTGGTGATTTAGGCTAAGAATAAAATAGTTCTCCACAGTCGGGGCACTTGTTGCTTAGCAGCGTTTGTTAGTTAAGTCATGGCGGCAGAAATTTGGCCTAGCACCTGCTATTTCTGCATGTTGAACTGGACATTTCCTCCTCTGCTGGTAGCCATATGCCTCTTTTCACTGGTCTTCTTTTTGTCTTTTTCGTTTTGGAGAGGGTAAATCCTTAAACTCAGCCTGGACCCAGCGCTCAAAATCTCCACACTTGCCAAAGATGTTCAAATTAATTGGGATGTTATTGATTTTTTTTACCACAAAGTGTCGCTCAGTGCTCGCTCGCTGTTTTTTTGTTGCTGTTTTTTCTGTTGAGGTCTTGGTTGGGATAAGTGACAGGACTACTTGCAATGTGGAGGAACATTAGGTTAATTGTAAGACCACAGGTTTAAAAAATAAAAAAAAAGACCTGTTGCCCTTGACAGCGGCTATCATATTGTATCATTGTACAAAAATATCAACTGCTGAAATGTTGGGAAAACCCATTCAAGTCAACGGAGCATTCTACTGCATTCCTAAGAGCCGTATAATAAATAAATTTAGTGTATTTTTCTTTTTTCATCCCACTTAAATACAGGTTGTGGTTCAAAGTTTTGCAAATGCCTGAATTATATGATGTAAGCCACATTTGAGCTTGCTTTTGTTTATTATTTAAGATTTCCTTTAAAACGTAAGTTGATAAGGACTTGTTACATAATGAGGGAGTGGCAACTCTCTACAGAGCTTTAATACACATTTAGCCATGGAAGTACAAATTGCAATTTCCCATCTATAATGGACAGATTTTTGTGCACAAATGTACTCACATACAATCTTAACTCATGTAAACATGCACAACAATGCACATACACAAACAGAGATTGCACAAACAGTATGTGCACTGATTGCTGTCAGTAAAAGCCCGAGAACTGTAAGAGGATTTGCAGCAAAGGACTTTATCACGCATGGTGCCGAGTAAAGGCCACAAACGTAGGCCTTGAATTAAACAAAGAAATGTCCTACACTGATGAATGCTGAAATCTGCTTCTAAATGTGAAATATTCAGTCCTTCTATCAAAACTTTACACCTGAGCTGTGTTCAGTCGTGTAGATATTAACCAGAGGATCTGTGTGCAAGATACATTTGTTCTAATCAGTTTACATAGACAATAAATCCACTTTACCATGCCAACTCGTTTATACAACGTCTGAGTAATGTCCAATTTACCTCATGCCTGAACACAATAAGTCAGACTACTGAGAATCAAAACAAGTGAGACTTAATGTTTCCAGCACACCAAGGGCATTAAAATGAAAAACTGCAAAGGACTCTGGGTAAAGAGAAGTAATTTACATCAAGGTTTTCTGAATGCTGAGATGAAAAAGATGTGGATTCATTTTGTGACTGTGGTTTTCAGTAGTTCTGAGGGTAGCTTGAAGATCATTCTTCTAAGGGTAATTTGCCTTGTATTAGTGCATGCTTACAGGAAACAGTCTCAGCATGTCAGAAGAGAGAAAAATGCTCATTCTTTAGCCATTTTGACAGATAATTTCATGTACTATAGTATACATAAACAATTGCATTTCTGCTTATATTGCATTTGTTCCACCATAATATGACCACTTGATGCCAGACCTATTAAAGGCAGGGTGTATGATGTTTTCCAGGAGCATTTTTTTATATATTGCTTAAAGTCTTGTCCACGCCCCGATTGCAGCCGATTAAGTAAATGTTCTGACACAAAAATTTAAGAAATTAATCACCTGTGGAATGTACAGGAATAAAAAAAAAATGCTAGCGGCCCTTGCTGATTGATTGAATGATTATTATGTCCATCAAACTCGACTGCCGTTTGTCCCGCTCCCACCCTCACTGCGCGCGCACAGTGCAGACGAACGTAGCTGCTCTTATCTATGCCGCTGTTTGCTCTTAAAAAGAAAAAAATGGATGTGGATCAAGTCATGGAGGTGTTGGTGTTTGCAGTGAGGATGTTTTACACCACAGAAGAAGTTGGAGGTGAGATAATTATCACTTTTAGGAAACATGGTTCCTCTGCTGTTTACTGGGAAGCTAACAAGCTAGCCACTCGGCTGTTCTCGGTTATCTTCACCGACAACCATCGGCGCACATGCTCCTGTGTTCTGGAGGCGTGTTTTTTTTTTTTTTTTTTTTTGGGGGGGGGGATTTGTTTTTAATATAGCAGAAAACAGTGCGAGAAAACAAACATTGGTCAGTTTTTCAGCTAAAATGTCAAATCTAATTTATTGTCACCTTCAGTACATTTTACACTCTAAGGATAGACTGTTACATCAGCTGGCCGATATTTGAGGCTGATTTTTGCATTTTTTCTGGTATTGGCATTGGCCAAAATGTTGGGTGTGTTGGCCAATACCCCCCCCCCCCTTATTTACAGACATATACAATACAGGCACCAGTATACTTATATATGTATATATATATATGTATATATATATATATATATATATATATATATATATATATATATATATATATACGTGCAAGTTTAATGTTTTTTTTTAATTGTTAGTGCACCGTTTCTTTTTTATATATTCATGACAAATTTAATGCTTCTATTCAATATTCATTTACAAGTGCACTGTTTCTCTTTTATATTTCTATTTGAAGTGCCTTTTTTTCTTTTTTTTAATCTTAAAAGAGTTTTCAAATTAGTTTTCATTGTGTCCTTCATTACTGTATATCAATTTTATGGCCAAATGCAATATCGGCCCCGAAAATCGGCAGATTGTATTGGTCATCAGCTGAGGCTGATGAGAAAATATTGTTATAGGTATTGGCCCTAAAAAAAAATCTGTCTCGGCCGATTCCTATTACACACCCAGGGAGGTTGGAGGACAGCACTTGCAAAACATTAATAATAATTCTACAATTCCCAGTGGTCACTTAGACATGTTAACTGTATTTTGCAGCAGAAATATGTAATTAGCCACCTAATATTTTTCAACCTATAAGCTTGAAATTGTACCATGATGTTATTCAACACTAATTCTACCAGAGAGCGAGAGAGCTCTTTTTCAAGGATTATACTGTAAAACATTATAGTTTAAATTTGATGCTTTCTCTGCAGAAATGATAAACAACAGCTACAGAGTGAATGTAGAAAGGGTTTGTGCTGGCTCATTTTTGCATTTGCTTTTTTTATGAATGCGTGCACTTTTGTTCAAACTGTTTTTCCAGCAGATGCTTTCTTCTTCATGAACAGTTTGATCAAATGCAGTGACACGCACACACACACACACACACATGTGCAGACACCTGTCTACATTTACTTCTCTGTGTGTGAACAAACTCACAGTGTGTTCAGCTGTTAGAGAAGCCATCAGCACCATGGTGTGTAATAGACTGTTCATTATCAACCCAAAAGAAAAGCACACAGGTACAGCTGCTTCTTTTTGTTCTATGTACATGTAATCACACACAGCTCCTCTATAAACGTGTGAATTTTTCTGCACATGAACATCCAAAGTTAGGACATTTCTGTAAACTAGATCTATTTCACTTGATGAATGAAGGCGTTTGAAGACTGAATGACTTGTTGTCTTACCACTAAAACACACCATGAAGAACATCTGATCTGATTTTGACTATCTGTTTTTGAACTACTGTATCGAGTAAAAGACAAACAGGCTGAATGAATGAGCACAGGATTATTTTCTTGTTTGCTCATAAAGTGGCCAACTAGATTATTTAGGGTTAAATAGCTAAATTACAGCAAAACTGACTGACTGATAGCAATTATTTCAAGTGACAGGAGAGCCCACTGGGTGGGCCCACTGAGTGGGAAACAACACTAACAACCTGACTAGCAGTCCTTTTCAGCTCAGGTTCAGAAATGAAAGCGGCAAAATTCTGACAAATGGAGTCCAGTGTGGAAATGATCAAAGGGAGAAACAGGGGAGATGAGAAGAGCGAGTAGGGCTCTGAGAAGTAATATCCTCCTTAGCATGCCGATACACTAGGAAACACCCTATAAACTCTGCTTCTCCTCACATACTTTTAAACAGCATACACATGAAAATCCACATCAAGGCTCTTTAAAGACACACAACGTAACTTTAGATCTAAAAAATATGCGTTTCTGACTCGTTTTGATGGCACACCAACATTTATGCGCATTCTCGAGCCCTCACGGCTTAAAGGCGTCCCGGGGCTCAGAAACAACAGTATGTAAGTTTCCCAACCGGGACGCAACTGTGATGTTGCAGCTGACTATTGGTTGTGCACTGAGTCACTAGTAAATGGATATGAACCAGGTATGAACACCGCGGGTGTTCTGAATGCGCATCATGTCGGATTCGGTAAAGAAATGCAAGAAAACAATAGCATGTTTGTTTTTTTCATTGAATATGAACACATTCAGATAAACCATTGAACATACACACCGAGTATCAACACAGACCGAAATCAACAAAGAAAATTAAGAGTCAATCAGAATGGTGCTATAACTGGGAGTTCTGGGGGGCTGCTGAGTTTCAACTGATTGATACCAACCCTGCGCTCGATGATTCAGGTGACTTGGAGCTAAAATAGTCAAAGCATGATCACCATTGTTTGATGGTTGGAGCGGAGGATGACAGCAGTCCAGAATTTGAGGTTCTGAATAAAATTAAAACAGTAAGATAAAATTTTTACAAAGCAAAGTGAAATGAAAATATACGACTTTGGCTACTTCTGTTTGCTAAAAGAGAACAACTTTGCATCAGCTATTTAAAGGTGTTACCAAGATTCCTAGTGGCATTTTTAAAATCTGAAACTGATCAACAGCAGAGGAAAAGTCAGATCCAATTACAACTACTGTATATCTGATGGGGAAGAATATTTGATAGTTTATTGGGTGTTGAAGACCAATAAATCAATGTATCAAAGTCTTTTTTTTTTTTTTTTTTTTTTTTTTTTTTTTTTACTTGTCCTGTCCAGCATCGAAGCAAGCAGAATGGAAATCTGATTGCTTTATTCTGTTGAACAGTTTTGCTTTACCAAGCGGAGCTTTATGAACATAAGGCTCCACTTGATATCATGTTTATTCATCTTATTTTTTTATTTAAACATTTGTCTATTACACCATTCCATATCATACTGCTGGGCCTGACAAGGGAGAAATGAAAGTTAACAGAGGTAATGATAGAAAGTGAAACAGAGAGAGAGGAGTAAGGAAGAGGAAGAGAGAGAGGAGAGAAAACATGAATCCACTTACACAGTTCACTGGTACATCTGTACCGCGATCCCTAAACAACCAAGGTCTCTGTTGGAAAACAAAATCATACAAACACACACAAACACACGCAGAACTACGCAGAGAAGAGGTACACCCTAGTCATCGCAATGGGAAGTAGAGAAGAGGTACAACCTAGTCATCGCAATGGGAAGTAGAGAAGAGGTACAGCCTAGTCATCGCAATGGGAAGCAGTGTCACAGTGTCAACATGCATAATAAAGGGTGCTCCGTGGTGATACAGTCATGCAGATGCAACCTCGTCTCTGCAAGGAGGAGAAAGCCCGCAAGGCTCACGACCCAGGCCCCCAGCAGCCACCCAGAGGCCCAGATCCCAGCTACCCCCCCCCCAAAGAGCGGACATGCATCCCCCCGAAGGGCGGCAAAAGGCGGCCCCAGCCGGAGCCCCCTGCAGTCTGGAGGCCCAGGCCCCAGCGGACCAAGACCAGCAGCTGCCGACCCCACCGGGCGCCGGGCGTCCCCCGGAGCGGAGACAGCGCCGGGCCCAGGGCCCAAGCGCCCAGGAGCAGCCACCCCCCCCCGGACCCGGGCGGCCCAACCGAAACCCAGGAGGACCGGACCCCCCAGACGACGCCCCCCCAGGGCAGGCCAGCCCCCACCCCAACGTCCCTGCCCCACACACCTGACACCAGGGCGCCACCACCTCTACCACCCCCTACCCCGCCACCACGCTCACACACACACTCCCCACACACCTACCCCAACACTAGGGCTGAAAGATATACCGCCACCGCCCCCGCATCGAGACACGGGCACCCAAGACATCAATACCGCAAGAGCAACCACATACAAGATACAGATCCCCCCTGCGCCCGCCCCGCACAAAAAGCCCCGGAAGCCACAAACAAAACCGCACCCCCCACCAAAGCGCCCGGCCCCCAACCAACCCGCAGCCACACCGCACCACACCGACACCAAGATGCCCGGCACGAACACCGAGATACGAACCTCCGCCCACACCGCCCAGCCCTACCCAACACCTCCGTGTACCCCCCCACACACACACATACACCCACCCACTCCGCTCTCCGACCTTACATACCCACACTCACTCCTCCCTCCACCCCCAACACTCTCCTCCCTCTACCGTCCACACCTACCCCCACCTCCTCATACCCTCTAACACACACATGCACTCCCCCCCCATAGCTGCACCAACCCCTCCCTACCCCCCCCACACATACGCCCCCACCTCCCTATACCCCCAATACCCCATACAGTCCCCCCCTTACATGTCCAGCCCCGCCCATCCCTCTGACCTATCATACTCCCGCCCTTCCTTCCTTCAGCCCCTCATGACCATCCCTACTAGACACTCACGAGCATGCCACTCCTTCCTCCATCCCCCCTTTCCTCCAACCACTTACCCACATCTCCTCCCTCTTCCAGCCCAAGTTCCTCCCTCCCACATTTCCTCTTTCACACTCTCATTCATTATTCTTACATACCCACCTCTCTCTTGCCCATGCCCTCGTGCCTCCTGAGTGGTAGCCCGGGCCGGGGAAGGAGCCGTGAGCTCCAAGCCCCCAACACGTCCCCCCCCCCACCACCACCCCCATCCCCCACCCCCGGACGCAGCAGGCCAGGCACCCCCCAGGCCAGCAGTTCCCCCGCAATGCAGCCAGCCTTAACCACTGGCGCGTGAAGCAGCCACTGTCCCCCCCCTCCCCCCAGTAGCGCCCGGGAGACCGGGGTATGAAAGGACCCTGCCCCCCCCCCCCACCCCCCGCTCATGACTGTGTGTGTAAGATGTGTGTTGTTTGCAGTTAAAACTAAGGGGCAGTGCCAAGTCATGCCGGGAGTGGGGTCGCGTAGGGGGCATGACCCCCCAACCGGCCCCTCCCTCCTTCCACACACTATATGGCCCGCCCCTCAGAAGTGGTTGTGAGCTGTTGTTATTTTATGTGTTTAGGTGTCTAAGTGTGGTTAAAACTGGGGAGCAGGCTGTCTCTAGACGTGGCAAGCAAAGGCACTTTTGGTGCCCTCCCTCACCACGCCCGCTTGACACGCACCCTCCCCAAAACCCTACGTGTGTGTGTGTGAGGTAGAGCAGGGGGGGGGGGGGAGGTCTTGGGAAAGGAGACCAGGGGGGTATATGAATTCCCCCCCTGGAAGAAGAGCCGTTACCGGCATTAGGTACCCCTGCCTCCCGGGATCGGCCCCCGGGGGCGCTCGACCATGCCAGGCCAGGGAGGGGGGAAAAGGGACAGGAGCGGAAAGGGTTGGCGGAGGGGCCAGAGTCACCGGCCCAACATCCCCAGGCCTCGCAAACCCCCCAAGAGGCACGCAGAGCTGCTATTTTTTTTTTTTTTTTTTTTTTTTTTCCTCCCCCTTTCCTCCCCCACTCTATTGTATCACCCCTAAACCCTACTTCAAACAACCAACGACTTTACCCCCGTCAACACTCCCTCATCCCATCCTCCTCCCACCCCTCCTGTATAGCCAGTTAGTCCCCGCACATCCGCCCCCCCAGTGTCCATGCCCCCCCTCCAAACCCAAGCCTGCACCCCCACCCAGGCCGCGCCAGAGCCACCACCCACCCACCCACCCACCCACCCACACACACACCCCCCACCCACCCAGCGCCCCGCATCCGATCCCCCCACAGAACCATCCCCGCTCCCCACCCAAGCCCCCCCAACCCGACACACACAAACCCCACCAATGCACCACCACCCCCACACCCAAACACCCATCATCCATGCACCCCCACCCACCCACCCATCTCCACACACCCTCACAGGCAGCCATACACACACACAACCGCATTCACGCCCCCCCCTCCAGTCACACACCCACCCACACATACCAAGGACGGGGACCACGGGGCCACCAGCCCCCCCACGCCACAAGTCCACCGCCCCCAGCCCCCGGACCACGCGAGACCAACCCGCACGAGACCACCAGTGCAGGCCAGCCCCAACCGACACAGCGGCCGGGCGGGACAGGCACCCGGCGTGGAAAAGACCCGGCCACCCCGCAACCCCCCACCTCCACACACTAGAGCTGAACGATATGGACCAAACCCCACACCCCGACAGCCACGCCAGACACCCCAACATCGATACGACACAACACGACCACGGGTCCGCCGAAAACCAAGCACCCCGGCGGAAAGCGCAGCTCCGTCCGCGACCCCCAGAGCCCCACACGCAGGACAAGCACAGGGGAAATCCACACCCCCCACATAGCCGCCCCCGCGACACCAACATCCCGGATGCCCACATCCCGACACAGACACGACAACGATACATCCCCCAGCCCCACCACACACACACCCCCACCAGCACACACACCCGCACGCACACAGCAGAGGCGCCCCGGCCCCCGGCGCAGTGACTAGACGTCACCAGGTCGTGAGGACCGGCCAAATCCAGAGGAGGCACGTCCCGCCGGCCCGCCCCCCCCCAGCGCCAAGCCGGGTCCCCCGGCCCCGGAGGCAGGGGCCACCCCGGAGCACCGGGGCCCAGGACCCCCCGCCCCCCCCCCCCCGGGACGACCCCGGCCACCCGGCGCCAGCCGACAGCCACCGGCCAGGGCCCCACCAGCGACCCGCCCACCGCCGCAGAGCAGCCCCAACCGCTGACCCCCATGCCCCCCATCGGGCTGGATACAGCCCCGCCCCAGCGGCGAGGCAGCCCAGACCCCCCCCCCAAGTCAACCGCCAGGGATCCATAGCCATCAAGCACTCGCCGGCACCCAACCCCCACATCGCCGAGGCCGCTCTCCTACACCAACGTTAAGTGATGGAGCTAATCACAGGGGACCAGAGGGAGTGGAATTCATCTAACTGGTTCTTAGAGGAGGCAGACATCGTCTCAATACTGATATGGTCTACTAAGAAATTCCTAAACTGGCTAATGCTCAGATTATTTTTGGATTTCCAGTTTACCAAGATAGTTTTCTTTGCAATACATAATACAGTAAGTATCATATGTGCATAGTTGGTTACCGTGTTGATCTCATCCAAGTCCCCCAGTAAACACAGTGTGGGGCTTGCAGGAAAGTTACACCTGAGCCACGTTGACAGGTCATCACATACCTGAAGCCAAAACCTCTGGACCGGTGGACAAGACCACAAGGCGTGAAGATAATTGTCTGTTGTATTCTCATTGCAGTGCGAACAAATATTTGAAGGTGACAGACCCATCTTGAACATCCTCTGTCCTGTGTAATGTACTCTGTGTAAAACCTTGAATTGTATCAACTGCATATTTGAGTTTTTAGTCATTAGGAACGTGTTTAAACATATCTGTGTCCATGTGTTTTGGTTAAGGGTTCTGGACAAGTCAGCCTCCCACTTCGAAGTTGGAAGGGAAATTGAATCATCCAGTTTTAATAATAATCTATATATTTTCGACAGTAGTTTGGGGATAGAGAGATTCAGGAATTCTGCTACCCTGACCGGAGTCTGCAGGATCAGTTGGTTAGAGGTATATTTTTTGCTTAATATAGATTTAAGTTGATGGTATTCTAAGAATTTAGTACTACTGATCCCGTATTGTAAGGTAAGTGTATTAAATGACAGGAATTTTCCATTTTCAATGATATGTTGTAATTGTTTAACTCCTTTATCCTTCCAATGCACAAAATTAATCATTTTCTTGTTTTGTAAAATATCCAGGTTATTCCAGATGGGTGTGAGTTTACATGGAATAATAGAAGACTCGGTTAATTTCAGGAATTCCCACCATGCTTTCAGAGTAGAGCAGATGTTGATACTTTTAAAGCATTTATGAGATCTGACTGCTGAACTGATGAACGGCAAATCAGAGACATCCAGATCCTCACATAATGCTTGTTCTGTGTCTAGCCAGGGTTCATCTAGATGGGTAGGTTTCAGCCATTTGGAAATAAATTGTAGCTTATTTGCTAGGAAATAATAATTGAAATTGGGTGAGTCTAACCCTCCCCGGTCTTTTACCTGTTGTAAGGTTTTTAAACTGATACGTGATGGCTTGTTTTTCCAAAGAAATTTGGAAATGTGAGAGTCCAGTGACTTAAACCAACTAGAGGAAGGTTTGGTCGGTATCATTGAGAACAAGTAGTTAATTTTCGGTAGAACCATCATTTTGATGGTAGCAACTCTCCCCATGAGTGATATGGGTAAGTGCTTCCATCGCGTGAGATCTTCCTCTATTGACTTTAATAGCTGGACATAATTTAACTTTATTAACTCTGAAAGTTGTGGAGAAATATTTATTCCTAAATATCTGATATTACCAGACTGTATTGTGGTGTTAGGGATGTTTTGTAAAGTACAATTAACAGATAAAGCTGTAGTCTTGGTCCAGTTAATAGAGTACTCAGATATCATTGAGAATTTATTGATCAATGTGATTGTCTGGGAGAGAGATGTTGATGAGTTCTGGAGGAAAAGCAGTACGTCGTCTGCATAAAGACTTATTTTATGTTCTAGATTTTTGCCGGGGATCCCTTTAATATCTCTGTCCTGTCTTATAGCGGCTGCTAGTGGTTCAATGAAAATGGCAAAAAGTGAAGGGGAGAGCGGGCAGCCCTGCCTGGTGCCTCGCTGTAAACAGAAACTTGGAGAAGTTTGGTCATTGGTCCTCACACATGCATTAGGGTTGTTATAAAGTATTTTTATCCAGTCTATGAAATAAGGACCAAAACCAAATTTATTTAATGTTGCAAACAGGAATTTCCAGTTAA
This sequence comes from Atherinomorus stipes, assembly GCA_023101725.1. Taxonomy (NCBI): domain Eukaryota; kingdom Metazoa; phylum Chordata; class Actinopteri; order Atheriniformes; family Atherinidae; genus Atherinomorus; species Atherinomorus stipes. Next base: position 52,457 of record JALJCO010013897.1, on the reverse strand, counting down.
CACGATCGAAGGCTTTTTCTGCATCTAACGAGATGATAGTGGATTCCAGATTATGAATGGTAGCATAGTCTATTAGATTAATCAGCCTGCGTGTGTTAGTAGAAGAATGTCGACCTTTAATAAAACCAGTTTGATCAGGATGTATTATCAGAGGAGTTATTTTTTCTATCCTTTTAGCGAGTGCTTTGCTGATTATCTTAAGATCTACATTTATTAATGAGATTGGCCGATAACTAGCTGGAAGTGTCGGGTCTTTACCTGGTTTTAATAATACGGTGATATTTGCTGAATTCATATTTGGTGGTATTTTCTGTTTCTCTTTTATTTCTAGTATCATTCTATAAAAAGTGGGGGCCAGAATTGTCCAGAACTCTTTGTAAAATTCGACCGGATACCCATCTGGGCCTGGGGCTTTATTATTGGGCATATGTTGCAGAGCGTCATGTAATTCACTTATTGAGAGGGGTGAATCTAAAACCGTAATATTTTCTTGTTGTAGTTTTGGAAGAATGATACTATTAAGAAATTGATTAATATCATCATCTGTGGGGTTTATTTGTGATTTATATAGTGTTCTGTAGAAGTTTCTAAAAATGTTATTTATCTGGTCAGGATCATGGCTGATACTTCCTTCTGAGTCTTTAACGGAGGAGATTGTTGCTTTTTCCTTATTTATTTTTAACTGATTAGCTAGAAGCTTGCCAGACTTGTTACCATGGTCGAAGTTTTCTAGACGAAGTCTTTGAACTAAGAATTGTGTTTTTTGGTCTATTATTTTGTTTAACTCGAGCTTGAATTTCCTTATATCATTCAGCATGTGTTCCTCCGGGGAGACCTGGTAGGCGTCTTCTAGTGATTTAATTCTAACTTCTAATTCTGAGATTCTTGCAGCTTCCTTTTTTTTTTTTTATGGGAAGAGAAGGAAATTATTTTTCCTCGCATTACTGCTTTACCTGCTTCCCAAAGGACACATGCTGGAGTTTCTGGTACATCGTTGTTCTCTAGATAAATGGACCATTCTCTTTTAAAATAGCTGATAAACTCCGGATCTTTCACTAATGATGTATTAAATCTCCAACTCCTAGTTGCTGGTTTAATAGTTTTATTTCTCAGAGTTAATGATACTGGTGCGTGATCACTGATGGTTATTGGGTGGATTTCTATTTCTGAGATTTCACTCATCAGTGAGCTGCTGGTTAAGAAGTAATCTAATCTAGAGTAGGAATGATGAACTGAGGAGAAGAAGGTATATTGTCTCGTGGTGGGGTGATGAGATCGCCATGCATCACAAAGGCCGAAATCCTTCATGTACTGCTTAACGATATCCGATGAATGCCATATTTTGTTATGTCCTGCTGTACTGAGCCTGTCCATACCTGGATCACATACCATATTGAAGTCTCCGCCCAATAATACCGCCCTATCAGAGTAGTTATGCAAAGCAGAGAAAAATGAGTCAAAGAATAATGGATCATCTACGTTTGGTCCATATATATTTGCAATGCATACCTTAAGATTCTGAACAGTTAATGTGACTATTATAAATCTGCCTTCTGGATCTCTGATTACATCATCAATGTCAAATTTTAACCTGCTATTAATCAAAATTGCTACACCTCTCTGTCTAGAATTATAACCAGCTGAATACACGTGTGGAAACTGTCTTGTCTGAAGGAGATCGACTGAGGAGTTTGATAAATGTGTTTCCTGAAGTAAGACAATGTCTGCCTGAAGATCTTTTAGCCGGTTGAAAATTTTTAATCTCTTATCCCCTGTGCGAGCTCCGCGCACATTCCAGGTGACTATTTTCATTCAACCAACGCTGAAATAAATGTTACATGCATATTAATAAAGCCGTGCATCTGTTCGCGTATTTCTGCCGTAAGTATGAATAGTAAGCTGCAGGCTGAACGAGTCTGTCTGTGTGTGCATCGCGCTGTTTCTTCCTGCAGTGTGTGTGTGCATGCGCCTGTCTGTGTGCCTCGCGCTGCGTGTGCTGGAGTTTCTACACCCGTAGTGTTCACGTTTGTAAAGTCGCGAGTGAGATGACAGTTCACTGTGTGGGAGTAAGAAAAAAAAGAGAGGGGAGGAAAGTAGTGAAAAGTGAAACAAGAAAAAGTGACAAAAAACCAGAGGTTTAAAAAGTGCATCCGTGTTGTGAGCCGTGAAGTCGAAACGGTAGTGAGATTAGTAATTATGATCATAACAGATAATAATTCATCTAATCAGAGTTAGGAGGATATGAAACTGAACTGTACCTGACATCAGAAGAGCCACGGGGTGATGTTTGAGTCCCGATAAAGATGTCCGTTAATAAATAATTTATCCACCGCGATGACAGCTCGGGATCCCTCCGTAATGGCTTTTTTCCTGATAGGAAACAGGACTTTACGCCGGTCCAGGATTTCTTTGGGATACTGGTCGTTTACTCCAAAGTTGGTCCCTTTCAGCTCGCGGCCCTGCTTCTTTACTTGCTCTTTTTGTTTAAAGTGAACAAACTTAGCAACAATCGGTCTTGGTCTGCGTGAATCCGGCATTTTGCTTCCCATGCGGTGGACGCGATGGAAGCCGATACCATTGACTGTATCGGAGGGGAGTTTTAGTTGTTTATGAATAAAGGCTTTTATTGTTTCCTCTGGGTTTTCGTCTGCCTGCTCTGGGATCCCTGCAAATACCAGATTATCTCTCATGCTCCGAGCCTGCAGATCGATTACTGACTCTCTCATCTTTTTATTTTCTCCTGACAGCCGGTTTATTCCCTCAGTGAGGGACTTAACCGTGTCTTGTAGGTCGGCGTTTGCGGCCGCTAGTGTTTCCACCTGTTTCTGGCTGAACTCCAATGATTCCCGGAGCGCCTGGAATTCTTTATGGAGAACCTCCACCAGGTTCAAACGGGCGTCAAAGCTGTCTACCTTCCTCTCTATGGAGAGAAGGATGTCCACCGAGTTTTCTAATGAAGACATTGCACTAGAGGAATCTCCTACCCGAGCTCTCTTGCCTTTTTTTTTCCTCTCCGGAGTAGACGCTGACTTCGGTTTTTTTAAACCTTTTTTCATGGCCTGCTGCTCATGATACAGAAGATCAATGTAATCCGCCGGGCTGATCGAATCTTCCCCGCTTCCCTCCAGGTTGTACCCTTCACTATACTGATTTTTTTTATTATTTGTTTTAATGATTATTTATTATATTGGCAAATATTAATAAGTTCAAGTTGAAGCGCTAAATTTCTTAACTCGCCTGGTTTGAATCGCCTACCGTCCCACAGACACTGCGTCACTACAGCGTCATCCCGTCACTACCGCTTCCGTCTCCCATGTATCAAAGTCTTAATAGAAATAGGGTAAGAAAAAAAAAGCTCAAAAAAAGGGAAACAAAAAAAAAAAAAAACAACAAAAAACAAAAAAAAAAAAATGTTAAGGTTTATAAACTATACCAAAAAATAAAGCCTTTCAACCCACTATGTGCTTTATTTTCACATAAGAATGTGGTTGCCATGATTAAGAATAAACTGGGACTAAAAAAAAACATATTTCTTTTTTACAAGTCCACTCATAAGAAAAGTGTTAGAGGGTGTTTGTGGATTTATTTTTAACTTTTCATCAATCAAAAATGACAGCAGTGTGGATGCCAGCCTTGGCATGTGCAACTTCTTTTTCACATAAAAAGATGCACAAAATAAAACAAAGTCTATCTGATTTTGCTGGTTTCAAATATCAAAATATACAACTGTGGCCTATTAAATGAGATAATTTATCACAGGTACCGCTGATGCATCCATTTCAAATACAGAAGCAAAAACAAAGCCCCCTTTAGAAATAAACCAGTGCCTTAAAAACATTTGATTAAATCTGCAAGAATCCACAGTGTATGAAGTATACACCCTCCTGACATCTTTCAAATCACACCTCTATTATTTCCTCAGTGTTTTTATTGAAATTCTTGTCAGCAATCTAGCCTCAGGAGAAAATGTAAATATATGCATAAAAAAGATAGCAATAAGCAGTGGGAGAGGATGATAGAGGCAGTGGATGTAAATGAGAGGAAAGAAAAAGCTCGCTCTCATAAAAAAGGCAAATATATTGCTGACAGTTTTGAGCTAAAAAGATGATGCAAAGAAAGACTAGTTAGACCAGGATGCATAGTTCCACAATATTTATTCATTTTACATATTTCATAAGGATTAGACTACTCTTGCCAATCTCCAGAGCACTGTTGGTCTGCATTCATAATTTCCTCGCCCATGATATATTAAAAGGGAGGAACATAACTTTTACTAAACATAATCAAACCACAGACTCCTGCTGTGATAATGCTCTGCTTTGCTCCAGTAATGAGCTAGTAGTTGTATTGGTGTTAGCTTGTCACAGCAAATCACATTTGATTTGTTAGATTTAATTCAGCCCTGACAGTTTTATCCAGGAAACAGATGAGGAGGAGTACATCAAACCACAACATCAAGATTTACATAAAATTTCTGCTCTGAACGAATATGAAAATCTTCCACTGTTTGGCCATTAGACCTCCCTGTTTTTCCTTCATTCCTTTATATTTGTTTACCATTCCCCCTGTTCCTTATCTCTCTTTTCCTCTCCTATGATCTTTGTTTACAGAGCACTTTTATTTAGTCTGAATATAACTCACTTTGTAATTACTCTGATTAAACCAACCAACAGACCCCTGAGTGGAGCAACAAACACAAAGGCAGCATTGTGTTGTGAATAACTGAGTTAACAGCAACAATGTAATTCTACCACATAAATCAGACTCTGTTGTATTTTGGGTTAGTCAGGTTGTACCTTACCCAGTTATAGGATATGCTACTGTCCACTAAGTATAGGAAATGGATGGATAAAATAAAAGTCAACCCTGAGTTGGGAAAAAAAACTGAGGTTCAACATATCTAGGGTATCTTTAGAAAATATGGCTTAAATATCCCTGAAAAAAGAGATCTCACTAAGGCCCCGATTTACAAAGAATCCAAATAAAGACCGCTAATTTCTCTGCCCCGCTGATAAAATAGCGTGCGTTGTGTCTTCAGTGTTTGCGGGTGATCGTGATTGTAGCTTTCTCAGAGCAGGCCTGGCCCTGGGCCAATCAGATTATTGGGCGGGGCTAAGCCCACCCTGGCCCTTACTGTATATGGTTCCACCCCTGGTCAGATGCAACCCTGCTTTCATAGTTGTCCTTTTATCAAATATGACAAAAACAGAAAAGCTATGAAAAGCGGTCAGTGGAATAAATGTGGTCAGTTTGAGGGTTGAAGAATGCGGACATAGTCCACAAAATTATCTCTTTTTCTTTTCAGGAGAACTGACTTTATTACAACACCCACTTGCTGTCCTATACAAAATAAGCAATGAAAATTATACCATTTCTCAATTTCTGAACCTATATTCAAATACTACTATATTTCAGACAAATGGATAAAAAAAAAAATCATCTGGGGAAGTAGATTAAGAACATAGAAAAAGAAAATACTTCTCAGAATAAAAAGAAGCAAATGTGAAAAAAAAATCCTAAGTTACCGACAGCTTTACTAAGAGAGTAAAAATTATTGGGTACAACTGACATTCTCCATACAACTTCAGTGTAAATCTCTCCAGCTACGCCTCATCATTTAGGCACATTAGACCAAGGGTGAATTCCAATTCCTGTCTTAACCCTCAATCTTAACCCTCAGTCTCAAAAATGCGCACTCCTGCAAAATGCAAGTGCTGTCCCGATTCTCAGAACGTTAAGTTGAGGCAAGTTTGAGGAATGAATAACCCTCAATATTGAGATTCTCCAACACCACCCTTGGGAGTAAGGACTACCCAGAATGCAAGCAGCAAAGAAGGCGAGCTACAAAGCTCAAGTATTTTCTTTGTTCATGGAGATATAAATATAACAAAAACCATTGTATTATAGTTTAGGCCCATGTTATGGATTAGTAACCTCATTGTTGCGTAACAATTATTTTTATTTTACAACATTTTGTCAATAGCGGCCGGTGCGGTCAAGCCATGCTGCTATCGTTTAAGTTAGTTAACGTTACAAAATGGTCATTTTTCTCGGTGCTAATGTTGTTGTTTTATCAAGATAACAGCCTGTATAACGTGCTTGTGCCGATAATGGTATAAGACGACCGGGCTAATGTCATCTCCCGTAGCTGCAGATTTACAGTATCTAGTGATAGTTCTGTTTCATTCCTTCAGTAAACAAAGTGGATATGTCTCCTCACGTTTCTCGCAAGTCGAGTCCTAATGACAACAAAGTCAAACAGGTGACGTGCAGGCTAGCTGACTGGCAGTCATCCGGGAATTTACAGAACCACAGTTACCTACGAAACTTTAGCTATTGCTGGTGTTCACCTTTCAATAAGCCGTGCACAGCTGAATATAGGGTTAACTGTGCAAATAAATAAAGTAAATGCTTCTTCTTCTTCTTCTGAATTGATGGACTGAACGCCGCTTTGACGTAATGATGCCCCCACAGTTTGAAGACGTATCTGCTTTTAAGGGGTGTCCCATTTCCAAGTCACAAAATACCCCTTAACACTTGGTTTTGAGGGCTACTAAGATTGAGGGTTGAGCTTGAGGGTTAAGATAGGAGTTGGAATTGGCCCCAAGTCCAAGATGCTTCATTGTTTTGTGGAGAGAATGGTGAAGAAGGTAGTATAAACATGGAACTGACAAGTTCACATTAATCATATTAATTCCCTATTTTCCAGTGACTTAAATAAAAACATTCCTGTCACTTTTCTATATATTCTTAGACAGTCAAGTGGGAGGACAGTAAATCCTCCAGTGGAGCTTCTGAAGGAACACTTTTCCCCCTAGGCAAGGACTGACCACTGATCGCTGCCTCTGTGTCTTTGTACGAGTAAATATAACCAACATCCAGAGTGAAGAGTTAATCTTAACACTGACTATTTCTGTGACATCTCTTTCAGGACTCAGTAGATTTCCTGAGCTGATAACTTGGAGTTTGCGGGCTGCCGCATGTCAATCAAAAGGATATGCCCCTAATTAAGTGTAGTTTCAAGATTAAGTAACATCTAAACGAATGAGTTATAAAAAAAAAATTCACCCCCCTCACAGTTGACATGAAGATAAATTGAACCTATTAGACCTAAAATAATGTTTTGAACCAGGCTGTAAACATGTTTATCTCTGCTGTGAAGTTGGCCTTTTTAACATGGGAGTCTATGGGGATTTGCTCTGTTTTGGGGCGAGTCACTAGCAGATGCAGAAAGAACTTCAATTTTTGTGCAATGTGGAAGTGGGCTCACTGTTCTCCAGCGGAGTTTGTCCCTTATAGCATCTATGCGGTGTGAGATTTTATGCCTGCTTTTTGTCTGTTTGTTCCCTGTGCATCTCACTCTGCCGTTGCCAGGTTATCAACAGGAGAAATATAAAACAAATGTTTGCTTGCTTGTGTGTTATTTATCTATTTATTTGTGTATTAGCATGAAACATCCTAAAGTATTACATAATTTTGTTTAAGTGTCTCAGATAGGATTCTGCCATAAGCTTTTAAAATGAATAACCCCTTGTAGCAGTTTTCACTCAGGTAGGAGTTTAGTCTCTTTGGGTTGTTGTACGGTTAACATTCATGTGTACTGAAAGCTGATTAATTGGTCTATGGCTAAACTACGCCCCCAAACATGACGAGCCAATCACAGTGCGCACAGCTAACCTAATACACTCGGACATTCTCTGCTTGAACGTCCATTTAGATGCATTGATTTTGGTCCATTTTTTGTTCGTTTTTATGTGTCTTTTTAGTTTAAAATGGTCAAACGGTGTGCATGGGGTACATGCAACTCTGGCACTATGCATCCTGAGAGGCTGGGCGACGGGGTGTATTTTTTGCCCTTTCCCAAGCCACATCTCAAACAAGAAAAGTGTCTGCTTTGGATAACATGAAATTGAAATGAAAATAAAAAGTACTTTATTTATCCCAGAAGGGAAATTCAATATGGTAATGAGCTCGTACTCTTTTTTTGTTGTTGTTTTTTTTAACAACATAAAATATGTATGAAATAAAATTACAACAATAATAAGTCGGTCAGTTTTATTCTTCAAGGTGATGCTGCTGGTAGGAATGAATTTCTGTATCTCTCCATCCTACAGCGAACCTGACGCAGCCTCCCACTGAACACACCACATCACTTTCACGCACAACACTGGCAGCCGTGCAGTAGTTTGTGCAAGAAACTGAGGGAGCGCACATTAAACGCATTCCAGAGACTTCACAGGCTTGATTTCGTCTTGCAGTTTTAGACTTGTGAGCAATGTTGGGTTTTTTGTTGTTTGTTTGTTTTTTTTATGTTTTCTATTATTTATCTTTTCATGGTCTCTCTGTTTGATCCCACGTCTGCTGTCCATGTTGACAGCTTTCATACCTCGAGACGTCACATAGCGCCTGTCACGAATGTTGATTGTTTGTTCAAGTGCATGGAGGGGGCGTGGCTTAGCCATAGGTCAATTGTAGTAGTTGTATTAGTTTAAATTTATGTCTACTTTATAAGCAGAATCCGGAGTGTTCCCCGTTCCTGTTTGTAAAAACTATTCAAACTGAGAGCCCCTCCCCTAAGGATAATGGCCCCAAGCCCCAAACATCTGCTTTAAAGCTCGGAAGCAGGTGAAAGCCAAACCAATATTACCTCTGGTTTTCAAGCGTGCATTCGAGTAAATCTGGTGTCAGCTCCAGTTGGTGTTTAAGTTTTTTTTTTTTTTTTAAAGTTTGCTCCAATCGATGAGTTTATCCTTACAGAGCGCTACACCCTTTGCTCTGTCTTTGGCTGGAGACAACACGGAAATCTCCTCTCAGAAACGCCTCGAATACACCAAAACAAAGGGAAAAAACTAAATACAGTCAGGGGGAGAGGAAGTTGCAAACAAGTCACCGCCACACGAGAGTAGAGGCCCAAAGGTGCAGACTAAGATGGATTTTACTCACACAAGTCTAGCGTTTATTTTCTGCCTTTAAACTATAATTATAAGTTTACAGAACCAACATGAGCAACCAGAATAAAATAAAACAGAATTAGGATCTGCTGCCGTGTGGTCCTTTGAAAACGGAGACATTAACCGAACTGCTACTTGAAGGTGTTGGCCGCATCAAAATCAAACTTTGTAAGCTGTTTTCTTCTAAATTGTCTGATGGAAAAATAAATCCTTATTCTTGAGGATCCACATGTTTATTACCTCTGAAAGAGTTGAAAATATTATTTGCTTATTAATTACTTGAATCACAGAGTCTATTGGGTCAGGTCCAGGTCCAGACTTGTGTACAATACAGGACTTTGTTGGGAACTGCTGACTGCATGTTGTTTGTGTGGTGCACTATGTGCCCACTGAAAACAGTTTATCACCATACAGAGTGCAGACATTGTGTGTTCATAGCACTTTGATTGGAATCCTGTGCTGCATTTTCAATGTACATGATCCACTTTTAGAAAAGCATTTTTTTTTTCATAGTATTTAACATTATCCCCCTTTAATTCACTATTTGCTTCTCACTTTTAAATATTATTTTCCCCCAACCAGCCATCTTATTGCTCCACTAGCAGCCACCACCACAGCAGGCTATTTCATGCCTTGTGTGTAATAAAAGGATTAATTTTTGCTGCTCAGACTCCAAATGGCCAGTAAATGGGACAGAGGGTTATAAATAGAGAGCACCTCACTTACAACAATTTCTATTTCCTGGCACAGATTGCTGCAAAAGGAGTTATTGGCAAAATGATGTGGCATACCTAATTATGCATCTTTTTTAGGATTTGGTTTCATGATTGCACTTTGGTGGCTGAACATGTAAATCTGAGCAAACTAAATTTATCTGTGTCAAATCGTGATCTGGTCACAACGATGAGGAAATACTGACTCAGTGGGATGCAACAGTTTAAGAGGAGAGTACAAGTCAGGTGAAGCAAGCAGCCCAACAAAGTTTCCAGCAGGTTTATCATTGTCAAGGTTGTTGCAAACTCGCTTTTTACGCTGTAAAATAGGATTTTATTTTATCTATACCTTTAATTCAGCTGAAGATTTCATATCTTACCAAAAACATTACTCCCAGTAATATGCAACAGTCAGGGATCAACACAAAAACAGTGATGCAATAACCTCCAGTGAATTAACAGTGGTGTTCCAGTTACCTGGAAATGTTTTCTGTATTATTTCCATAAACTGCAGCTTCTAACCACAGGGTGTCATATCTTAGCCTGGCACATATCTGAAAACTTCCTTTCACTGTCTGGACCAGCTGCAGTTACCTTAAATGCAAATATTATTGACCCAATTATGAACAAGATATTCAGTCATGTTCCTGTCATTATGTTAATAATTCATATCATATGATGAATACATACCGGTATCATGAGTTGGCTACACCTGTCTGTGTCCTTATTGTGAAAATCCCAGCAGACCACAGTAGGGGGATTAATTTGCACTGTTCAGTCTCACCAGGATTTTAATTTTGTGACTGGTGCACCTGACTTCGTGTGAAGTTTTGTGGAAAAAGTAATCTTGTTCAATCAAAATTCAAATTCTGATATTCCAACACTGCTGACAGAAGTAAGCACACAGAGTATTTTATCATTTGGCAAAGTGAAGCGATTGAAGCCGCAGCTTGTTGCTGAAGCACAGTTCACAAGCTCATTCAACACAAACCATTTGAGTAAATACGACTTTAAAAAAATGGGTTTGTTTGCAATATAAACAGTATAAGCATATGAAGCATGTTTGAGACATTCACTGGGCGTACTAATTCTTTTAAGTTATACGTACTCAAAATATCAAATTTTACCTCAGACAACAGCACTGCCTTGTGATTGGTTCAAAATTCAAAACAAGTCTGTGCTTGTCAGTTGAGGGATACAGACAAAGTTTAGCCATTTTCTTAGTTTCACAAAGCAAATTTGAGGTCTTTGCACTTTGTTCCTTGGACAATACTGTACTTTGCATCTACCTGCATTGTTCTGTTTTTCACAAGTTTGGAAACTTTTTAAGGACATTTGCCTGCAGTAAAGAGGATACCATACTTTGCCTGAACACGGTGAGTTGTTTTCTCTATTCAGAGAACCATTGCTGGAATTTTCCTTGTTTGAAATGTGTTTGAGTGTGCATACATTTGAGTTTGACTTAGGTGAGTAATGAGTATTTGACAACTGCAGCATTATTGATGGAACTTTTCAAAAAGAAGACGGGTGACCTGCTATGAGAGACAACAGGTTGGTTTATCTGTTTTCCTTGTAACAATATTGGTAGTTTATTACGAAACCTAATCTTGTCACCTTGTGGTATTTTTCTATAAGAAAAAATAAACTGATATAAGACACATTTCTTTGTTGTACTCTATGTGTACTATTGCAGAGCACTGAGCCAACAGCCATTAGGTGTCTTGTTCTGAGAGGATTTCCTGTCTTCCATTCTTGGGGGCATCAAGAGTCATTTGGTGAGAAAATCTTTTAACTAAGTGTTTTAATCAGTTTTGCCACTCTGTCTTGTTTATTCGGGATGATAATTTATAATAATTAACTTTATAGAGATGTTTAATTGAACATAAGTTTAATTTTGTTTGCTTACACAACGTTACATAAAACAAAAACCACTGAATTATAAAATCATATTCAAAAAGACCATTAAGCTGATGGCACACAAATTGTTGAACTGAATTACTGAATTTTCTTTTTGTCTTCTTGCACCATGAGGACATCCCAGTAAGAATGGCTAACTATGAGGACAGCAGAGTTGCAAGCCCAGCGTCAACCCCAACTAAACCCCCTCCAGAGTCGGGATCATCCCCAGGCAAACCTTGTCATGGACGTACACCGATCTAGCTAGAAAGATGTTCCTCTTGTTTGGGTACAACCTTCACCTGCAGTACCCCAAGTTTGAAAGATATTCAGCAGGTAATGCTACACTTAAATGAGCTAAGGCTCAGAAGCCAAAGGGTGAGCTTGCCATGTGGGACACATTTATGCTCGTCATGCAAGTCCTCGTTGCACAGTTAAATTGCACTGATGGGATATAATATTCCTGCAGCTGCTTATTTTTTTCTAGTGTTGTTTATTTTTACTGAAAGTATCCTCGTTCACCAATTCTGGTTCTGGCTGCATAGTAATTGTTGTCCTTATTTATTAATGCTGCTCTTGATAGCTGCTTTGCTGTATGGCACAACAAAGTGTTTGTATTTTAAAGTAAATGTTTTATTAATCTGATGAATGTTTAATTTTCTGCATTATAGAAAGGTGCTTTACAAAAGGAAGAATATGCTGTTGCAACCTTTGGCAAAAACAGTTTGGTAATTATATGAAAACAAGGTGATTTGCATCTGTTATTTCACATTGAGCATCATTGTTAAGACATATGTTGATTGCTTCAATAAAGTACAGTGTACATCAAATTTACTGCATGGTGTGGTCACTGACAAAAAGAATGTAATTAGAATTAAATATATTGATTTTAATGTCTTTGATTAAACTAGGATTTTAAGTGTAGTAGACTTGCAATATTAAGTTCTATTGTACTTTTAAGTAGACTCAAATCATGTTTTTGTTGTTGATTACTTAAACAATTTACGTTTATAAAACTTAAAATGGTCAATTCTGACTATTGTACATTTAAGTTGACTATACTTGAACAAATACATTTTTTCTGTTCTCAATAACTTTGAGGCAATCACTTGACACAAATCGTTTTAGTACTACCAACTTCTCCGGGTTTACAGTGAACGGCAAGCATAAATAAATGAATGAGGTTCCAATTCCCTCAGTATTTGCAGCAGATCTGTTTCTCGTAGACTCCATCATTGTGATTTGTCTCATCTATTCCCACGTTTCAGACGTTCTCTGGTGTTTTGTTGTCAATTAAAACTTTTTGCTTGGCTTCCACCGCCACGCTGTATGTAGGACAGAACAGTTTCCACGCAGAACGCTGAGAGCGGGTCATGTACAATCCTTGGTGGGGATTTTAGATGGCAGATGCTTCAGGTTTCTCTTTTTCCTCCTTTGCTTGAGCAGGCTAAATGTTGATGGTGCATATCAGGTAATGTGGAGACACACTCTTATTTGTCAAAGTTGTATTAAAGTTGCAGTGATTGGACAGACTTGCAAGGACATGCAGAACTCACTGCATTTCAAATTTCTGGAGCCTTACTTTTCTTCTTGCACCAAGCATACATGTATAGTTCTGTACTAGTTATTGTGGCCTAATGCTAAGTTGCTGTTTCAAAACTGTTTAAGTGAAATTTTTGCAAGTTCAAGTTTATTTTCTTTTTCTTTAAATCAATGACCAAGGGCTACTCAATTCAGTCCTGCGAGTGCCGCATTCCTGCAGGTTTTCAATTTCTCCCTGCTCGAACACACCTGACCAAAACTGAATAGCTCCGATAGCCATAAAAAAGCTCTGCACAATGACTCATTAACTTGAGTCAGGTGTGTTGGAATAGACCCTTCTCACGTGTCGTTGCTGAACAGGTGACAGTCACGTCGGCGACGTCCGTGAGTGGCAACAAGATCAACACAGCAGGTTTACTGCTGCGGGCTCGGCTGCTGCAGTTTTAACTCGATAAAAAATACCTGGGCCTTCGTGCTTTCGTCTGGATGCGCCGATCGACATTCCAGGATGGGATTTAATTTTCCAGGCCGCCTGCTGACCCTGATTGACAAGTTAAATGGGATGCTGCCATAAAACGTGATAAATTTAACTGGAAACCATGGGAGATCTGGGCTGCAGCAGCCCGGTAGCAGCACTGTTGTCGGTGGTAAGTTTCCAGCTAATTCTGTTTTTGGTGAGCTGGTCTCAGTTTGATTATATTTATTAGCATAAAAACAATGACGATGCGGCTAAAATGCAGCTAAACTGCAGTTTTAATGTTTTTGTGAGCCGACGCTTCACGCTTGTCAGTTGTTCAGAGACAAACAGACGTCTGATGGAGGATTATTCTGTCTTCTTTCAGGTAAACATGAGACACCCCGTTGTCCCCAGCTTATGTACCGCCCATCTTCATGTTTGTCTGCGATCCAGATAAAAGAAGGCAAAAGGAAGATCTGGAAACTTTGCAAGAAGACAACAAGCTAACGGGAGTTTTCAGTTCTCAGTGTTAATAAAACTTACAGGCTTTTATTTTGCTTTGTGGTGTTGATAAACTAGAGCGTCATAAAACAGCAGTGTTTTCTCTCAGTTATTGTAAAGTTAACTCATAAATATAATGTGGAGATGTCCATAATGTTTACAAGGTGTTAACGTTATCTGGGTCTGCTCGTGGCTGACGGCTAGCCGCAGTAATTAATTAGCCTTTTAAAAATGAGAAGATAACAACTTACATGGTTCCAGTCGAGTTTTAAATAGTTCCCGTTTATACGGATGAGGATGGGGATAAGGATGCATCTTTGGAAGCAGCTGGAAGAGATCTGAAGACCGGAGACGTCCTCATTTAACCGAGCTGCAGCTGTCTGCCGATCAGTAGCTGTATGACCGATGTGATGAAGCAACCATGGTTGAAAAACAATATTCCAGAGGACATGATCGCAGTTTCATTGTGTTGAAAAAATATGTTGGTGCCTGAAGCTCCAGTAAACAGACGCACAGGAGAGACGAGCAGACGGCCGCCTGCTGTTTCCCGGCGAGTCCGACTCCAACCTGCTTCTTTATCCTCCTCAAAATAAAATTCTAAATCTGTAGGAAACCTAAATAAACTAACGCTGTACTTTTGAGCTTTTAACGATTAACTGTCAATACAATTTGAAGGCTGAGTCGTGACTGTTTGTCTGTAAAACTAGAAAAGGAACTTAAAAACCACAATGAAACCACTGACTTCAATGTTAAATAAGCTGCGAAGACTCTCTCTCAGAAGTCACATCCGGTTTCGGCTCACAGCGCCACAGTCTGGTCAGATGTGCTGAAAAGCAGCGATGTTTTCTAATAACTCATCTATGCAGCTGCGCTTGTTTCTGTTACATAGATCATCATGAAGAACGTTTTGGTCTATAAAATATGAAAAAATGTCAAAACGTGTCATCAGCACTTTAAAGGTCAGGGAACAACATTGATCATTTTTGGCCTCATAAGCATCAGTGTGATTTAGATTTATGTGAAACAAGATCCTGGATTTTAATTACAGATCCTGAGGGTCATGAGGAAATCAGGGAGCACGTCGAGGACTCTGTCACTTTTCAAAACAGAGAGCACTGAATCAATACGGGCGAGACGGCAGTTATGAGGTTGCTGTGTGACGGTGAGGATATGCAGCCTGTCCTTGGCAGAGACACAACACAACAGAACTGCTGAGCCACAATATGTTCTACTTTACCTCCCTCTCTGTCTCTCCGCCCTTTATTCTGCTCATTAACTGTCATGCAGGACTGTCAAACACAATCAGGGACAAGTGGGCAGACTGCTCACGGAGGCCTTCAGAAGACGTGGGGGTGCCGCACCAAAAATGAACTGCAGGCCAGAAGGCAAGTGCTCACTTCACAGTACAAACTCTTCACTTGTGTCACCTGTGAGCTTTATTTTGTTTCACTTTCACTTTTTAATCTTTTTCAACATTCCCACAGCTTAAACTATAGTTTTACTTATGCTATAGTCACAGAAAATTCAGGGAAATTCTGATATTTAATAAAAATCTAAAGATTAAACAGAATAAATACTCGGGCAACATGACTGATTTGGGTTGAAAAGATATTGTGAATTTTCTATACTGATCAGATGTGATACTGGAGGAAGTCTTCTTTCACACAACTTTTCCGTAGTCTGACAAAATAATGGGCAACACGGTGCTCACACACAACCGGAGTCCATGTCCTATGACTGAACACTGTTTTCCACAGTTTTTATTTACTTCCAAATTTCATCTGTATACAAATGAATCCGGGAGCTGTTTTGTGTGTTGCACCTTCTGCGATGGTAAGTCCAAGTTACTTCATATCTGCTGCTGCCTGCTGACATGGGACGGCGATATGGATAGCTGCGCTGATGACATCAGACGGTGGCCCACAGTAACTAAGAAGGGCATCATGCCTGCCGCTCTCATAGTTTGTTTTTTTTTCATATTAGTTAGGCATCTGTGGATTAATTTTAACTATGCTTCATCTTACAGAGGCTGCTTTTAAAAACTGATGATGTACACTTTAATACAAAACACAAATCTCATAAATTATCAAAAGTTAGAGCTTCAAACCTTTGCTAAAGCTGTCAAGTTTTCTATTTTCTCTGGTCTTCAGGCTACAGGATGTGATCTCTTTGTGTTACTGACTGAATGATTTAGATTTTTTGGGTCACAACCTTGCCCTAATAAGAGCATATAACATTAAATAACAAAATATTTCCAGAATTAGCAATTTCCATTCAGCCCATATATGAGTCCATCAGCTTTAACAAACGTTACCTGTTGTCCTGTTTAGCTGGACAGCAACACTGATATGTAGAATTTACACTCTAAAAATAGATTGGTTGAATTCAACCAATCTGGTTGGTAGTTATGTGTCCAACTAATATTTTGGTTGTTTTCAACCAAAGAGATTGGTTAGATTACCAATATTTTGGTCAAAGTGACCAGTATTGTTCACTTTGACCAAAATATTGGTTAAAAATATTGGTTAATCTAACCAATCGTTTGGTTAAAACAACAAAAGATTGGTTAGTCACATAACTACCTATCAGATTGGTCAAATTAATCAATCTGTTTTTAGGGTGTAGAGTCAGATTTAGAGCTATTCGCCAAAATTTACCGTATATTGTAGTTGTAGTTGAGAGGGCTGCATGGTGGTTAGCACCGCAGCCTCACAGTAAGAAAGTCACTAGTTCAAGACTTTGCTAGGAAACAGGTTGGTCACTAACAATTGGTCACTCTAAATAGTTCCTAGGAGAGAATGTGCACGTGAGTGGTTGTTTGTCTATGTTGGCCCTGTAACGAACTGGTCCAGGGTGTAACCTGCCTCTCACCATGATGGGCACGCTGGAATGGGCTCCAGCGACCCTGAACTGGACAAAGGGTACGGAAAACGATGTTGTTGGAAAGAAAATCCAGCATTTCCCTGCAGGGCCTGAAATTCGCTGCGGGATTGCGGGAATCGCGCATAATACCATCAATTCCCGCAAACTTCGCTCTTATAATGCGGGAAATTCCCGCTTGCAATTGCAGCGACGTAATGTGCAGCGAACCTTTGCATCTGAGCCATAAAATGACGCTCGACACGTTTGAGGCGACATCGCTCCTTCTCCTTTCATTCAGAAGGAGTGACGTCGCCTCCCGCGTCGGCCCTTTAATTAAGCGCGCGCTCCCTTTCTCTCTCTCTCCCTCTCTGACCCGTCAGATGTCGCAGCTTCCCTCATGTTGATAAACCAGCCATAGTTGGCGGATTTCCCACCGGTAAGACGATACTTTCACGGAGTCTTATAACGTAAATGTAACTTCGAGTCACCTGAAGGGAAGCTGGTCTGGACCAACACCGGTCGCTGTGGCAGCGCCGGTGTCGGTCTCGTTTACGACCCAAATCCTCCGTATCCTCAGGTAGCGCCGGTGCTGGTTACGGTACCAAGCAGCCCAAAGAAAAGTTTTAGCCTAACTTGCTCACAATATCCGTGTTTCATCATAATGACGAAGGCACGAGCTGCTCAGTTTAATGTTGGTGTGATGAGACCAAGCCCCGTTTCCACCAGCGGGTCTGGGTCGGGTCGGGTCGGGTCAGGCCGGATCGGTCCACGTTTTTTTGCGTCTCCACAGATAAAAACTGGGACGGGTACCCTTATATCCGACCCGACCCGGCCTACTTTTTGGCACCCTTCGTTAGGGGCACTGATCTAACCGATCCGGACCAAAGAGGTGGAGCTCATACACAGCAATCAGCTGATTCATTGAAAAATCCGCCACTTCCCGCGTGACCCAGCGTAAAAACAAAGCCGGGGTGACTCCTTTCTGTTTCTGTCACGTGTGGCGCCGGTGTTTTGGTTAAACGGCGTTACACGGCGATGATGTCACACAATCACGTAGCAGCGCTGTCCAGCTAATTCTCCGCCTCCAGAATAAGGGTACAGGTTGCTGTGGGGACACAGCGTGAAATCAACACATCCGTACCCAAACCCACCCGATCCGGCCTGGCCCGGCCCGACCTGACCCAGACCCGCGGGTGGAAACGGGGCTTCAGCGCTGCGTCACCGTTTCTCACATGGCAGCTGAATGTGAGATCGATTCATAGATAAAGATAATATTGATAAATAATAGTTTGATATTGGGAATACATTTTATATTTTGACGCATAGGCTAAAGAGCATTAAATATGTCATATTAAAAATCAAAATTTTGTATTATTTTGGAGAAAGAAGCTGATTTTGGGGATGTTTCCTCATCATTTTCTCACATTCTCACTGCTCTTCACTTGTTCTTGTTTATCTCAGCTTCTTTATTGTTTTCTCAGTGTTTCCATTTTCTTTCCTATTAAGTATCTTTGGGTGTTCGTTAAGTTTCTGACAGTTTTCTAGCCTTGCATGTAGAAGATGCTCTGTCCTCCCCAAGACCAGTTTTATTTTAACAGAACTTAAATGCAAGAGATCACGTAGAGGAGAGAGAACAGAACAGAGCTGGAAGAAAGAACCACCAGAATTATGCAGTTGAAAGATGCAACAGATTACTGCAATATGTACTTTTTGTATTAAGTTGGTAAAAACTGATGATAGCTGATAAAAAGAACGGAGACGGGACAAGAGAGCTGTCTAAGATGGAAACTAAAAAGGATGAAAAAGACAAATTAATGCTCCTTATTAATCCGAGGTAGCCTACGGGTAGGACGCTGTAAGACCTGTTGTAAAGCGCCCTGTAAATATCCCCCCCAAAGTATCCAAATCCCCCTTGGTGAAGCATGTAAGGGGGAATTCCCCCATTTTGAGAAGTGAATTTCAAGCCCTGTTTCCCTGGAACAGTGGATTATATTAGGGCAGGGGTCACCCTGCCCTTACTGCACTATAAAAAAAAACAAAAAAACTGTACTATAATAGATTTTTTCTGCATTTTTTCATGGTTGTCCCGTTTTTGTTTTTGTTTTGTTTTTGTTTTTTTAAATATAGAATAATATCAATAATATAATGGAAATAAACTGAATTCACAAGTCTCACATAATATAAAAAACCTGTAATGTAAAAAAAAAATTTAACATAACAACCATCATTTTCAAAGATATGATTTGATTCCACAGCAAAAGAATGTTAAATTGAAATTTTCAAAGAAATGTATGTGTGTGGGCCCAAGCACGTCCCACCCACCAATCAGATTGGCCCATAGCCTGTACCACTCTGAGAAAGCTTTGTGCACGTAATATTGAACGGTTTTGTGGTGATGCCACAATAAGTGTTTGGACCTCATTCAAATCTGTGTGTATTTCACATATTTCTGTGAGATTAGTGTAATTGGTCCTGGGGTGGGTTGGTTCAGCTATTTCCCTTCATACTTTGTGACTCGTCCGGTTCCTCTCTGCACCATGAGTTAAGTGCATATGTGATCCCTTGACTTTTTGCTGGTATGAAAGCATGTAAACCATTGCAGGTTTATTGAAGATTCCGCACTATGGCTTCGACATAGATGCGACTGATTTTGATAAAAGGGGTCACAAACTCTAATCTACAGGTACTGGAAGTTTCCATTTAGCAGACAATTAGCAGATTTGTGCAGAGCTTGTCATAAAGCTCTATACAAGTCTGCTAATTTTGTCTGGACTTGAATCAAGTGTATTAGAGCAGGGACACTCCCAATACCTGCAAGATGCCAGCCTTCAAGGGCTGGAATTTGACACCCCTGCTCAGGGGGTTGCCTGGATGATTATAGATCTGTGCAGAAATCAGAGCCTGACAATGCCACGAGTTTCTACTAACAAATGAGAGTCATGCAAGAGATACAGTAATCGATTGAAGTAAATTTACTGCTTATCATTAGATGGTTTAATGAAAATATAAGGTAAATCTTGCAATGACTACCGATTAAATACAAGAATTTCCTGTAAAATTACATAAAGCGAAACCAATATTTATGATATAAAGTCATTTTAAGCCTGCTGTCCAGTATTTCAGCAGTTTTCCCTGTATGTATTGGTGATTTAATTGTTATGACATATTAATATCCTTCGGTAAACATTAAAATACCAAATGAAACAAAGATACCAGGTAAAAGTAAAGTTATAAACTGCGTATTTACTATGGAAAATTACTGTCGTTTTTATGATAGTATTTTTCTGGTAATTTACAGTATATTTCTGGTGCCTCAGCTGCCAGAATATTGCTGGGGTTTTTTTGTTTGTTTGTTTTTTTTTTGTTTTTTTATTTGTTTTATTTTACCTTACAAAAATAAAGAAAAGAAAAAAAAAACTTAAACAGTCTGATGATGTTTATTTTATTTACACAACAGCAGGTCTTTTCTCCTCTGTTGTTCCACCCTAATTTGCACACGCCACCAGCAAAGACCATATGTTAGAAAAGTTTGAAACAAAGGTCTTAGTTCTCCTTTTTTTCTCTCCTCTATTTCACACAATTTAAATTTCCCACCACTGTTTTAACAGCCAAGAACTGCACAAGTCCTTTTACATTTCCTCATATAGTTAAGAAAATAGTACTCTTCTCTTCCGCCCTGCTACTTCCAGTATTTTCTCTGAATTACATTGTAAGGTTTAGGAAAGAATAGAGTGAGCTAAAGTCCAAGTGGATCCCTAATCTTCCAATTAGATAAAAAAAAAAAATCTTATGTCTCTAATAAATAGTGCAATATAACTTGCTGTCAACCAACACATCCAAAAATTTGAGACATCTCTATCAATTTTACAAAATCAGATTAGATTAACTGGATTATTGTTGTTGACATCATTGCACAGAATGAAGTAAGTTAGGCTAAATAATAAAATGTTAATTAAATAATTGTGAAGATAATGAATGAATCCTGTTAAATAAATAAATGCGTTCATGTACTTTATATTTAAAACAATCATTTAGGATGCGGACACCGCCATAAACTTCACACACTCCCTAAATTAAGAGTGAAAAGCAGCATCACATTAGCAGCCTTATATCATATATGTACCTCTACTGATGGTGACATCAGGTTTTGACCTCTTCATATTGATGCTTCAGGTTACCATGGAGATGGAGCTTGCAGGGGTAAATGTGATTCATTACAGAATTTTGATTTTGTGCTCTAAAAACTGAACGTTTTTTTTAAACCAGCTTTCTAAAACCTAAGGAAGTTATTACAATTTTAGATTGAAGTTTTAGGACTTAGATTTAGACTAAACGTGGTTGTTATTCAGCATTGTTCACTAAACAGTTTTCAACAGATTGAAATTCAGTTTTAGTGACTCCAAACACGGTGCAAATGAGTAAAAGCCATCAGATTGTCTCTATGTCAGAATACATTTTTATTAGTCTCTGTCTAGGAGGGGCAAGTGTTGAAATTAGGGATGTACAATATTGGAATTTTTGGCAAAAGCCGATATGCCAATATTTTAAAACTCATGGGGCCGATAACAGATATCGATATGGATATTAAAGCTGAAAAAAATAAGCAGTCATTGCAAATAGCAGTTTTGTTATTCGTTTCTGACACTTTGAAAAATAGGGGTGGGAAAAACATCGATACACTGAAATATTGCGATATTTTCATATGTCGATATAAAATCGATATTTAAAAACATGGTCTCGATCTATTTTACTTTTAAAAAAATCTCATAAGTTTTCGTAACATAATGATGAAATATCATGAGATTTCTTAGTAAAATAGATCGATACCGCATTTTTTAAGTCAATATATCAGCATATGATATCACAAAATTTTTGTGAATTCTCACGAGATTTCGTAACAGAATGATGAAATATCACTAGATTTTGTAAGTAAAATAGATTGATATCACGTTTTTGAATGTCAATATGATATCAGCATATGAAAATATCGCGATATTTCAGTGTATCGATATTTTTTCCTACCTTTAAAATTTTTAAAGTCTGTAAAAAAGAAGTTTTTGAAGACATTTTTTGTTTTCTTTTAGACTTTAGAAACAGCAGGCTGATCGGTTAAATATCGGTGGGGTGGCCGATGTCTGATACTCAGTTTTAAGGCAGATATAGGCTGATACCAATAGGGGGCCGATCATATTGTGCATCCCTAGTTGAAATACCACAAAATGGACTAATTCTCAACTAAGTCTCCAAGTCTCAAACTGTAAGGCACAAAACAAGAAATAAATAAGACTTTTCTGTGTCTTCATTTTCATATTCATAACTCTGCTACCTACTGTAATGTAATCTTAGCCCAGCCAAAGATTTATTCAGTTGAATATAGAGATTAATGTTTCAGTTGCTTTTATTTTTTTAATTGACTTTGTGGTCCAAGCTTCAATTTGAATGTGAATAAACTTTACACCCTCTGGAAGCATTACAAAATTCTCTAATGCGTGTTTGATAAAAGAAACACAGACCTTTTTAAGCTCAGTGGCTTGTTGTGTGTGTGTGTGTGGGTGTGTATGAGATCGAAACTAGCAATAAATCTTGCATTGGACTGAATTCCAACAAATACAATACATCCATCAGACGTCCTCCTTCCTCGGCTTGCTTGTTTATTCCATTTTCACTCTTCCCTAAGCTCGCTTTATATTCCGGAGTCCCTACAGAGACTTCATTGTCCATCAAATCAATACTGCCAAACAATTTCAACAAATCCCAGAACCGACTGCCGACTTTTGATAAACTCTGTTTATCTTTCAGAGACACATTTAAACTGTTTAAAAAGTTGTAGACTTTGAGAGTTTAGTCATTGCTTTTGTTTTTGTTTACCCATTATGAATAGAGATTAGCTCATTATTGGATTCATGTACAGAAATCAAAAGTCGGCACAGAAGCAACAGCTCCTTTTGAAGCTGCTAGAAAAAACTAAAAACACTTGCAGACCTTTGAACGCGTCATCCAAAGTGACCTATATTCAAAAATCCCATTTTTCCCCTAATTTCATGCTGATGACAATAACATCCTATTTGAGTGTCTTTCTCTGTGCCAACACCCCCCTTCCCTGCAGGAGCAGCACTGTGCTGGAAATTAAACTGTGCCATTCAAAGGAAACTGTAGCTCTACTTCTGTTGGGGAACAAAAACTGAAAACAGTAATAACCACAGAGCCTTTAAAAGACATCAGTGCAAGTCTTTATATTTCCTTAACATAATTATTCTTTTAATTCACCATCTTTTGACAAAATCTCTGATCTAACGTGAGTAATCTGTGTTTGTGAAGACTATTTGGGGATTTTTGTAGATTTGTTTTCTCAGCTATTCAGACAAGACCGTTTTCCCTCCCCCTCTCACCCTCTTTGAACAAGTCACTGTGAAGAGCAGCAGACAAAACAGTGACTCAGCTTCCACATGAAACAAACGCAAACAGTTGCAACTTACTGACAAAGGAAAGGCTCTCATTCATCAGAGTTTGCAGTTCTAGGGGAAAAGATTAACATGAGTGGAAGCACAGCGCATCCACACGCAGCATGCACAGCCACCGTATTAATACAGGTAGCAGTTGCTGTCAGGCGGCGACAACATAATGAGAAAACACAGCGTGACCTTCGCTAGTGCTCAGAAGGGAAAGAAATGGCAGAGCACAGCATAATTTCTGACAAGCAAACGAAAGTCACAGGAAATGTATTCTCAGCTGAATACAGCAAACTGAGTGTGGGTGTTTTTCAACCACATCATCATCACAGTCTGAGCAGAAGGATGGATGTGTAAAAAAAAATGCTTCACCAAACATGATATTTCAAAATAACATAATATTAGAGCTGTATTTGAACTTTAAATGAACAATTAGTTAACATTTACTTGCATCTTTCCACCAGCTGACAATAACTGCATTAAGCCGAACATGTAAAAGTTGTCACAGCTGCTGCAGGCTGTTTGCTTCGTAGCCACGAGGAAAACTGGCTCATTCCACGAGTAAATTATTCATTAACTGGATTTTGTTTTTATTTTGCCTAATTTTTATAGTATGTTTTTTTTTCTATTAGTATTTCTTTAATTACAGTTATTTCATATATATCTCATGTTGGTTGATATTCATTCGTCAATCATAAATTTAGTTCTATAGGACTGGTCATACACAAAATGCAGCACAAAGTGCTTCACAAAATTTAAAAAAATAGGAAAAACAAGACAGGAGAAAAAATTGTGTGAACACACTCATGCATAAACACACACGCAAATACACAAACATTCATTCATTCATTCATTCTGCACTGCTTGTCCAATTCAGGGTTGGGGAGGTTGCTGGAGCCTATCCCAGCTATTATCAGGTGAGAGGCAGGGTACATCCTGGACACGTCACCAGTCTATCGCAGAGCCGACACAGAGACGCACAACCAGTCACACTCACATTCATACCTGTAGGGGCACTTTAGTCTTTGGGTGGTAGGAGGAAGCTCCGGGTACTCCGGCGACTCCGGGAGTACCCAGAGACTCTGCAGATGGACTGCAGAGATGTTACTTCGTCAGATACGACATTGAATGGATAATCCATTGGTAACAACTCTGTTTCAAGCTTTAGTGATGAGTGGTGGTGGCTTATAAAACCTTCCTATGCAAAGTGATCATCATCAATGCTGTCATGTTGAGGTGCCCTAAAGCCCTCTGCAGATGGTTGTAATGTATATAACCTTTGTAGAACCAGAGCTTCTTCTTTTTTTTTTTTTTTTTTCCAAAAATTCACATAATTTTATAGAAAAGTTCAGATTTTCCTGCATTAAAGTTTTCAAAATATTTTTACTGAGACATTTTATACATGTTTGTTGGATACAGTTTCACGTATCTACACTGTAACAGAAGATCACTACAACTGTTGCTGCGCCCAAAAAATGTTGATTTGTAGCCGTAGGGATGTTTGATTATAGCAGAACTTCCTGATGGAATTTTTAGAAAGACCCAGCAACTTCTTTCCTTATATGCGATGTTAATACTTCTCCCTCTCTTTTTATTATTTTTTTTTTTACCAGTCATTAATGATGCATAAGTTCACTTTACTCCGTTTTATCAGAGTGCATAAGTCAAATTAAAAAATATATTTAAGCTAAAAAACATATGGTAATCTGGTATCATTCTTTAACTCCACTTTTTAGTACAAATATGCAAGTAAGTATGTAAAGTTTATTGATAAAGCTGCTTAGGTCAGCTATTAAAGACCGACAATGGAACTTTTAGCAGTTTTCTTAGTGACACGCCCCCTATCGACCGCTAAACTAGCATCCATCTTGCATCGTATCTGTGATTCACTCCAGCCAGTAAAAGACAGTCTTATCTTGACCCTTGTTCTGTCCCTTCCTCTCTTTCTTTTCCTCTCTTCCTCCGGTGATGTTTCCTTGTGTTTCTGTGCCGAATCTTACATGATGCGTGTTCAAAACATCCGCTGTATTCATGTGGTTCATATCAGTTTGCTAGTACGTGATGCGGTGCGCAAAATAGTCGGCTGCAACGTCACAGTCGGGTCCCGGATGGAAAAGTTACAGTGCAGTTTCTGAGCCTCGGGACGGGCAGTGACGGGTCGAAAAAGTGCATAATGAATGTTGGTGTGCCATCAAAATGAGTCAAACGCATATTTTTAAGGTCTAAAATTTACGTTGTGGGTCTTTAAAACAAGTGTCTCCCTTGTTTTCATCATTTTCCCGTGGATTTTTCTATTATGTTATTTCATCTGTATGTACGTAACTTTTTGGTATTAAAACTCCACATTTCAGCCCAGTGTGATGGCCCAGTGACATCTGTTGTGTGCATTTCTGGTACCATCTCTGCCCAACATCATTACTGATTCAGCATAAAAACACAAAAAGACGTTAAAGGAGGAGGAGAAGAAAAGAGAGAGAAAACAGGGGATTAGACAAGAGTCAAGATAAGATTTTATTAGCTGGATAGAACGCACGGTAGTAGTAGCAAGATGGATGCTGAATTAGCTGTTGCGAGGGGGTGCATCACTGAGAAAATTGCAAAAGCAAGCAAATGCAAGACACTGAGCACATGTATCCAAGTAAATGTCAGGGCAGGCCGCTGTATATCAACTTCTGTCTTAGTATCTGGGGAGTTTGTTGGAAGCTGGCTTATTAATCGGCCCCTGTGGTGTTTTCTGGCAGACAGAGGAGCTGTGCGGTGCCACTGTTGACCCTGCAGATGTCTGCTGTGCGCCTGGACACAGCTTCACTTCCAGTGCATTTGTTAACATCAGAACCAGGAAGCGTTTCGTGGTCAGGTAAGATGACTCCTCAACCTGCAGTTAGATCACTGAAATGCTGAGTGAAATATGTGGCTGTAAAAGAATGATCCATCACCATGCTTATCTTTTTGATTTTGATTTTTCTAGCACCCATTGTCTGTCATTGGCAATGTAAATATAGTCCCAGAGAAAAATATGTGTTAGTAATGACATGACAGTAATTTCTGCTATTGTTAGCTTGTATATTTATAGTAACTCCTGGTAAACAGCATCTCTTCATACATTTTATCTGTATTTTGATCTTCTATATCTCTCTTATCCCCCTTTCTAAAATTAAGATTTACAGTGCAAAAGATGCTGTATTTAATGTCATGTATAGTTGCATTATATTCTTTCCTCCTCTCCTCTGTCTGCTGACAGCTTGAGGATAAAAATACATTCTCCCAGATGATTTCCTGTCTGACTGAAGCGAAATGACAGTATCAGTTCAGCAAGCACACAAGAGACTTTTCTTTTTTTCTTTTTTGTTTCTAACGATTTAATACTCATGCTGTTGGCCTGACTGGGGAATGACTGGGTCATTTGCATGTCAAAAGACATGCTTTTTGTATGAAAAAGAAGAAATTTTGGTTCAAAAGTTGGGCAGTTCAGCTGGGTGGTGTTGAATAGAATTTCAGCTGTAATCTAACCAGCAGGTGCTGAGTTTTACCCCCACTGTCCAGAGACATGCATGCTGTTAGACTGACTGGTGAAGTCAAATTGGCTGTTGGTTATGGCTGTCTCACTGAGTTAGCCCTGTAATGGAGTGATGACTTGTTGTACTTGGCCTCTTTTCCAATGGCTGATGGGACAGGCTCCAGCCTCCCACAGTTACCATGTAGAGGATAAAGCAGGGACAGAAGATGGATGGACATTTGAGCCATCATGGAATTGCAAAAATATAGAATTTCAGTCTGCAATCAGTGGTAAGATTTTGAAGTTTATTGCAATAAAAGTTGTGTTTCATGCCTGATCAGGAGAAGTTATCTTAGTGTATTTTAGATACTGAAATCTCACTTAAATGTCAAACAAGCAAATACATGTATATATAAGTGAGTGCAATGATCGAGCTCTTAACATAGAAGATGACAGCCTCAAAGTTTGACTTTTTAATAATCAGTCATTGTAATCCATCAATGAAATCTAAAGCCAAACAAACGGAGGAGGCAAAATTAGCTGAGGGTGTACAGAGACAAAGCTTAAAGTAACGCAGTGTTTAAAGTAAATAGCAATTTACTACCATACAACATGCAGCAAATGTTTTTTCATCAAGATGGTGGAAATGATCTTAGGGGAAAATTGAATTTGACAATTTTCAAACTAAGAACAACCATGAATAGCATGTGCAACACAATGTACGCTGTTAAAATATAAAATATCTAATAAACTTCTAGAAGAAATCAAGCAATGTCCAATCATCATACAGTTTAAAAAAATTCAAAGATGGTTTTGAAAAATGACAAAGAAAGTCAACACAGTAATACCGTCCTGTGTCTGAACATCTTAACCTGGCATACAGTAATTGTGTAAACTTGCAGTGTGAGCTGGTTCAAGCAGAGATGCACTCTGCTCACTACATGAGGTCAGGCCAAGCTGTGTTGGTGTCTGTTACAAATCCCTGTTGAGCCTGGAAGCTTAGAAGGGGACGCAACACTCTAAGAATCACAAAAAGAAAGCTTCTTTAATCTGGAATTTTGATCCTCTGTTCAAATGTTGTGGAAAGTTCAAACTTGTCACTTAAAAGCAGCAGCACAGCTTGTAAAAGTTTTTAGTTTCCATATTCATGTGTCACGCTCACGCGAGCTTCCTATTCTGTTATTTAGCTCAGCCTGCAGGAAAATTAACAAATGAGGGTGTTAAATTTTGTGCAAACTCATCATGATTACTTTTTTTTCTAAAGTTATTTTTGTTTTATTCATTTTAGTGCAGCTACAACATGGTGATTTTTAGGGTTGGGCATCATTTGAATTTTAACGATTCCGGTTCCGATTCGATTCC
Source organism: Atherinomorus stipes (assembly GCA_023101725.1). NCBI lineage: Eukaryota > Metazoa > Chordata > Actinopteri > Atheriniformes > Atherinidae > Atherinomorus > Atherinomorus stipes. The sequence goes on along the minus strand of JALJCO010013897.1, from coordinate 24,228 downwards.
CGTCTTCCGATTCCGGTTCCTATCGATTCTTGATTCCAATTCTTTTAAGGGGCGGGGTAAAAAAAAAAAAAAAAAAAAAAAGTTTACATTTTCTTTTTTGTGGACAATTTAATCAAATAACAGACATGGACATTAATATTACGAAACTCCAGCTCTATCTGTGTTCTAAGCAAAGGCATTTAATTGCATTCAACTTTAACAAAAAAGAGTAGAAAAAGAAATAAAAAAATATCCCTGGCCAAACTTGAATAGACCTGGTTAAGGTTCACTATTTTAAGAACTTTAATTGTTAAACTGTCTGTTTTCTAATTAAGAGCCAACCACATGTTACAGTACTTTAAATTAAATGTGTCTGTCCACATTCTTCATTAAGAGGAATTAATATCTTTCGATCAGCTTTGAGTTTTCTTTTCAGACTGGTTTATGAAGCGGAGATGAATATCTGCTGCTGTGTCTGCAGCACCTGCAGCCTCTAGTGTGCTACGAGGCGGGGGATGGGCCGTGGGAGCGCGCAATAAACGCAACATTCATTCACGTTGGTCTCAAAAGTCTCCACTAAGACCAGAAAGTGCCACGAGACTTGTCACTAGTGCTTTTATTGATAGAAAGTTAACAGAAGGTCTGAAAACTTGCTTGAGCAAAAAAGACACCGAATTGTGTCGTGTGTGTCAACGTAATTGGCCGTACCAGAAACTCGGTGCTAACAAACGTTCCGCTTCCAGCAGATTCTATGGTGTTCGGTGGACTGGACATCGAAAATAGGAATCGAAATTTAAAAATTTGAACAATTCTGGGAGAATCGGAGAGTTAATCCCGGTTCCCATCAATGCTCGATTCTCGATGCCCAACCCTCGTGATTTTACAGTGCAGTTTCCATTAGCTGGCTTTAAAGGATAACTTTTGTTTTATTCAACCTGGACCTTATTTCTGGGAATTTGTACATGCTCACCGGTAAAATTTCTGTATCACTCTGACTCCTCCAGACGCTTTTTAGATTAGTCACAGTTCAGGTATATCCATATCATGAGTGGGGCAAAATGAATAAGCCTTTTGATCCTGTAATGTATTATAAAAACAAACAGGATCCAGTTCTTCTGCACTGAAATCAGCAGTGAACTCAGTTAATCACAGCAAACACTTCTGTGTTTCTCACCAACATCAGATCTAGTCTGCAGCTAGCAGATCCACATGCAGGACACCTGGAGGTGTCTGGCCTCCAGTAGTGACATGTTGGACTCAACTGGACCAAAAAAAGCAAGAAAATTAAATTGGATTTTTTTTCCCCCTCCACATTGTGGGTTCTTCTTGGGATTTTCTTCATTTGTGCATATTTGAGTAATATATCTGAATATTCAGGCCAAGCTGTAGCTTCCTTAACATAACTGACTGACACCGGTATACACAACGAGGTAGCACCAATAACGAAGCGACAAACACGCATGCGCAGCATCGTAGCAAGACGCGCTCTTTGTTCAACAGAAACTCGTAGAGAATCCTAACCTATACACACTCTCTGAGGACGAAACTAACACCTGCAGGAAGATTTCCTCAGAGACAAGCAGCCATCAGCTAACAGACGTTTGATCCAGAGTTCAGAAGAAAAGCTTTTTTTTTTTTTTAACCTCTAGAGGACGGCAAGTTGGGAAAAATGTGGTTGCGTTCGGGGTGGAAGTTCATTTGTTGTACTGGACGAATCGACTTGCCAGAAGTGGTTGGATTTTATCATCAGGAGCAGAAAAAAAAACCTCAACTTTGTGTGAGAACTTCACTCCTGACAACTTCATGAATCTCGGGCAGTAAGGTGTTTTTTTCTGGGGATTACTTCTGAAACCTGACGCAGTTCCACCATAAAAAGCCTTACAGACAGACAACAACACCGGTGAGTGAAAAAACGTCTCTCAGCTCAATGCTAAGTTTTAGCCCATGATTTGTTTGCTAATGTACTTACTTGTCAGGGTCTCTGTGGTACTGCGTGTACTTCAAACTCCATATCAAACTCTGGGTTGTGCGCATACAGCTCCATAACAGGCTGCTCCATTTTATCCCGTCGATCGGAGTCCGATTATCCATCAATGTTTACAAATAACGTCCATGTGAGTCCCGGTGCCGGTGTTAAAAACAATTCTGTGACCCTTCAGAATCAGTGTCTCTTCCGGGCTGACGTCATGAAATGGGCGTAAAACATGTTGCAATTGGTCGAGAGCTTCGTGGTTCAGGACAGTCAGCCATCTTACTTCCGTGTTGGAAGTTAGACGCATAAAAAAACTAATATTTAACACCAAATTAGTTTCTATAGAAGCGATGGTAACATATTTAGCCTATAAATGCCTGTATTTGACTTTTGGAACGTTTGAAAAGCTCCTTTAAGTTGTTTTGGATTTTGGCAAAAACTTCCTTGAATTCATCAACACCCACCAAATCTCAATTATTCATCTGTTTAATTTAGCCGTTTTAAATTTATCTATTTATTTATTCATTTATTTACATTTTATAGCTGTCTGCCTTTACTCATGTCCTTACTCATGCTTTTGTGCTCACTCTTATTGTTCATATCTGTTCTTTCCACCTTTAGGTTTATTCTTATCTTGTTTTAACCTTTTTAGGTTTGTAACCTTGTAAGGTTTTTTTCTTTACGGGGATCCCCGACGCCGGGGCCTGTGTCTGCGTGGTCGTCGCGATGGGGGTTGCTCTGATTGGGCAGGTGAGGGTCCTGCACTGTGGCCCTGGCTGCAGCATGGACGCCCAGTCCATCTGGGCGTTTTAGGTGGTGACACCCTCTTAGGTCATGGATGGGTTGGTTTTTGGTTTAGAGGATCCCCAAGATACCGATTCCTCACTTCAGCATCAGACCAGATGTTTTCATGCTTTTATCTCCATTTAATATGAATGTTTCAGTTGAGGAGACAGATAGCAGAGACAAAATGTTATGGGTTGTTTGGGGGGGTTGCGGATTGTGTGGGTGTGATTGTTAAGATGTGTGTTAAGAAGAGTGTGATCAGGTGTGTGTTCTTGTGTGTATGTTTATATGTGTATAATGTATGAATATCCTTGTATTCCGCTTATTGTTTTATTGTTCTTTTCATAATATAAAACACTTTTCGCTGCTTTGACATGAAAGGGGTTTTTATAAATAAAGTTTGATTTGATTTGAAAGGAAAAATATGATGTTGGCCTTCACTTTTCTGAAATGTTTCTGTTTTTGTTGCTATTATTAATCTGTGTTCTGCTCTGCTTTAACTGCAAATTTAACAGCGAGGTTAAACTCCTCACTGTCTGTTGGGACAGAAAGTTCAACATCTTTCACAGATAAGAAATTTCACTTTAAAAAAAAAACTGTACAGCAGGACTTGTACACCTTTTCATGACTACAGTCTTTTGTCTTCTGTTTTCAATCTTTTTATTGGAAAAAAGAATCCAACAGATGCTCCATGATCCTCCAGTGCCTCCCCCCTGTGACTCCACATATTTTCCCCTTCTCTCTACTCAGATACCCATTTTATATCTGCTCAGTGTATTTCTGGGTTTCCGTCATAAGCTCCAGCGACAACATCTATTTGCTGAAAACTAATACCGTCTTGGGCTGGGATATTATTGCCATCTTATCTCCAGGTCCAGACACCCAAACAGATTTAGTATTTGGAGGCAACATGTCTTCCTGATAATGAGGCTTGTAAATTTAGAGCGTCACTGTCTGTTGCTTGACCACTTTTTCATACTTTCACACGTGGAATTTGACAGAAACACACTCTTGCTTTTGGTTCATACTTCTTCACTGACTGTTATTTGACATTAAGTCTGGCTTTAGTTTGCAGAGACAAACTTGCAAGGTACATGTCTTGAGGGTTTGAGAGTCACTGTGCAATCTCGACAAAAAACGTTGGTTTTATTTTCTTAGCCTAACTAATAACATATGACAGCAAAGTTAAAAAGTGAAACAATTTTTGAAAACGTTTAATCATATAAGGCTCAAACTGGAGCGGGTCCATGTCACCGTTACTTTTTCCAAAGTGAGAGGTATTCAAGAACTCCAACAAAAAGTTGATATAACGTACATTTACTTATTTAATCTTTGGTTGTTTTTGTACATTTTTGTTCTCTTTGTATTTTTTGTATATTTGCTTCTATTCTGAAGCCTTTTTGGATGTCAGCATGCATGAATGTTGATGCGTTCAAGCATGCTGGCATCTGATATTTCAAATTTTGCTGCTGTAAAGAAATGTTTACTGCAAGAAACGACAAATTCAATTCAAATCATTTCATGTTAAGGAGACAGATTTTGTAACTTTGTTGTTTCCAAGCAGCTGAGGCTCACATTTTCCATGCAGTTGTTCCCAAATGCACAGCTAGAGAAGAACTGGTCCTTAAACATAACTTAGGCTACTTTAACAATGCAGGCAAAAGTGGCTCAAGTCAGACTTTTTTGCCCGTGTGTGATCCATATTTCATCTTTTTTATGACAGTCTGAACAATGCAAATCCACTTTTTTCCAATCCAAACCAGCTCACTCATGTGTGGAACTAAATAGGATTCATAACTTGCCTTTTTCAAAGCGACTTCAGTCTGAACATCCATGTCGCATTTCATCTGACTTTTATGCCACAGGAGTGAGACAGATACCACAAGTCTGCACAGGATCCATTAAAGATTGAACTTTGAAACTGATTCATACAAGCTGACATGCATAGTATCCATATTCTGTGAACAGAACGTGCTGCATGAGATGTCAAGTCTTTCTGCGCTTGCAGGTCACTTCAGGGCTGCAAACTATTCATACTGACCTTATTTACCTATTCAGTCAATAACACAGATTGCTGCACTCAAACAAAAAAAGCCATGTTAATCATTCTTTTGTATTTGCAGCTATTTGACAACCTAATCCTTCTCCTTAGACTATTATTAGATTTCTCGTTACACCACTCAAAGTCACTGAAATCAAGATGATACCAGTTGGCAACAGAATATATTTGTCTACAGGGTGTCCATCGCTGTCAGGTTATGTTTTTTTATTGAAATATGTTCGTAGATGGTGGAAAATACTAGTTTACTGTAGGCTTAGATGGCAGAGTAGCGTTTCTTTCCTCCACTTCTGGAACAGATGTGGGGAATTGGGGGCGTGTCCAGTTTTGTGGTGTGTATCTACAGTACAGAAATGGAGATACTAGTAAAAGAGTGAAATGAAAATATAATTTCAAATAAGTATAACAAATATAAACATTTATATAAAAAGACAGGTACTGTACTGCGGAGCCTCAGAAGTGGCCAATTTCTGAGGACATGGATCAGGAATTGCTGAACAGATTAAAGTGTCTGCAGCCTCAAACATGGTCTCTGACATCATTACCCACAAGGTGCACACTTTGGCACGATGCCAGCGGCTTCAGAGGCTCACGCTGCCAGGTGATTATGATCCTGTCCAGCAGCTAAAATCCAAGTGAAAATGTGACGTTGGCAAAAGGGGGAAATAAAAAGACACAAGTAATGCAGCCTTAGTTGTCATTAAGCTCCTGCATATTTTACACCTGTGGTAAACAGCGGTGTATGCTATGTTGATTTTTATTCAATTCAACAATGACAACTAAATACATTGCTCTCACTGCTCATGAAAAATTATTTTGAATCAGATTTGTGCGTGTCCAGGATCGCCTTCTCAGAAGCTTCGGTCTTTTGTACACAAAGCTGCAAGTTTGCACCTGCTTTTCAGACGTACTAAAAATATGCGCAAAAAAACAGCAAGGCAATGCATCTCACAATTGATAAATCGCTTTGCGGATGCAAAATTAATAAATTTCTCCTGCCATTACTGTGCAATTGTGTGTAAACGCCCCACATTGCATATTCATTGCATTCAGTACTAAATGGGTGAGTGGCGCTATTTAGCACTCTTGAAAGACAGACCCCTTTTAGCACGCTGTTAGTAGATCAGTTCGTACATTTTTTGCATGTGCAATGAGATAGCTCACGTTTTTATACATGCAAACCTTTGATAGAATGAACAGAATGAGTTATTTCCTGGATATTGCAAAGCATTGTCATGTACAGTAGCAGCTTATAATATCTTGTGGGTCATTCATGCTTTTATCTTTATTAGCTGTCCTGTTAATGTGTTTTAAATGTGGAAAGTCATTTTGAATTTTGATGGTTTTGTATCTTTCCAGCTAATTCTGATACAGCAAAACTTTTTATGTCATTTATGAGCCAAAGGGGGGGGGGGGGGGGGGGGGGGCATTTGCTTCACCAAACATCATCTGTAATAGCGACTGGATGAGAATTCAACAGAAAAAATGCCATCATCTACTCACTATCAAACCAGATCATTTTTAACCTCAGTAAGGAAAGGCTGGAAGGCAGCCTGAAATCATTCGACCCTGCAGATGAGAAACGAAATCATATCAGTGTTTGGTCTTCTGCTGATGCTTGGAGAAAAATCACATCACTCTGAGCAAGACTGCCGGCAAAATGCCCCAATAACAGACTCACTCATTGAACTTGATTGATAGGCTGCTGCTTTTCAGCAAGACGTGGGGAAACAGTCTTTAACCTGCGAAAACCCTCATACACGTTCACACACACACACATCCTACAAGCATGCCACTCTGGAAAGTGAAAATTGGTCTCAAGTGTGCAGCATGAGGGAAAATACAAGAAAGAAACAACCACCTCCTCACTGCTCACACACTCGTTTTTTCTTACACTCATCTTACTCACCCAGGACTTGATATGTGAGTCATCAAGCAGCTCTACAGTTACTGATCATATGCGCACAACAGTGAAGCAGTCATGCACACATTAATACACACAACACACACACACACACACATATCCAATACTGTATATGATAAACAGCTCTAATAACTTGCATGTGGGTTGAGTCAGATGCAACATGAACATGTGATCTGAGAGCAAAGAAACTGTCTGCTCCATATGTGCCATAGATCTCAGGCCCCCCTCTCTCTCCATGTCTTTGCTGTGCTCTATTGCTCCTTTCCCTCTTGCCATCTGGAAAGCTGAACACTCCATCTCCATTTTCTGAGCTCCATCCCACTTTTTCCTCTTACTTCTTCACCTCTCGCCCCTACAAAACCCTTGCTCCTTGCACAGATTTTTTTTTTTACTTTCTGGACGTTTTCTATGAACCAAAGATGCTAAAGTCCCCAAATTTGTTGAAATTTTACTTTAAAACAATCTGTTTAACTATATCTGCACAAAAACTCAGGAAATTACTGTTTGGATACTGAGGATAATTTCTTTGTTGTGACAATGCACATGGGCGATACACAAGACGGTAAAACATGGGTCAGGGAAAACAATACGACATCGCCATGACAACAAATCAGATGTGGACCGATGTCACTGTAACTGACGGACCACGTCTTCAGATAGAGGCTGGTGATAACTTTACATGCATCGGATGTCGTCCGTCTGCTCGGTTTCACGCGAACGCAGCATGAAAAGTACGAGGGAGCTGCTCGCGATTACACAATGTCCCTTTAACCAATTAAATATTCTTAAATCAATATGTTGCATTAATCCAACTTAGGGTGCTTAAACACCTTCCACGATTTGGTCCGGTTAAAGTGGACTGGAGTCCAGAAAACCTGCAAGTACAGTATGTTTGGGTTGGTGTGAAAGTGGACCAGTTTGTTTTGGTCCGGAGTAAAGAACCGTACCAAGACCGTACCTCTGGAGGTGGTCTCGGTACGGCAGACTCCAATACGGTTCGCTGATGGTGAGAATGCTGCGCGGCCTCCATTCAGCCCATTTACAACAATTCCCTTCATCCTACATGATAAGTGAAAGAGAAGCTACCGGAGAAATCGCCAAAGATGTCGACGAATTACAAGATGCATCAGGTTAGGAGCTTCGCCTGATGGTCTTTCAACACATCCTCTACATGGGAAAAAAAAAAACTCGCAGTGCTTTCGTGCCGTATGCCAGTCTCTGTAACAACAGCAGTATTTGTGCTGCTGCATAAAGCAATGATAATAATATATTTGCCACAATAACAAGCAGAAGAGCACAACAAACACAGCTGGATCTTTTCTTCGGGGATTCTCCCTCTTTGCCTGCTTTGTCAATCAGTTTAAACACAAAACACAATATTTTCTGAACAGAGTCGCCACATGCCTGGGGCGGATATATATCATCCATAGTGATTGTTTCGTTTGCAGAAACACTGGTGTGAATGTGAACCAGACTGAGAAAATTGCAATATTGTCACAACTTTTGGCCCCAACCGAACCGCTGTATGCAATATAGCAGGTCCAGAGTCTGTGACAAAAAAACTACATCAATAGTAAGTCACGATGGTCCCATCTCAGATGACATAAAACCATTATGGTGGGGAGTTTATTTCCTTGTACTGTCCTTCACACTCATAGAGTCAACTTAAAGCTGTTATAGAAGATGTTTTGGAATTTCAGAAAGCAGAGACTTGTTAGCGAGTTTTTGAATAATGTGCATGTGCAAGACCAACCTGCTGGATTCATTGCTCCCTCCTCTGGCCACAGAATAACGTGCACGAGCCACTCTGATATTCAGCAGACAGCAGGTATCATGTCACAAATGCAAGTGAACAGATGTCATTGTCTGAACGTTGCTAACTGCTAACAGAATGATGTTAGCTACCTGCTGGAAACGTCAGACGAGTGCACGAAGCTTTCAGGTCGCAGTATTACTTTCACCAGTCAGTCGCTCTCATTGATCAGTCTCGCCTATTACCCGTTCTCACTACGGTAGTAAAAGTGATTGACGAGCCAGTAGACAAATGATAAAGTTGAGGAATGCATAGATTATTGGCAGATGTCTTTTCAGCCCCAATATTTTCACAGCTGATGCATAATAATGTTTATATATTTAAAGCTTTTATTTTGATTTTTGATTGATTGATTAATTTATTAAAGTGTCATGCACATTATCTCACTTATCTTACAAGACACTGCAAAATACACTTATACAACTCAAGAATGGCAACAGAAAAAAAAAGAGAAACAATCTTATGTAACAACCTAGACTACATACATCATGAATACATAATAATTATATATACCCTTATGTAGGGTATAATATTTTCTGCCTCAGTGCCCAGGCTTTTTCAATAAATCTTGCTAGAATGTAAATCTCCTCTTTAAATAACCAATTCATCATTTCATACTCTGACATCCAAAATAAATCGGGATTCTTCATTTGAACTTTACCAAACAGGATTTTTCTCAGTTCAGTTTAGGAGGGGCAATGAAACAAAAAATTCAATTCATCCTCAACCATATCCAAATCACACACATCACATATGTGCTGCTCTTCAGGTAAACCAATAGCCAAGGGCAAAGTTACCCATCGTAGGAGCACATAGTGACCTCTGACTTCTCCCCAAGTTAACCAATAAATAAGGTTCTGTACAATATCTTCTTTAACTTGAACATAACTTCTCAGTTTGGGTTTCTTCCAGATGTTAATCATAGCATATGGAGTAGTGAACCCAATTTTACCGAATATTGCAAAAATTGTTGAAAGAAACATCTTCTATAACGCCTTTAATAGGATAACAAATTTACAGTATAACGATCATAAAGGGTTAATTTCCTTTTAAATTTGCTTTTACCTTGAGCCTTTGTGGTCCCGATATGTTGAATCGGAAATCATGAAAAAAAAAAAACAATAGGGAGCCGAAGTCACGCCCCTCTACTTCCGCATCATGGGACCTAAGAGACGAAAAAATATGAATGGAAGTCAATGGGAAGAAAATAATTATCTTCTGGTCCCAGTCGTTCTCTGTCCTGGATTCCAGATATGTTGGTTATGGATTTAAATGAAAATTTTTCGTGCAAAGAAAAAATAAAATACCGCGAAGATTTTAGATAATTTCAGGATTTATTTGAAGCCTCTGTGTGGACTACAGCCCTTGTCGCAACCGACCTGCGTCACCAGCTGCCTGATTACGCTACCGTTGTGATTTTACTCCGGCACGTCACCGCTTTTTACTTTATTTTTTTCAAGAACAGGAAAAAGAGCATGAACAGATGTGAAAACCGTTTTAAGTCAGGAAATGCTGAGTCTTTCCATCACGCCGATAGAATGATGTTCAGTATGGTTCACGCCCGCCGCAGGGAGCGACGTCAATCACTTGCGGCGAGGGCTGTAGTCCACACAGAGGCTTCAAGTAAATCCTGATATTATCGAAAATCTTCGCGGTATTTTATTTTTTCTTTGCACGAAAAATTTTCATTTAAATCCACAACCAACATATCTGGAATCCAGGACAGAGAACGACTGGAACCAGAAGATAATTATTTTCTCCCCATTGACTTCCATTCATATTTTTTCGTCTCTTAGGTAGAAGTAGAGGGGCGTGACTTCGGCTCCCTATAGTCTAGATTAGAGAGTGTGGTTTTTAAATAGATTTAACTCAAAAATAAGATTTCATTACCAAACAAAATAATTAAATTAGATCAATGTAAATAAGTCTTTCATATCAACTACAGCCCAGATTCTCTTTTTAGAGTGTAGATCCTGCATAGTTGGAAACATCATAAACACATTAAATGTGGCTCATTTCAATGGAGCCACATTAATAAATGAAATGCATTCGTGGGATGAGCAGCAGGACTGAGCATGTGGGGTCAACCCATGAAAAACGAGCCAATCTTCACGGCCAATGCCAAACAGCTTATTCTGCTATTGACTCTTCTTTGAAGTCATTATTGATGTCTGAAGAAACAAGACATATTGGCAATTCAATCAGGGACCTCAGTAGCTTGTGGAAGAATCATACACAGCCAATACAACCTGGCACCTCCTCTTCCTGCTGGTCACCAGCCTGGACAGACATTGCTATGGGACGGCATCCCGTTCTTCAACAAATTTGTTGCTTGTCAGCCAGTGTGGTTGTGTTGGTCACATTGGCACGATAAGATACCCAAGCTGATCCCACCAGGTTCAGGCCAGGACTGGAGACAGCTGATTCCATCCTCTCTGCCCCAGTTTCTCTGATACAAGAGTCTAATAAAGCCTGTTCTGTGGGAGTGAGCACTGGGATCTTTGAGGACAGTTTTGCCCCCAGACCATGGAGTTATGGGATTTCCACTGGTTGCAGAGTCTCATCTTGACATCTCTGCATTATGATTGCTTACAATGATGACAAACCTTGTTTTTCCAGTGAGGGAGATGCAGCCCCACATCATGGGCGGCTGTAGCTCAGGTGGAAGAGCAGTCGTCTTTCAACCGGAGGGTTGTGGGATCGATTCCAGGCTTCCCCAGACTACATGCCGAAGTGTCCTTGGGCAAGACACTGAACCCCAAGTTGCCTCCCGATGTGCCTATCGGGGTATGAATGTGTTTGTGACTGGGTGAATGTGATATGTAGTGTAAAGCGCTTTGAGCGGTTAGTATGACTGGAAAAGCGCTATATAAGTACAGTCCATTTACCATTTTACCATATCATCACACTCCCCCCACTTACAGCTGTTACCCAATCAGAGCAGTAATGAGCACAGTGTTCTCCCCATCTTCTCCACACTTTCATCCTACAATCCAAAGGTGGCACCATTTAGTTAAATTCACTGGATGTAGAAAAGTGCAAGAAAGTGTGCCAAACAATCCATTTTGACTCGATCCTCTCCCCGAATCTGATACGGTCCTCTAACATCTGTGACAGCAGCAAAAGACTAAGCCACAGATGAGGCCCCGCATCCAAAGAATGTAGCTTTTCCTCATTGCCAGACAAAAGGCACAACAAAATATGACACTTGGCATGCAGGTTGGAGCTGATCCAGAGTGAGTGCACCCAGATCTCATTGCACTAGTTATTTAAAAGCTTAGTTTACCCTTTAACTTTCAAGATATCAGTTATCCTAAAATTATTCATACGCTCCAATTAAAGAAGGAAAAAAAACAGCTGCCAGTAAAATCAGTTGGAATTGATGAAAGTAATAACAGATAAAAATTTCAATTTAAAATTTAAAGTTTTAAAAAATCACTGCAATCAGGTGTTTTCTCTAATGTTCAAAAAGACTTCTGCACCTGTTGACAGGTATTTTGGTCCACTGTTCGTGGGGAAGGTGCTGTAATGTGTCTGGGACAGTTCTGTTTGTTTGATTTTTTTTAAATCATTATTTTGAATCACAATCCAAAAGCAATATTTGTATTTATTATTAGTTACTTTAGTTTCTCGTTATTTGAATTACTATTGACAATTCAGCCTTTTCTTTAATAGGAGGGTACACTGTAAATTGCATTTTGGCATTTTAGCTGTCCCAATGTATTATTTTATGTCTAATTAACAAGCTTTAGGTATATTGCTGTTATAAATTAAAATACTTAGTAAAATACATCTTAAATACGCAAAAAAAAAAAAAAAGTTCCATTCATCTCAAAATTTTAAGGCAGCCCTTCAACTCATATTTCTAAGTTAAACATTTTACAGTGTTTGAATAACTTTGAGAACTCTGTTGTTTAAAAGCTCAATCAAGCTGATAAGCACAAAACATTTAAGCATGTCTCATATGTAATCTGTCTCTTGTTAACATTTTTCAGATTGCCAGTTCCTCCTGATCCCCGACTGGAAGAAACATCTTTTGATGCATCACTACCTCATCAGTCCTTTTTCCTTCTGGAATCCCTTGAGGTTTCATCATAGTGTATATCCAGCTCCACTTGATCCAACTTCTATTCCCTCCATCTTTCCTTTTCACTTTCACCCCTTCAGCTTTCTCCCTCTTTCTGCCTTCCTCTCTCCCCTCTCTCATCGTATCTTTTCCTCTTGTATCTATACTCGCATCCCTTATACATCATGAGATTGTATCTCCTGGTGAAGGCAGAACCATTTATAGGCTACGAGTTATTGGTTGGAAAAAGGACATGGATGGAAGAGAAGAGAAGAGCGATTTTCACCACACAAGCAAAAGTGCAAGGTATCTGCAGCAGCTCATTTGCATAAAATATGTAACTTCCCTTTTTGATTTGATGGTTTTTGCTACTTTATTGCTGTCAATGAGTATAACGGAAACTAACAAGAGATTCTTCCGAGCAGAAAGCATCGCAGGTGTAACCAAATCCAGGAAATGGAGATTTCTCATCTTGTAGCCCAGTTGTTGTAACAAAATGATTACAATGAGGCACATGTTTCTCAGTGGATACTCCTTCCACCACCCCTCTGCTTTGTGCGGGGTAGATATTGTTTTGAAATAATCCCAAAAATGCACCTTTGCTTTTGCTTTTATAACTTTTAAGGATTACCACAAACACAACGCTGATTTTGCTATTTTCATGAGATCTGATGAGCGTGAGAAACATATTAAATGAAGCTAGTCTCTCCTGGCATTCTGCTTTACATTACCACTGTGCAAAGGGCACATGCAGTAATAATAGATTTGCTGTATGATGGATTAGTCTTGTGAGAAAACAAAAATAAAAAAAAAATGCATGAGCATGAGAAAACATTAAATATTAAAAAAAAGCACAAAAGCAGAGAAGAAAAAGGGAGAGTGATGGAAAAGAGTAGCATCCTATGTGCCGTTCAAAGAATGCAAGTGTGCAAATGATGCAGAAGTCAACAGATAAAAAAGAAAACGATACAAGAGAAGGAGAGAAGCGATGCATGCAACTGTGCCGAGGAAACTAGGAACCAGAGGGAGTGATTGAAGCAGGCGGTGAGGCAGAGCAGTGCAGAAGAGGGAGGGAGTGTGTGAGATGAGAGGAGGGGGGTGAGCAAACACGCTCTGCACGTGATTCAATCTGTTCACATGGCCTTGTATTACGCCGTTATAAATACTTAATGTGAGGTATTGCATGCCACAAGAACCATTCCCTCCTATTCTGCATAAATTTGAAATGTGGGCGCGAGGTCTGAAAACCAGGTGTGCAGAAATAAGAACAATCACATTAAAACAACAAAGGGGGGGGGGGACTACAACCCAGCAAGTCCTCTAAACGAGAGTAATGCGCCAATAATGCATCAGAGCATGTTCGGCTCTGATGTCGTTTGTCGGCAGTGAGCTGAAGTTGTCATCTGCTCACTGAATCCCTGCGTTATATAATGATGGATGGGCCTGCGCTTCTCTGCTCGCACCTCCTATAGAGGCATGAATCAAACACAGGATGTGTCCTAAATAGAAGCTGCACACACTGACATCAGGGCGTGTAGCCCAGCTGTACCCCGACTCCTGCATCAGCTCCACAGAACATCAGCCTCATTGGATCGTGACATTCATTCTTCTGCAAAGAGAGTTTATGAATGAGATGATCCAGTAAAGATGGGACTCATTGATTGAGGCATAGACAGAAAAATAGCACCAGCATCCATGTACCTTACAAGAATAATGAGAGATATTTCATTATATTATCTCACATCATTACTGTAGTACATACCACACACCATACTGTTAACAGAAATTGTATGTTCATGTCTATGTGTAAGATCTGACCGCATGTGGGACCAGAGTTATAAAACACCATTTATCTGGTACGTATTATGGTGCTGCTGCTGCACTGGCATGAAATTGTTATTTTATAGCCCATTTACTGCATCTAGCAGATCTTGGGAAAGCTTGCTTTTGGAAAATATCAAATATTGGCTCACAGTTTGCTGAAACCATTTGACATTCTTGCAGTATTGAATGAATTATAAATGCATGATGTGTTTAAACCATGCTGAGGTTTATATATGTTTAAACACAAGTGCAAAAGTAAACGCTACGATCAGAATATCTCAATTTGATTCAGACTTAAGCATTGGTTTAACATGGTATGGCATGTATGGTATAGTAAGGTAAGCAATATGTCCATCTCTCTTTCAAAATGGATTTTCTCACGTCCGTGACGAGTAACTATTTCTGATAGTACCAATGCAACCATCATCAAAGCACGCCTACACAGCTTGACAAGCCCCTTATCGTATACAAACACTCGCGCACACGCATGCACAAACGCACACAATCAGCATCTTCCCCTCGCCCATGCGGAAACATGCGAGTAGAAAGGCGCTTCAAGTACCCAGCTGCAACCTATTTCCCCCCAAAAAGAAAAGAAAAAAACACAATCGATCCCCTGTAACAAATAACTGATGACACAAACGAGAATACGGATATAAAAGGGAGAGGGGGGTGAACGGCTTTGAAAGACATGTTCAGTGCAACATACTACGCCAAAGCACATCCTGAACCAAGGAAGGAGGAAATACTATTACAGCAGCACATGACACCGCGGAATCAAATCATTTCAATCCGAGAGCAAAACAGCTGCCGTGCAAGCCCTCCTCTGACAAGTGTGACACCAAACACGGGGCATTGTGTTTGTAATCCACCTTTAAATGCAATGTCAAACCTATTTTGGGAAATCAAGGCAGGTTGAAACGAGCCATTCAGGCTCAGCAGTGCAGCTCGTAGCGTTTTCAGCACCACGAACAGCGCTTTTTTTTTTCTCTCTTTTCATTTTAGCGTCCAGATTACTGACGCGGGTTTCCTACTAAAAATCCAGCAGAAGGGGAACTCCTATAACGCGAAACTGACCCCCTTCCTGTACAACCTCAAGCAGCTGTCAGCTGCTCTCAATCGGGCATTTCCGTGTTAAAACACACTCAATTTAGTGCCACCCTGCACTTCACCCAGCCCCTTTTACCCCAAACATCTCCAGTTTTTGCAGCTCCTACCTCGTCATTCCCATCCCTGGGCCTCCGGGTCCCATTCCTCCACCGGCAGCGGCACCGTTGACCGGCTTCATGTGCTGTCCCGCTCCCGGTCCTGCTCCGGGTCCACCGGGCATCACCGACCCCATCATCCCGGCGGCTCCCGGCTCCCCGCCGCCCTCCATGCTCGCTTCGTTCCCCATCTCTGTCTCAGCTCAGGAGACGGGAGGGGGGGGGGAAGGTGGAGAAAGGTATCAGGTCAAATCGGCGGTGTCGCTTTTATGTCGCTATGTTTTTCGGGGGGGTTAGGCAATCGAAAAGAATAAATGGGGGGAAAAGGGGGAGAGAAAATTGAGAGAGCAAACTCAGCGCTGCTGCTCCATCGTCGCCATCATCATCCTCATCCTCGCCAGCCTAAGCACCAGCACTGCCTCCTCTTGACGTGAGGACGAGAGCGTGCAGCGCGGCCACGGCGATGGTGATGGATGTAAAGGCAAAGGGGGCGAGAAAAAAAATGCGAGATTAGATTAGATTAGATCAAAGTTAGAGGAGTGCCGCAGGTGAAATTAGGTCGCAGCCGCGGATTAGAATATAAGGAGCAATGCAAAGAACAAATTAACGAGGAGCAGGTCAGCATCGTGTGAAATATGGGCACATAAAGAAAATTAAATTAGCCAGTTTCAGGGAACTATTAATTTCTCAGGGAAGTAGGCTATTTAAAAGAAATGCTGCCTTTGTAATCTTGTCGTCTAAATGGTCACAAGATTTAGGTAGCCATATTCAGATTTATGTCATCATAAAAAAAGGATAAGAATAAAAAAAAGGGGGGGGGGGGGGGGGGACATTAATCATCACACACAAATGCATAGAATGAGTAGCCTATTTTAACGTGTAATAACACAATTGATGTCTCCGTGTTTAGGATCCATGAGAGCAAAGTTAAATCATTTTTTTAAAAATGAAAATAAAAACGCAGGTTATAATTTCTCCTTGTCCTTCCCGCTGATAGTAAGAGGAGGGGAAGTGTAGAGTAAAGGAAAGCAGAAGGGGCTACAGTTTGCGTGCGCGTTCACATCATTCTTGTTCTCTGAAAGAAGGACAGGAGGAGTGGCGCGAACGCGCAGAGGCGCGAGAATTCTCTGCACTGGAACATCACGTGTCCAAAAACACTCCATGGTGTTACACACCTGCTTGGTGGCGACTTACTATCAGTTCTGACCTGCTTGTTTCACGCGTGTTCCGTTTAAATGAATTTGACACGATGGTGACCGGGGCTTGTTGTCACATAGGTGAGTTATCTCCTCCACCAGAAGGCCCAACAAAAAAAGTGGAATACTATTTATTTCAATTCAATTTTCAATTTCTTTCTTCATTTCATTCATTCAGTTATTAATATAAATAATTAATGTTGCAACTAAAATAAATCATGAATGAAAAGAAGTAGAAAGAAGTAAAAACTTATAATGCTAGTTTTGTTCCTGACATGGTCAGGTGTTATGTCCTTTCTGAGTAGAGAACAGCACGTGAGCTGAGGTGAGCACTAATCAACCACTTTGCACAATTCAAAGTAAAAAAATATTAACTGATATATTTAAAAGTGCTTCTTTTAGGTAAAAATCCTAACAGTGATAAATGCAAACTACGCTAGATCTAACAAAAAAAAAAAAAAAGTGGTAGTTTGGAGCAACTTGTCTCCAAGCATATCATTTTGGGGAAAGTTGTTGTCACATGTAATTAAGGATGTATCCATGAAAAATGGACCCCTGGAAAATCAGCCAACGCCAGAACTATGATTTGGACAAGTCTGAATATTTACGAGTAAAAAAAAGAAAGAAAGAAAGACAAGAAAAAACAGGCATTTGGTCCATGCTGCATATAATTTTGTGGTAACGTCTGTATAACGTTTGTATAACGGCTCATTTTAAAGACACACAACGTAACTCTTAGACCTTAAAAATCTGCGTTTCTGACTCGTTTTGATGGCACACCAACATTTATTTTGCGCATTTTCGAGCCGTCACTGCCCAGAGGCGTCCCGGGGCTCAGAAACAGCACTATGTAAGATTCCCATCCGGGACGCGACTGTGACGTGCAGCCGACTATTGGCTGCAGCACCGCTCACCACTGCAACCGGATGTAAACCAAGGATCAACCCCGCGAGTGTTTTGAACGCCGTTCATGTCGGATTCGGTAAGGAAACATTACAGGAGGAAGAGAGGAAAAGGAAGAGAGGAAGGGACAGAACAAGAGTCAAGATAAGACTGTCTTTTACTAGCTGGAGTGAATCACGGTGCAGGTATGATACAAGACGGTTGCTAGTTTAGTCGCCGATAGGGGCGCTCACCGAGAAAACTGCTAAAAGTTCCGTTGTGTGTCTTTAACGTCTTACTATCCCCAACTTTTGTTTGTGGCAAGAATACACACGGGAGTTAGAACTGTCTGTAAGCGCCTTCTCGAGGCAAGCGTCAAAGCCAAAACAAAGTTTTATCAGGAGAGACCAAGTGAAGGAAATGATGTCCCAACAGAGAAAAACGTGATAAAAACGCAACGGTGTGGCTGATAGAGAGGATCCGCAGAGTAAAAGAGAAGGGTCTATCTGCGGCTCGCAAGAAAGGGGCGTGTCGTAGTGTGACGTTACTCGCCGACACGCCCACCAGGCCAATGAGAGCACGGTAAAATCTAGCCCTACCCCTGACCCTTCCCCTAAACCTAACCAGACCCACCCACAATGCGACGCGCCCACTATAGGACACGCCCACTATATGGCACGCCCACTGGGTTGCAAGCCGCAGATAGATACACTTGAAGTAAAACGGCTGGACTCTGATGAATATAAGGAGCGGACGTCTGACATGAAGTTAACCAAACACTGTTAGCTTCTGTAGCTACATTAGCAGCTTGTCCGTTCGTCAACCATCGTTTACTGGTCTCTGACACAAAAGATAATAAGTTACACAGGCAGCAACACTTACCGACTGCACATCCTCACTGAATAAATATAATCCGTCCCTGGTAGTGCTGTCCCTCCTGTTAACTGAAAACTGCTGAATTTCTGCCGAGGCAGCTCAGCACAGCAATTTTTTTCCATCTCCTCCTCCTCGTCCTCCTCCTCTCTGACAAAGCTGGTCATGACGTTACTCCGCGGCAGGTAATCAGCTGCTTTCAGGTTGTGCCAAAGAGGCAAGCATAGCAGCTTGCAGCCTCTGTAGTTGATGTCATTCAGAGAAAAAATCCAAATCGCGTACTGTGAAGAGCGCACTCTTGTGGCCGATTCTGGTGAGAAGAGAGAGCCCGCACTCAAAAACGAAGTCACTTTCACTCTCCAGAGTTTCTGGCACATTTTTACTGAGGTCCTGTTCCAATACACATGTTTTAACATGAAAAAGTGGGATTTCTGGGTGATGACTCCTTTAAGTACATGTCATTAAGAATACTCAAGTATAGTAAAGTAAATTCCCCCCAAGTGTTCTTTTATTTACCAAGTAGCCTACACTGATACCAATGTACTAGCAAGTATACTTGTCAGTATCCTGTCTCTGTCCCTCCCCTCTCTCTGTCCCCCACGTGACCCGTTCTGTGCGCCACTCACTGTAAACAAATATAGCTAACGGACTGCTAACTGCTGCTGTGCCAAAAACAAAACAAAACAACAGATAAGGATTAAGTCTCTGAGGCGTTGACGTTTGCAGTGTGGACATTTTACACTGCAGAAGGGGTTGGAGGTGAGTGGACTAATGCTTTTAGAAACGTAGTTTGTCAGCTGTTTACTATCATGCTAACGAGCTAACCACTCAGCTGTTATTGTTAACCTGCTCGTAAAACATCGGCACACACGTTCCTGCGCTCTGAAGGCGTGGTTTTGGGTGGTGTATTTTTTTTAAATATCACTTTCTCAAAATGTTTTTCCAACATTGCCAACCCGAGCTTAAACCAACAACTTAAAACCAGACATATTATGAGCAGCTTCATAGCAAGTCAGTCTGTAGCAGCAGCTTCACCACAGTCACATGACTCTGAAAGGAATGCTGGGATATGAAGTTCCTCCACAATAACAGGAACTTTAACAGGAACATGCTGGACCACTGCTAATGGACTAAGATCTTGCAAGATTTCCTTGTCCCGTAATTAAATTTCATTTTTAAAAATATTGGTCCAAAACAATGATATCACATTTTAATGCCAATATCGGCCAATAATATCAGTAGGCCGATAATATTGGGCATCCCTTAAAATAAATGCAAAATATGCAAGGCAGCCATGATCATCATGCATTACAAAAAATGATTTTCAGCTACTGTAAAAGCCGCATGGAGGACAAAACTACAAAAACACAAGTTGCAAATTCATCACAATAACATAAATATGTTTAAAGAAAAAGAGAGCTCTAGAAAAAGAAGATGTAAAGATAGGAGTATTACAGTAACTCCATTCCACAACAACCTATGCCAAGACAGCATCTTATCACCCAGGCCACTATGAAAAGGTTTACTCTCTGTTGCACCGCCAAGTTTCTCCCTCTGAGGCCGACTGGCCAGCTAACTTCAAAGCAGCATGTGTACTATGTGTTTCTTTCAGTACAGGAAAAAGAAACAAAGTGCAAAAATAAAGAGAAAAATACTAATCATAGCTTAGATCATGTTGCTGCCCATTTATCATCAATGTTGCTATAATCTGCTCATTATTTTCTTTCTCTCTTTTGGTTACACTGTTTTCTTTTGTACATCCAAAGCTAACAAGTGAAAAAAAAACATTGTTTTATCCCCATTTCAAACATATGAAGTTGTATGTTCAACTTCTACAACAGATTTGCACCATAAAGCACTTCTGTAGGTTTTTTAGCACTAAAACCACAAAAATCGGCTCAAAGTAAAAGTTTAAATAAATTTGAAACCACCCGCATCCATAGCAAGCTGTGAAATCTAAATTTTTAGGAAAATTCCACCCATATTTTGATGTTTTGGTCTCCACAAATTCAGACATCAGAAAGTTTCAGCCAGTTTCTTTCAAACCTGTTCGGTCGAAACTACAATATCACAGTTGGCTACCAATATTGTTATAGGCAGGCAGAATTAAATTGTTCTAGATAGAAAGATATGTGGCAAGCTGTGCAACAAGGGCCTGGGCGAGATTTGACCCCACAGTCTCCCAGGTGAGAGTCACGTACGCTTACCAATGAGCCAAAGGGATTTCTCTGTGGCCAGGTAGCCAGGGCATGTGATTGATGTGACAGTGTGGGATCCTGTCACAAAATGGAAACAAAAACAGATTGCAGTGACTTTACAGATCTCATTAACTAATATTTTATCATTAATGATCTGATTTTAGATAATAACATAGACTGTCTCTTTTTAACTGAAACCTGGCTTGGCACTGATGCACCAGTTATCCTCACTGAGGCTTCCCCTCCAGATTTTAAGTTTTTATTTTCTATCAGGGGGAGGTAAGAGAGGCGGTGGAACAGCATCAATTGCTCAACAGTCACTATCAGCACAACCAATAACCCTGACAAACTATTCTTCATTTGAGCATCATTCCTTTGTTTTTAGCAACCCGCCCATTTTATCCATAACAGTTTATAGACCACCAAATCCTCCTTCCTGTTTTATTCAAGAGTTCTCTGAGTTTTTAGCCAACATATACATAAAATACAACAAAATTTTGATAACTGGCGATTTTAACCTGCACACTGATAATTTTAGAGATCCCCATACCAGTGAATTTTTAAATGTTTTAAACAATATGGGGTTTCAACAGCACATCACACAGCCGACTCACAACAGGGGACACACCCTGGACCTGGTCATAACCTATGGCCTGTCCACTGGTGTGTCCTCTGTTGTTGACTTGGCTGTGTCGGACCACTACTGTGTATTTTTTAACATCGCCAGTTTTAACCAGCGGGAGGCCTCAGTGAGAACTGTGAGGAAGCGATATATTACTCCTGAAGTGGCTGCAAAATTTATTAACGTTTTAAATGAATCTCCTGCTCAGATTTTACCTTCATCGTGTGATTTTATTGTTGATCATTTTAACAAAAGACTGGCATCAGCCCTTGACACAGTGGCTCCATTGAAAACAAAAACATTAAAAACAAAATCCAAAACACCATGGAGAAATGAAGAAATTAGAAATCTAAAGAGAAGGGTCAGGAGAGCAGAAAGGAAATGGAGGAAAACTAAACTAACAATACATTATGAAATCCTACGTGAACAACTCAAAACTTACAATAATACAGTCAAACAGGCAAGAACACTCTACTACTCAAACCTCATTACTGTTAACAAGAACAACCCCAAATTCCTTTTTAAAACCATTGATCTTTTAATAAACACAGATTTTAACAGGTCCTCCATGCCACCATCAGATGCGGCATGTGAGAGCTTTGCATGCCATTTCAGGAGTAAAATTAATGCTATTAGATCAAACTTTTTATCACAACAAAATGTCAGTTTTAACAGATCTGAAGCATTGGTTCTACCTGAGGAAACACTGGAAAGTTTTGTCCTGGTTGATGCGAAGATGCTTGGTCGAGTTTTCTCCCAGCTGAACCCAACAACCTGCCTTTTAGATCCCATTCCCACATCGCTTTTAAAGACGTTTTATGGTTTCTTTGAGTCTGAGCTTTTAAATATTGTAAATTGCTCTCTTCAGATGGGTGTCTTCCCATCTGCCTGTAAAACGGCGGTGGTGAGGCCCCTTCTGAAGAAGAGCAATTTAGATCCCAACATCTTTGATAATTACAGACCTGTATCCAACTTACCGTTTTTAAGTAAAATCATTGAAAAAGTTGTTTTTATTCAATTACACGAGTTTTTAAATAAACACAACATTTTAGAAAAGTATCAATCTGGTTTTAGGACAAACCACAGTACTGAGACGGCCCTTTTAAAGATTGTTAACGACCTTAGATGCAACTTGGACTCTAAAAAACTTTCTGTCCTCATTCTACTGGATCTTAGTGCTGCATTCGATACAGTAGACCACCAGATTCTATTAAACAGACTGAGAAGTCTGGTGGGCCTCTCAGGTACTGTTTTAAAATGGTTTTACTCCTATCTCTCAGATCGACAATTTTTAGTAAGTATGGATACATGCTCCTCAGAAATCCATAAAATGAAGTGTGGGGTTCCCCAAGGATCAATTTTAGGCCCGATACTTTTTAACCTGTACATGTTGCCACTTGGGGACGTCATCAGGAGACACGGCATTGACTTTCACAGCTATGCTGATGATACCCAGCTTTACATCGCTGTGTCTCCTGATGACCTGGAGCCAGTTAACACCCTTTTAAACTGTATTTTAGATATAAAGTCATGGATGGCAGAGAACTTCTTACAGCTCAACCAGGACAAAACTGAAGTTTTAATCATCGGTCCTGAAGACAAGAGAGAGATCATTTTACCTAAATTACAGAATTTTAATCCTTCTCAATGTGTGAGAAACTTGGGTGTTCTTTTCGACTCTGAGCTGAATTTTATTCCACACATCAGAAATGTCACAAAGACAGGTTTTTATCATCTTAAAAATATCGCCAGAGTCCGCCCATTTCTCTCTCTTGCCAGCACGGAGGTGCTGATGCATGCTTTTATTTCCAGTAGAATAGACTACTGTAATGCCTTGCTCTCTGGTCTTCCTAAAAAGTCTGTTTCCAGCTTACAGTTATTGCAGAACTCGGCAGCACGAGTTCTGACGAGGACCAGAGGGCGGGAACACATAACACCAGTTTTAAAATCGCTGCATTGGCTCCCCGTGCGTTTCAGGATCGACTTTAAGGTTCTCTTAGTGGTTTATAAATGTCTTAATGGTCTTGGGCCCTCTTATTTATCTGACCTGCTTTTAAACTATGAACCCTCGCGGACCCTGAGGTCCTCTGGTACCGGCCTTTTAATTGTTCCCCAGGTGAGAACTAAAACTCACGGCGAGGCCTCATTCCACCACTACGGTCCTCGTTTGTGGAACAGCCTGCCAGAGAACCTCAGGGCTGCAGAGACTGTTGATGTTTTTAAGAAGAGGCTCAAGACCTACCTTTTTAACTTAGCTTTTTGATTTTATTTCATTTTACTTATTTTACTCTATTATTTATTTATTTTTTATGTTATCTTTAAGTTATTTTAGATTCTATTGACTTGTTTAGCATATAATTTTATGAATACCTATTTATTTTTCTATGTTGCTCTTATCTGTTCTCTTGTTTTATCTGTTTTAACATTTTAACACCAGTGTTTCCTCATGGGGATCCTTCACTCTGGGAGCTTTGCCTACATGGTCTGGAGGGAGCTGGTGGGGGGCTGCCCTTGTCCTGGTGGCTGGGGCCCCGCACTGCAGCCCTATCACTGTGGTGTGGACCCCGGCCTGCCCTGATCTAGTTGGCTCCTGCAGGGCACCCTCTAGGACCGTGTCTGGCTCCTGGAGTGAACGGATCCCCAAGATATCGCTTCCTCACAGTAGGTCAAGCCAGATGTTTATTAGTCTTAGTGTGGGTGGGTGTGGGGTGTGTGTGTGTGTGTTTGTGTGCAAATGTTTATAGTTTTGTGTGCTGTGTTTTGTGCTTGGGTGTGTGAAGGGCTGTTTTTATTTTTAAAAATGTGTTTGTTTTTATTTTCTTGAAAAGC